>CM032386.1:9668337-10070458 GCA_019049475.1 Eueides isabella | reverse complement strand
AAAATACAAAACTATGTGTTATACTAAATTATTATAGAAAAAAAATATAAAGTTTATATTTGTAATAAAAAAATATGCTAGAGGCTTGTTGTGGCGTAGGGACACAAGCGTAAGACTATCACGTAACAGAATAAGGGTTCGAATCTGCGGATTTTACAAAAGTAACCGTTTTATTAAATTGGCTGAAATTTTACATTTCAATGTAGGTACATATTGTTTTTAAAATTATATTGTTGCAGACAGAATCTCCACAAATGTTCATCAATAAGAACCTCTTGTGTGCTCACAGAAATTATGGACGTCGCCTTCGTGCTACGAGAGATATATCATGGTATATACTATTCGAAGAGGGCAATACATTCCTTTTCTGTGAAAAGTATCAAGATCACACGAGTGCCCGAAAACTGTTGTGGTTGTAAACACCAAATCGAGTCAGCTTCGGCCGCTGTATCACTGTACACGCCGTCGTAGCAATATCGCGTCACACTGACAGCTACACATACTACAGCGAAGGCAAAGATGTCGACGCGGTCAAAGTGCTTATTCGAAAGTCAATGATAAAATGCATACAACTTACTTACTTTTAAAGATAGGAAAGCACTGGTCACATCGGCAACGATAGTGCTAATATCTTAGTGTTAAATTCCTCTTATTCCTCCTCCTTCCTCCTATTTACTTATTTCTGGGTGTACGAATACAAGCTTCGCCCATAATGCTTTGCATAATAGCATTGTTTTGAATCTTCAAAGCGATATATATATATATATATATATATATATATATATATATATATATATATATATATATATATATATATATGTATATATATATATATATATATATGTATATATATATATATATATATATATATATATATATATATATATATATATATATATATATATATATATATATATATATATATATATATTATATATATATATATATATATATATATATATATATATATATATATATATATATATATATATATATATATATATTCTTATGTCAACAGACGTTACCAGTAGTACGAATATATAAACTCATTTTTAACGAATCATAAGCAGTGGGTTCGATTTCCACTTGAGGAATCTTCGCTTTAGTAGCAAGGTAAAGCGCGACGTTGAGTTCCGCCACCCAAAACGCAATGCCTCAAATTCGGTGAAAAGTAGCGAACAGAAGTAGAACGGAGTGTCTCAACACTAGGTCCCCAAGTTCCTCTGTCTACCCTTCCATGTGTAGGATACAGCGTGAAGCTGTATAAATAAATTATACCTATTCATTTACTCCATGAAGTAACACGTTGTGCAAGTATATAATAAAGTACAAGCGTTCGGGTGAAACTAGGACAGATGCAAAATTGGGATAGACGCCCCACCCTCTAAAAATCCTATATACAAAAATGAAAACCGCGAATACCATCTTTAAATATATTTTACATGCTCCCCTTACTATTTTGACTCATATTCTGTAGGGTTGAGTTTTTCGCTTTTATGAGCGTATATATTTGCAACACAAGCAAAAAATTCTTGAAAGTTGAACCTAAACCTAAATATTCATTGCTACATAATATCATAAGTTATAATTACTTATATTTTATGTTAAAAATGCTGATTCATTGACATATTAAAAATACATTTAGGTGATCATTACTATTATTTTTTGCGTTTATTAAGCAAAAAAAAGTAAAATTGCGCCTCTCCTTTTAAAAGTGTTGTTGCCGCGAATTCTCAGACGATCAAAGCACCTAGGGCCTTTTACAATTCAATAGGTAAGTAAATTTGTCCTTGCTTGATTACTATATAAATACACACGTTAATATTTCACATGAATAGCACATATAAACATATTTGTATTGCACAAACATAGTGCATATACATTACCAGCCTGAGAGACCTATGAGTGTAAACGTGACAGGTTGTGGGTTCATTTAATTTAACACACCATTCAATCTATTGCAAACTGCATTACAGACACATCTAATTTTTGTAATGAGATATTTTTAGTCATGTAATTCTTTAGTAGCACCCACCAAACCGGAAAACATCCAAATAGCTATCGTTGTTAACAAGACAAGTCCACTAGCGGAACACTACATTGTTGCAATTAAATTTATTTGACCGAAATATTATATTTCGGTATTACGGCAACGATAAACAAAACTACGACAAAAAATATAAATAAAATGATTACTGTAATGAATACTTCGAAGTTGTAGTATATAGTCATAGGAAAGAGAAGTAACAAATAGCAATGAATTCAGTACGCTAGTTTGCTATTGAACAGTTACTTTGGTTTCAATTTACCTATTTAGTTATTACTCAGGATGCATGCATGCATGTTGCATATCGCTTAAGTAGAAATACTCAGTAAAGTGCTATCGGTTACTACAGTTATACAATATAACGCTAATAAGAATTAAATATATCAATTGTTATAAATATGTAATATATAAACTATTTTTTTATATATAATTAAAGTGTGTTGTTAACATATATTATATATATATATATATATATATATATATATATATATATATATATATATATATATATATATATATATATATATATATATATATATATATATATATATATATATATATATATATATATTAGTATAGTAAGGTGTAATAAGGACATATCGACCTGATAACCCTTACTACCAGATCTTGAGGGAGAACTTTCCATTCATATTCGACGGATTCTCGTATTCAAGCGTTATCTTTAGCTCTACGATGTCTGCAGGCGTTGGATATTTAGTCCGGACCATGAGTTTCAGCTCGTCTTATATGTGTTCAATAGTATTGAGATCAGGGCTTAGAGCATGGTTTTAGAGGGCATGGTTTTAATACGAGTTAACGATTGATTGTTGGTGTATGGCAGCGGCCCATATCATGCATAAGAAGAAAGTCATCTCATAAGAAGCCTTCATAAGGAAAAACGTGACCAGAGAGAACGTCTTTCACGTATTGATCTGCGTTGTAATGAAGTTTTTACCATTGTACTAATTTATACTTTAAATAAGTTATATATGAATTATGCACAGCTTCAACGTTTTACACAGCGTACGCACGGTAGGTATTCTTTAAGTTTGCCAAATTTTCTTATAATTTTGTTATTTTTCCTCCACTTCCTTAGATACTATCGTCATGTAATATCTAAGATTAACACATTTAAACAAACAAACATTAATATACTTTCGTTTAATATTATAGTTTCAATTTCTATTATCTATATAAAGTAAGATTTCTTGATTAACTTTGAATTTTCTATTATATCAAGAAAATATTATATATCTCATTTCTTCGAGCCTATAATCCGTCACTTTTACTGTCACACGCATGTGCCTCTGCGCCACGACAGGCCTCTTTTAATTTCTTTTATGATTTATTTGTATGATTAACACACACCTATATATGTTACATTACGTCGTACATAGTGTCTGATTCTGGCTCATCTGGAAAATCCATCTTAAGACTCAGAGACAGTACACATTCGGCGTAGCTTGTTGTCCATCATGCAATCAAAGAGCTTGATGGTAATACTCATAAGCTTATTTCGCCTATAATGAACACAATCTCGAACACTGATCCTTTTCTTGTAAATAAGGGGAATAGAACTAAATCACCACTCGTCTGGCGTCTTTCCCAGTGTTTAGAATATGGATAAAATGGGTAAACCAAGAGAGTCATCGGAATACCATCAGGCCCCGCCGCTTTTCCGTTCTTTATGCTTCCAAGACAACTCTGAGTTTTGTCAGGATCTTGGTCTGCATCGGTCTATTTGCTGAATAGATCGATGCAGACCGAGATCCTGACAGAGTTAAGTCTACCACTTTATCCAAGGCCTAAGAATCTTTTTTTATTGGAGTGATATTAAAGGTGACACGGCTGAGGCCTGTCGTAGCGCAGCGGCACAAACGTGTAACTGTAACCGACAGGTTGTGGGTTCGATCCCCACTCGAGGAAATAAAATGTTTAATATTTTCAATTTAAATAGTTATTGTTTAATTTCTTCACTCTGGTACAAGGCAAAACGCGGCGTTGAGTTCCGCCACTCAACACGCAATGCCTCAAATTCGGCGGAAAGTGGGGAACAGAATTGGAACGGAGTGTCTTAACACTAGGTTCCCAAGTTCCCGCTACCTACCCTGCCATGTGCGGCATACAGTGTGAAGCTGAGTTCAGTTGAGTTGAGTTAAAGGACAACATTTGGCCGTCAGGCTTCCGCCTGGAATGACTGAATGAATGACTTTACTTTAGATAGTCGCCCTGCCTTTATGATATCGTCTGATAAACAAGTAATCGATTTGAGTTGAGTGGGACCCACTCATATACGTAATGAGGTGTTGAGGTTTCTTTACAAAAACGTATTTGTCACGGCCAGTTCTTACGAAATATCCTGAAAGTTCTTAGAATATTTTCTCCCTAGATATTCCGAAATATGTCCTCCCTCTATATATCTAAAATCACCATGAACACGTTCATACGTCTCTGCAACCTTATTGACGTGGCCGTTTAAGTCCCAAAGGTGTATCAAGTAGAGCCTCTGTATATAGTTCCCAGAATTAATTCTTTCTGGCCCTGAATGCAGTCGTGCCAGTCTGATTAAGTTTGTGGTAACGTCCTCAATCAGCAGCTTTACTCGCATCAAGCGATCACAGCAACAGTCAATTTCGAGTAGCCTATTTGAAAGATCTTCAGGAAACACTATCGCCATACCGTTTTTACCTGAAGGTGAACCAATGTATATTTGCCCTTGGCCCACTTGTCGCAGGTGTATGGCGAAGTGCCTGCGCGTCATTTAGCGGCGATACTTTAGCCACCTAGGACTCAGTACGCAGTCTCATTTCCTTTTTCTTCATTATAGATATAACAGTGGAAATACGAGTACAACATATTTAGAAAAACGTGTAAAAAATTAAATTACGTAGTTTTTTTCCTGAGGGTTTAATATCTCTTCGAATGTGTATAAAATATTTGATAATTTAGACGTAGCTTGATGAGAAGATGAGTGGCTTAGTCGGTCAGTGCACCTTGACCGATTCCAATCAATAGGCGGGGGTTCAAACAAATGTTCCCGAAACACGAATTACATTTACTAAACTGGAATTTTTTTCCTCTCCTCAGCTTTACGCTGTATTCCGCACATGGTAGGAGAGACAGAGGGAACTTGGAAACCTAGCGCTAATAATACTGGAATATTTGCGGTTTTATTTTAATTATTTGGTTATTGTGTACTTATAAATCTAAAAAAGTAGTGAAAACTGTATTTAAATCTGGTTATCCGTTTTTATAACTGCATACATAAACAGAAAAACAGACAGACGGACAAACGGGCAAACGGTCAAACGGACAAACAAACAAACAGATTAATCGTAGGTTAAATTGAAACCTGCATTTGCTAACATGAAAATTAAATGAAAAGGTATCAATTTGAAAATTCATTCGTAAAAATATTTTTTGAGGGATTACATATTCACCACGCTGTCTCCTAATTTTACGACACGAAAATAAAACGTTGAAAATTTTAAAATAAGGATCGTCCAAAAAATCCAACCAGAAAATTAGAGAGATATTTTAACCTTCGGGCTTCGACGCCACGAAGAATGAGACGATAACAAGATATTTAGTATTCTAAGCACAAGAAATCGATCCACCTGCTTTTCATATCATGATAGGCCCTTCTCTAGAATGACAATTTCCATCAATGAACATTAATAGCCAGGGATAGTAAAGAGGCCATTTCCATTTTATAGATAGCTAGCAATCCCAAACGTTTCAATCCGATTCCGGAATTTCTTGGAACAGTGAATAGTTAGCTTTACTGAAATTCTTGCGTTAACAAGTGCATTGATGCTGTGTCGAACCATATTACAAAGCTTTACAAAAATAATGTGTATGTATCATTTCATCTTACGTATTCGAGTAAAAACTATTATTATCATTGTTAGTATTTAAGTCGAGGCCTGTCGTGGCGCAGCGGGACAAACGTGAGACTGTAAACGATAGATTGTGGGTTCGATCCCCACTCGAGGAAATGAAATATTATTTTCAATTTCAATATTTAATGTTGTGATTTCTTCGCTCTGGTAAGAGCGATTAATATATAAATTGAACAAGGCAAAGCGCGGAGTTTCGCCACTCAACACTCAATTCCTCAAATTCGGCGGAAAGTGGGGAACGGAAGTGGAACGAAGTGTCTTAACACTAGGTTCCCAAGTTCTCTATGCCTACCCTGCCGTGTGCGGGATACAGCATGAAGCTGAGTAAAAAAGTAGAGTTAATATTTAAAAGTCATATTTAGTATTGCTACTTATAATATTACGTGGAATGTGTACATTTTTGTATAAATTATGTCAATTAAGGATTGTATTAGCTCCAACTAAATTTAAATGGACTAAATTTAAAATTTTAAATGGACCTTTATTTCTGTTTTTACATCGTCCATATTTAGTTTTTGGTATTATAAATTGGCATTACACCAGACTTTACGAAAATCTCGTAATCTAATTACTAAAAAGTCGTTGCAAGCATGTTTTATATGATTTTAATCTATCACTCTGATGAAGAAAACGTCGAAGTACTAAGATAATGTACCAGCATTGTGAATGTAACTTGTGTTTTGTGAACGTATATATATTTAAACCCGCGCCTTTTGGAATAGGTCCTAGCGCCTGACCAACTATGCCATCTTCTCATTATCATACGTCACGAAATTCTTATATGCCTATTATAACTTATTTTATTGTTACAACAAATTCTTACCTAAGATAACTGTTTAGAATTATCATTTGGCTGAGTTATTATTTAAGAAGAAACCTTTTAAAAATATTTTTAGTATATTTAAGGAGACATTCCACACTTAAATAAAAATACATTTTTAGAGAACATAAAAATTAGGTTTTTTTACTGCCTAACTTAGCTTAAGCTTCTTCTAAGCCACAACAATCTAAAGTATAGTTAAGTACTTACTTCCCAGCACCGTTATTATTTTATCAAATGTATCATCGTTTATGTTATTACCTAGTGTACTTATATATTTTAATCAAAGCAATAATATGTAAGTATATTGACATAGAATTAGAACCATACAATTGTATACAAATACACCCTGTGTAGTAGTCACCCTAGTTAAACTGTAGCTTAGAAATTAAACCTAAGTTTAATATCAATAAATTCAAAACAACTTACTATTTTATGACCTATACCTTTTCTCTTTTATTCTTTTTTAAAGAATACACCCTCACTCTTTTTGATTATTAAATATGAAATTAAATGTCTCCTTTTTTCCTGTCATACTATAATGGAGTATTTTCACAGCCATATTCCAATATTTTTAGGTGCAATCTATTAAACGAAATAACTACACTAATTGTATTATTAGTGGATTCAATACGGGAATAATAAAACAAACAGCGACACGTTTCAATTTTATTACATTAAACTCTTAATATCTTTATGGTTATTAAGGTTAGTCAATTGAACCGCTTTTTATATATTAAATTTGTACAATATATAAAGTAAATGTAATTACTAAAGCTGACTGGCTGAGAAGGGTGTATTCTGTCTTCGTTGTTATTTAGTGTCTATACGAAACATATTATGAAGATGGAGGAAAAAAACGAATAACTCTAAATATAAACATAATTATATTAATGCATCTTTCTGACGATGGTGACGTCTATAGAAATATGTGAGGGCTCCTCATCGTTGCAACAGGGTTTATAGAGATCTGGGGGCACAGTAGTGTCCCCGCTAAGACGAACCAAGCGAAGCGCAAGGTCACTACCTACTTTTTCTCGAAGTGTTTCTGTGTTGTGTGATCCCTCATCGAGTTGCTGACCGATCAGCCGGATAATTCATATTCTCAAGATACGGTGTCAATAAAAGACTTATTAAACATACAAAATTGAGTAACTCAAATACTTAAGATTTTATTGATATAAAAAATATGTCAATTTCATCGCTAATGATCATAAAAATATTTGGCTACTTCCTAAAGTCCTAAAAAGCTGATATTTGATATATAAACAAATTTTAGTACACAATCAAAAAAAAATTTCTTAAACTTTTAACTTTCGCCCTAAATCCCCTTAAGTGGGGGGTGGATGTTTGTGTGAGACTTCAAAATGTTAGTGTGCTTCCTGAAGTGCTAAAAAGCCAAATTTAGAATGTAAACAAAGTTCAGTATACGATATAGAAAAAAAAACACCACCGTACCCCTGGATGTACTGATAACTTTTGCCCCATGCCCTACAGCTGGGTGTTTTGATACTTACTTCAGATACTACATATTCATATAACCTGCACAACGGTAGCGAAACGGTGAAGCCATACATTTTTGCTGATATGTAGAATTGCGAAGTTTGGGTCGGCCGTGTAGATTCAGAAGCTTGGCTCTACAAGAGATCTGGCATCTTTGTCACAGGGTTAACCTTATGTAGTCGTCTTGGCAACATTTTACATGAAATGGGATAGTCTTAATCAACATTTCAAATCTTCTAGTACGTTAGATAGCTATAAGTAAGGACTAACTAGACTAACTAGATAGTAAGGCTTTTGCCATGTAGTAAGTACAACTACTGAACTCAAAATCATCGATAATATCAGGCATTGTATGAGTGATCAGAAGATTATTGTGTTGACATTATTTGTCTGTAGTAATGCCTCCATCTCTGTTGAGTTACTTATTGATATACTTATTGCTTTGAGATGCTTATTGCTATATTTATTTCTTTTAACAAATCTCCTGATGTGATTGGTTGGTTTCGTAGTTACTTGTACGGACGTCGTCTGTTCGTCTGTTTGTCTCCTAATCTCGAAAAGGAAGGAAAAGTGAAAGATAGTAATGAACTAAACGTTATATTAACTTAACTTTTAAATAGGTACATTAAAATAGAAATAGGCAAATTCACAATTCGTTCTTTTTGCGAATTGATTATTTTCCGAGTAAACTGAATCCATTACCTATCGCGTTGACAGTCGCACGCTTGTTCTTCTGACCTACAACAGGCCTGATATAAAGCTTGTTAATATAAGTTACAAGTAAGTTCAGTTATAAAAGTCATGTTAAAAATAATATGTATATTAGTACGTGATCATTTTTATATAATAGCTAAAGTTTAGAACAGGTAAAAGTTTTCAACGAATAATGGACTGGACCGGAACAAATGTCCCAGTAGTCTTCCATTTCTGAATACACTTCACAGAAATTAGCATATAAACTAGCATGATAATGCTGCTAGTACGCCAAATATATTATAGTTAATAACAATTATAGCAATATTGGAAACATAATTGTGGGTATGATTTTATACGAAATGTATTTCAATGTTTTTTTTGGTTCGTTTCATGTGTGTTTATAGGACTGAATATATATATATATATATAATATATAATATATATTATATATATATATATATATATATATATATATATATATATATATATATATATATATATATATATAATATATATATATATATATATATATATATATATATATATATATATATATAATATATATATATATATATATATATATATATATATATATATATATATATATATATAATTTCGAGAACAGCTAAAAATGAAGGTAGTAGAATAACCGATTGCTCTGTACTCGGTAATGGAGGTGAAACTTTAGCAAACTCTCGTTTCCGTGGCCATTTGTCAAACAAAAAATATCGCCCAAGTTTCAGGTCAAAGTGTTACCAGACACGAGTTCTATAAATAACCGGTTATGGTTAGTCCGGAGTTCTTTTTGATATTTTCCTATAATTTATATAATATACAGCCAACTATTTTTCTTCATTTTATTACTGGGAATATGAACATGACAAGAACAGATTATGAGTTATTGACTTGCTTCTTTTGTTTTACAACCTGTTAGCATAATCAAATTTTATAACTATTATCATTTACCTCTTCATTATATATTTTTATGATTATTTAAACATAAATTATTAGTATAGTTAATTAAAGAAATTTTTGCAATATTCCATTTAAAATGAGGAATAGAATATAGACATTTTTAAGTTCGAAATGGGCACAGGTCCTTTAATTGGTGGTTGTTCAATGAATGGAAGGGAATCTGCAAACCTAGTGTTAAGATAGTCTGAACTTATTAAGATACTTCTGTTCTGTACTTCCCACTGAATTCTGAAGACATTGTATATAGAATGGCAAACTCAACGCCGGTCTTTGTCTTATTACCAACGGAGCAAAGAACCAAAATATTAAATATTTAATTTCCACGATTGAGTGTATTGTAATGATTTTACATAAATAAGTTCTAGAGACTATAATTCTATAATACATTCTTGGGATATATATGAGTATTACACGATATTGTATAGGCGTTTTATTTGCATAAGTACAATGCACACGTGTAACCGATGTGAAAGCTCAAACCGCACTGAATCCCGATCGATCGGGTCAAATAAATGCCATCATGAGTAGTGCGTGAATGATGCTATCAATATCAAGGCAATGACCAGATCATACTCCACAACCCAATCACGAACCAAGCAACCAATGACAGAATTCAAACAAATGATTGGCACTCGACATTAGGGTGATGATCGGTCGTTGCCGTTTCTGGTGCTCGCTAATCATGCCTAGTTAAGTTATATATCCAAAATGTTTTTGTATCAAATCATTGAGTATTGCATAAAAGTTTTATACTGATAATATTTTACACCCTTTTGTAGTATCCTTTTAAATTGCTCCATTAATTAGTATTGTAATCGGAATTTGGAAATGCGGTTTAGTTCTTAAACCTCGCTTTAACTTCAAAATAAGACCAGACAATTATTAAAGTTAGATCAAAAACGAATATACGCTCGCTTTCCACCGATCCACTATATGAAAGCATATAATTTACGTACAACGTCAGCCTATGCATAACCTGAGTCGTACAATCTTCCGCGATCCATGATTATGTCATAAGAGCCGGTTCACATCATTCCGAATGTAGGATCGACACAATCCTACACTAAACGCAGTATTGGCTCTGTAGCACTCGTCTAGTAAGAAGTTCAAAATGGAGTTATGCTCGTTAAAACACGGTCATGTTTTAAATGTTGACGTGTGAACATATACATAGATATGCAAGTGGTTTATTTTACCGCTTTCCCTAACATCCGTTAAAAACCTCTCCTGCGAATGCTACACATATGTCGCATGCCCTAGGCACTGTTTTGCTCTCCACATCTGGCAACATGATGGTCCCGAGATCCTCGCGTTGAATTATAATTAAATACTAAATTATTTTTCCCTTCTCTCTGATTATGCAATAACAAAAAAATATATGTCTATTGTTTCAATAAAAATATAACACTATTATATATAAATTAATTTTAAGATCCTAATCTTTCAGGTTTATTCAAAACTCACTTACATATGTGTGTACTTACATATGTTCGACGAACGACAAAGTTCAGTATAAAGGAAGAAATATATAAAATATGTTATGAATCTTTAGAAAAGTTTATGTTGAATTAAAAAAATAATTTCTAGTGTGTTTGTCTTCGCAGTATTTTCGGACCAATCTATATAAATAAAAATGAATCGGCAAAATGTATGTACGCGCATATCTTCTGAACGACTGCTTCAAATTGGATGATTCTTTTTTTTATGTATTCCTTATTGTCAGGAGTAGGTTTGTATAAAAAACTATATAAAAAAGACTTATTTTTTCTACATTTAAAAAGGTAAAAAATAATAATAGCAATTGTCACACAATTGACCTACATTTTGCACGTTCTCTATTAGCCAAAAAGAAATAAAAAAATATGTTTGACAGATAGATCGACAAAACAAAACAAATTTTTACGCAACGAATTAGAAAAAAAGATTTTCTTCTAATACAAAAAGTGAATTTGTGGCTTAAGTACAGACCGTGCGGAGGTTTTGTGTGTTTTGATAAATAAATTAAGGATAAGAAAGTGCCACCAGTAAGACGTTCAAATATTGGTCGGCGTACGCGTAGTGCAAATCGTATTTATAATCTTCGAAACAGGGAAACTGAAGAAGAGCAACTGAACAGGCAGCGTTTGGGCTCAAGCAGAATAAGAATTTCTCAAACGAGAAATAACACGACATCGGAAGAACCCATAGTTAACCACCGTGCAGGAGCATTATTGTCTACAGTTGATGGTGAATATATTTTTTTTTAACTTATTTTCGGGGAATTTGTTAAGTTGAATATAAAATAAATTATTCAAAACAGCCTTGGAAATACCATCTGACGATCATAAAATAGTAATCAGAACAGACAAAATACCTGCAGGAGAACATGAACCCACCAATGTTAAACGAAGTTGCCATTGTAATTGTTGTAGAGAATATGGAGTCTTGCGACATTATAATTAAACGACGTGATAGTGGCAACCTTCAGCGTATTAGAGAAATGCGTCGGTCCTGTGATGCATTACAATACCCTTAAATATTTTGCAGAGAAGAGGATGAATGTCATTATCCGTGTCCTTTGTTGGCTGATACAAATACAGGTATAAATATAATACAGTGATGGTTGCCCTCTGTATCGTCGTCACTCTGTTGAAAATAACGGAAGGACAATAATGTTGGAAGTCAAAAATAAGGATTTCATAGTTGTCGACAGCTGGATTGTTCCATATATTGTCAAATTATTGAAAATCGAATTTATTTGATTTAACTGGAAGGGTTATTTTGTCTACATTGAACAGTCGTGATTATAGAAATAAAACATGGTGGAACGAAGTTTACCGGGGCAGCTAGTTTCAAATATTACTTACGAGCATATGCGCTTAATTATAGTAAATTTGACGTGCTCAGATGTTGTTAGTCTTGACTTTCAATTATATAATTAAGTTCTTTGATAACCAAAGAGCTTATATATATATATGACGACCAATATTAACTTCACTAAGAGCGAAGAAGTTTGATATGAAGCCTTAAAGTAAAAGTAATATTTATTTATATTGTATATTAAATATAATACGTAAAAATGTATCATAGGGAACAACATAGTCCAACTATGTTCAATTCATACAAAAGAATATTTCATCGAAGCAGTCTTACTGTATTTAGTAATATAGCTATACTCATATTATGTACAGAGAATTGTTTTCAACTTCCGTCGACAATCGATTATCAAATTCAATTAAAGCAAGCAAGAAGCAAGCAACAGTTAAACTCGGCGAACTTCATGTAAGTACACGCACACTCTCAAATACGTAAAGTAACCTAATTTACTTACTTCTATATTGCCTCCTTTATTGTTGTTCGTTTCAAGATTATCAAACGTGATTGAATTGGCAGAATTTAACTGTCAGATTTTACATTTCTTTAACATTTGTAAAAATTGCTTTAAGTGTTATTTTAATGTCCTCTATGACTTAACTTTACTTGGTATTTTTTTAGATTAGATATGAATTATCGTATTTTTAGTAAATTATACTTAGATACACACTAAATAATGTTGATGGAAGACTCCGGATAATAGTTTTAACATCAATCAACAAAAACAAACAAAATACGTAGACTTGAAAAAAAAAAGGTTACAAATTGTCAGACTGGGGACATCTGCCGTCTACTTCAGATGTCTGTTTGTTATAAGACTACTGTCCTCCCGCCCCTTTCTTACTACCATAATTTATTTTTTTCCGACAAAGATAACAATAAAAATATCGCCTGTACAAGATAAACCATGTGTGTCCCATATACACATACTTATAATAATTACATAAAATAAATGTATATTTTTTTTTATGTAATTATTATGACACTTTTTGGCAGCCTATTTACCCGAGTATCTGTTGGTCCAATTTTTGGATTTCTTGAATATCCCGAGATAGGGATTTACGAGGGAACCGCATTTGCCTTGCCATTTTTTTGTGGCGCCATTTTTCATCGTGTATTAACCCCCTACTCTTTTCTATAGGATACGACAATATTTGTGAGCAACAAAAACCATCCCAAAACATTTAAATTACTTTACTACATCTAAAAAATAGTATAACAGCATTGATACTATACTAATCAACTGGTTTACCCAAAATATACTTAGGTACTTTACTCTAATATTACTTAAGAAATATTTAAATAGTTCAAGCCAAGCCACGAAGGGACCACTAGTAATTAAATAAGTGTATGTTTTGATTTGTTTGAATATAAAGCAACACGCAGTTGTTGCTTAGCAACAGTGGCAAATACATTGGATGCCAGTTTTTACTTTAAACTTTTCACAATGGTGTCACTGAAATTACTCATCCGTCACGCCTCCTCCTTTATTAGATTTAATTACAAATAACAACCTATTATATTTGGAATATTGTTGTTTTTCTTCTACTTGTTAGTTCTTTATACCTTTAAACGTGCTTAAACAGTAAGTGAAGTTTACAAAAACAATACATTCACTTATTGCAATAAAACTTACAACATATAACCACTACGCCGTGTCGTAGGAGTACAAGCCTGCGGCTGTAAACGGGACTGGTTATGGGTATATTCACCACTTTATATTATTATTTCTTTGAGCTGGTAATAAGGCAAAGCGCTGCATTGAATTCCACCAAGCAACACACAATAAAATTCAGCTGAAATTCAGCAAAAAGTGGAGAACGGTAGTGTCTAAATAGGAACGGAGTGCCATTAGGTTCCCAAATTCCTTTAACCGACCCAGCGAACATTCAGGATAAAGTGTGAAGCTGAAATAAAACTGTATACATAAAATAATGTTTTTTGAATTGTCCACAGTTACGTTAAGATACTTAAAATCGAAATAGCGCCAAAACATTAAATTTAAGCTTTTTTAAATTCTTTAAGCTTTCTTCTCAAATTACTTTAAGAACGACTACGATGAATCCTCGAATGGCCGTCACTGGATATTTATAGGATAATCTTTTCTTATATTAGGAAATATTAAAACAAAATTATGCCACTTGCTAAAATTTATAAAACTCTTAAAATGCATAGGTAGCCACTTTTAAAATTTATAAACAAGAAGACTTTCTTTCTTGACATGCTTTCCTGCATGCGCTGAGTAAGCTATCATTTTTTTTTATTATAAAACAACATAAAGATCATTTCGAAACTATTTTAATTAATGCAGTATAATTTCTTATCTACATGAGTACAATACATACGAATATATATTCGTATATATGTACATTACTTATGTGAGGATTGGTGAGGTGCAATCATCGCACATTTGTATAAAGGTTCACAGATAGACTGCGCAAGCTATAGGGCTATCAGTTTAATTAGCTTGAGCTGTAAAGTTTATGCTAAAATATTAACGAGAAGAATGCAAGAGTGATCTGAAAGGCTATTGGGCCGATCTAAACGGCCTAGAGAGGTTTTATACCTGTAAGAGGGTATGTATCAGATCCTTTCCCTCCGTGTGTTTACGAAAAAATTTGGGCGTAAACCTAAAAAGTTTTCTGTGCCCTTGTGGACTTAGAAAAAGCGTTGGACAGGATTGTAAGAAAAAGATTGTGAGAGATACTACCCCGGTACAATGTGGGCGGATCCCTGCTCTAGGCTCTAATGTCTCTATACAGAGAACAATCAACCAGCGTGCAAGTAGGAGCTGGCATGTCACCTTGTTTTGACATTCAATCGGGAGTTACACAATAGATTGGTTGTTAAATTTGTATTTGGATAGCTGTCTACAAAGAGTGAAACAAAGCAACAGGGAAGTGATCATTCGCGTCCAAGACGCGTGGCCCACCATATAACTTCACTCTGCTCCCGCTGTCCTTACCACATTTTAGACTTCATATTGCACTCTCAACTTCTTTAATTCTGATTTTGCAATCGGTTACTTGAGATAGACGCGTCATCACATTTATACATGTACTTGTAAAAATCCGCCTATCTCCGCAAAACCTATGGTTGTTATGTTCAAGATCAGTGTGCTGCAACAACACCGTGTGGTGGAATGAGTTGTGGGAATAAAAAAGTTTATTTTTTTAGTTTAATTCTGTATCTCGAATACGGCAGGATAGGCAGAGGGAACTTGAGAACTGAGTATTAAGATACACTGTTCCTTTCTCCACTTACTGAACCGAATTTGAGATATTATACATGTTTAATGGAGCAACTTAACACCGCGTTTTGCCGTGTTACCAGAGCGCAGAAATGAACATATTAAATATTTTATTTCCTCGAGTGAGGATCGAGCCTACAACCTGTCGTGTTTAGAGTCAGACACACACTTATGGCCCTACGCCACAGCCATACGAAATTATTTTAAGTATTACATTTTTTACACATAATACATTGAAAATGATTGCTAATATAAAAAATCCTTTATTTGATTATTTCAGTAAATATTTTGTTAATATTATTTCTCTTAAAAAATGATGTCATAAGCAAGAAATAAAATTAGCCACCATATTTTAAAGTAAACTATAGACAACACAATGATTTTCCATAGCTTAAATGTCAACTATAAACATTAGATATGTTTTAGAATATAACTCAAGTAATAATATAGATATTGTAATTATATATTGAAAAAATCTAATTAGTAATCTCTTATAACTAACGTTGAATTCCATTGATTCTTTTCTAAGAAATGCGCATAAATTTTGACCCTACGGAAAATTTTATGCCTATTTCTTGGAAAAATATCTTTTTCCTATACTTGTATTGTAAGTGCACACTTTGAGCCAAATTTTATAACCTGCTTTATAATATTATTACTCCTTTATAAGATTTTATTCAGCAACAAATTTTATATAAAATGCAGCAATGTGAGACCTGGTGTTAGATGAAAATATATCGGTACTGTTATACCTTTTTGATGGATTGAGGGATGCTCGCCGCATTCGAATTAAAATCAAGGCAACAATGGGGCATATGTTCACGGGTGTTGTGTTTTATATCCATGATCCGGTATATTCCATACCTACTTTTAAACCATTTCATCTTTCGCCCAAGCGGGTCAGTGTAATTCATTACCTATTGTGCGGATATTTCATTTATCACGTTGAATTCAATTTACAGAACAATTAATCATTCCACAATACCTACTTGTCTACAGCGTACTGCTACTGGCGCGAGAGATTAGTACAATTAAAAATGTCCTCTAAGGGTATATTAAATAGCATATGACTTGGCAATTTTAACATGAAAATTATTTTACATGAATTTATCTTCAAAATTATGAAGAAAATTACTGTTCTATCAATATAAACATTCAGCAGTTCATTAATGGATAAGATATATAGGTAATACCTAAATATAATTAATTTAAAATTATTGAATAGTTTTTTTTTTTTAAAAATTTTTTTAGCTTCACTTTGGCCTAATTTATCCTAAGGTAAACCGAGGGAACGCTTAAGAAACTTCCCATTATTGACTAATTTTAGACATTGTGTGTTGGAAATTTGTAGCTATGATTTTACATTAATCACTTTTTAGTCAGCTATATAGTCACACACACGCACATATATATATATATATATATATATATATATATATATATATATATATATATATATATATATATATATATATATATATATATATATATATATATATATATATATATATATATATATATATATATATATATATATATATATAATTATAGTATTGTATACACGTAGCTTAACGTTCTCTGTTTGTAAGGCAGACAGGATTATTAACATTCCAGTAATATCTGTCCAATATTAATCAAATATTCACAACAGCGTCGTATACAATTACTAGAATGTTATGATGGAGTATGATTTTGCATAACTGGAGGTGATCCAAAGTATTGTCTGCTTCTAGTATTATCGTTACTTACATACATTCTTATTATACATGTATTTTAAATACATGTATAATAAGAATGTATGTAAAATACAGTATTTATTAACTGTACAGCAAATGACATCGTGAGAGTGATTTTCAGTAGGAACCGCGAAAGACCTGACTGATTATCACAATTATTTTACATAGTCATATTTAAAAAAAAATGGTCAAATAAAGTGTGTTATAGGCATTCAATGCTGTTTTTAAGGACCAAAATGCCACACAAACGGCCAATAGATAGGCACAGGTAGACCACAAGGTTCTTATGGATCTTATGGAGAAAACTCTGTTGAACCACATCTTCATTTGTGGCCTGCTTTAAAACTGATTTTCGGTAGGTGAAGAGCAGTAGAGAGACCTGACATATTTTCAAAAAGATAACCCAATACTATTTGATTTTAGCATAAAAAATGCGAAAGTGAAAAGGCAAAAAAAAAAAAATCATTTTATATTCTTTACTTCGTGAAAATAAATTGTTGAAATATATGATGAAAAAAGTTAGTACGTAAAAATATTTATTTCTAAAATAAATATCTTCCTGTCAATCAGGGAAAATGAACGTCTACCAAATAAACAGTGGGTAGAGAGTAGATTACACACACACTAATAGAAAAGAATAAAAATAGTATAATAAAAATAAATAAATTACACAAACATTTAATTGAGTGCTACGGTAGTAACCTCGTCAAGACAAGCTAAGCAAAGTGCAAGGGGGAACTAAGTCTTCTCAAATCGCTTCGTCATAGCTTGATATCCCTTCGAGTATAGTATATATCATATTTATTAAAATATATTAAGTTTAATTTATCATGTGGCTAATATTACGTCATTAAAATGTGTATTGTACATTTTAAAGTTTTAGACTATATATATATATATATATATATATATATATATATATATATATATATATATATATATATATATATATATGTAATATATGTATATATATATATATATATATATATATATATATATATATATATATATATATATATATATATATATGTATATATATATATGTATATATATATATATATATATATATATATATATATATATATATATATATATATATATAGATATATATATATATATATATATATATATATATATATATATATATATATATATATATATATATATATATATATATATATATATATATTACATAAAACTTTGATGTTAGAGATATCGAAAATTAAAAAAGTCAATAGGATTGGAAAATACACAAGTTAATTTAGACCTTTCTTTTCAATCACTTTGTCACTTAAAAAAAATGTATTACATATTTTTCATCTCTTTTCATCGTATGCCTCACAGATTGTCGAGATACTCAGATTATTCTTGATTTATATGGTATAAGTTACTGGTCCTATTTTACTATCTTTAAAGAGTTATTCCACGCTTAGAAAAGAAAAACACTAAATTTGAAAACGTATTAAAAATTTTACATAGGGTGATTTCAACCTGGGCATCTTAGAAATAATCCAAACGCTTTGACCAACTAGGCCATACGTTATCATCATGCTACGTTGAAATTCTTATATGTTTGTTACAACCTATTTATGTAATATTTCATTATATATATATATATATATATATATATATATATATATATATATATATATATATATATATATATATATATATATATATATATATATATATATATATATATATATATATATATATACATATATTCTTCTTGGTCGTTACACTCTTGGCATTCCTCACACATTCGTGGAAAGAGTTGTCAGTAGCCGCCTTGATCTGATCGATCCACCGCATCGGGGACCTGCCGCGCGCTCGTGTCCCTTCCACTTTTCCCTGTATCACCAGACGCTCGATGGATTCGTCTCCTCTGCGAGATACGTGCCCAAAGAAGGTAAGTATACGGGCTTGGACAATGGAAGATAAACGCTGCTTAACTTTCAGTTCTTGGAGTATGGACACATTCGTTCTATGCTCAGTCCACGACACTCCGAGCATTCTCCTCCAGCACCACATCTCGAGAGCGTGTATCCTCTTTCTTTCACTTTCTCGCAGTGTCCAGGTCTCTGCCGCATAAAGGAACACGGGGAACACAAGCGCCCGCACCAGCCGTGTTTTCGTCGCCTTTGTTATGTCCCGGCATTTCCAAACTTTTTTCAGCTTGTCCATGGTAGACCTACAAATTGTCATGCGTCTCTTAATCTCATTCACGCATCCACCATTATGAGATATTAAAGCTCCCAGATAGACGTACGATGATACTACTTCGCAGCTCGCAATTTGTGTTACTTCTGGCGAGTTATTATTTGCTCGATCGATAATCATCATTTTGGTCTTAGAATGATTTATCTTAAGGCCACAACCAAGGCTAACATGCTCTATTTTGTGCAAAAGTTGTTGCATATAACCAACACTGGTCGCAAACAGGGTGGTGTCGTCTGCGTAGCGAAGATTTGAGATTTTTCGGTCTCCTATACTCACGCCGTCCGTCCAATCTTCGAAAGTCTTTCTCATTATGTGCTCTGTATAAATGTTGAAAAGGAGCGGTGATATTATGCAACCCTGACGGACTCCTGCATTGGGATGGAAATCCCCAGACAAAACGTCATCTGTTCTTACTGACGCAGTACCATCTTCATAGAGATTCCGCAGCATATACACAAGATGTTTCGGAGTGCCCATTTCTAAAAGGGTTTTCCAAGGGACAGGCCATTTTACCGAGTCGAAAGCCTTTGAGTTGTCAACGAAGCATATGAAAGTCGGCTTGTTGAACTCCCGGGCCTTCTCTACAATTTGGCGCACCGTCTCCATATTTGCTCTCAAGTACTCTTGCCCTTTACGAATCGTGCCTGTTCAGGGGCTATCTCCTTTGATAAGAATGCTTTCAGGCGCTCATTCAGCACGTGCAGTAAGATTTTACTAGCGTGGGATATCAGAGCGATGAGTCTGTAGTTGCTACACGTTTTGGTGCAGCCCTTCTTATGCAATGGGACGAAGACCGTTTGTGCCCATTCCCTTGGCCACTTGCCAGTTCGCCAGACATTATTGCAGATGGTGTGGAAGATGTTGACACCATATTCCCCCATGGATTTAATAATCTCAATTGGGATACCGTTTCTACCAGCAGATTTGTTGTTCTTTAGGTGTTTCATCGCGAAGTATATGAGGCTCTAATTCCTCATTAGAAGGTTTTGAAGCGGCAAAAGCTCGCGTGTCCTTATCCTGATAGAGCGACTGGCAATAATCCTTCCAGACTTCAGAAATGGCGTCTATTTCGGTCACTGTCTTTTCCTGTGTGTTTTCAATCGCCCAAGTCTTAGAGGTAAATGTTTTGGTGATGATCTTTATCTTTTGGTGAAGGTCGCGAGTTTCGTGTGAGTTGGCGTGAGCTTCTATCTCCCCGCATATGTTACGTAGATGGTTGTTCTTTTCTCTTTTGCTTTCCCTTTGGATCTGAGCAGAGAGATCATTGAGTTAACTCACCTCAGCTCCTATGGCCTTCAACTTACGTCTCTCCTCAACTAGGGTAAGAGTTGAGTCGCTCATCCAGTGCTGCCGTTTCTTCGTCTTTATCGGTGAGTTCGATTCCACAACAGCGAATTCCATGAGACGTTTAGCCAGATCCCATAGTTCGTCCGATGTCTCCATATGTCGGTCAGCAGATACCCATTGGGGCCAGTTTTGTTCCAAAGCAGTCATAAACTTAGATTTATCTGCCACTTCCAGTCTATGCTTCAGAGAAGGTTTTCTTGCAGATCTAAGTTTTATCTGCACTCTTGCCACGAGTAGTTGGTGATCGGATCCGCAGTCCGCCCCAGGTAAAGTATGGACGTTTCTGACTACTGTTCTCCAGCGAGACCTAACAAGGATGAAATCAATTTGGTTGCGGTAATTGCCATCCGGCGACGTCCAGGTGTACAGTCGTCACGGGTGGTTTTCAAAGAAAGTTTTTGATATCACCAGGCTATTGTCTACTGCAAACTGCAACAAGCGCTCGCCTCTTTCATTGCGTTGGCCTAGACCAAATTTTCCAACGGCTCCGCAAACTAGGTGAGAGTCTACTCTGATTTTAGAATTAAAGTCTCCTAGCACTAGGAGAACTTCTCTGTTGGGAATCTTGGATATGGTAGTATTTAAGACATTGTAAAAGTCTTCTATGGTTTCTTCGCTATATGCACTAGTGGGCGCGTAGACCTGCAAAATGTGTAAGTTCACTGGTGAAGCCCGAATCTTAATACTAATTATACAGTCGTTAATCGGCTCATATCCCATAACGCTGTTCGCCATTTGCCTTGGTAGTAACAATGCAACTCCGTTTCGGCTGGTGTCACCGCCAGAAAAATAGATGGCATGTGATTTTGATAGAAAGTGGCCGCTGCCTCTCCAATGCGTTTCGCTCAATCCACAGATATGACGGCAGACGGCATCTCACGACTTCCCTCTCCACAATGGTAAGTTTTCCCGGTTGTAGTAGTCCACGGACATTCCAAGTGCCTATCCTCTGGTTATTCCGCATTTTCAGCCCAGTAGCATTGTTTCCGCGTGATGCCTGGTCGTCTACAGTCACGCGGCCGGTAGCCCATTTCTCACCGTCTGCCCCGGACGCATTACGGCGCCGGTTGCTAAGCGGATCGCATGGCCAACTCATTGACTTTTCTTGTGTTTCCATAGCGACTTTCATGGGAAAATAGTGCAGTGTTTTCCCGTTGCCTTCTGCACCAGATATTTTTGAAGTTATTTGGACTCCAAGGCCGCTGTAGCCTCTTCCAGTAAAACGGGTGTTTTACTGGGTGTATGGTTATACCGCCATTGCTCGGTCGCCATTGCCTCGTCTGTTGTCTAGCAGGGAGCACCGCGACGCCATAGAGACGTCGCCGCCGACTGCCCGTGGGAACCATCAGCGCGTGCAGGTGAGGTTGACAGTTGGGCTGGACAAGATGTTTATATATATATATATATATATATATATATATATATATATATATATATATATATATATATATATATATATATATATATATATATATATATATATATATATATATATATATATATATATATATATATATATATATATATATAAAAATTAAAATACATAATCTAAATAAGAAGTCACATAGGTACTTCAACGTCAAACGATTTACCACCGGTTCACTAAAGTTACTGCCTCAAATCCAAGAAGAACCGAGGCAAGAAACTCAGTAGGACACTTTTTTTAAAACCAAATATTAACATGTATACACTTAGTATTTATACTTGATAATGATACACTTGATATAGACTGGTGTCCAGCATTTCATTACCAAAGTGAGTCATAATTTATAAAATCATTATTTTGGTTACCTTTCAACAAAACGTCTTTTCACAACTTTTTAAAGTGCGAAATAGAAAATTCTCGAACGGTAATAGTTTTGTGAAATTGCGAAACAGAAAATTCTCGGACGATAATACATAATAATACGTGGTATATTTACAGTAATTATATATTTTTTAAATCATAAAAATAATTATGAGAAACTTGTTATGCCGCAGGGACACAAGTATGTGACTGTAAACGCGACAGTTTGTGGGTTTGATCCCCAGTTGAGGAAATGAAATAAATAATATTTTCAATCTTTGCTCTGGTTGGCTCTGGCAAAGCGCGTCGCCATCATACAATATACAATATCTCAAATGCCTGTGCGGGATAAGGCATGGAGCTGAAAAAAAAAGAATACATTTTTATTTATTACCAAAAAAGTTTTACTGTTATTTAATGGAGTTTTCTTGTATTAGCGGAAGGCTGAAAGCACTCAATTACATTATTATCACCACCAGCGTAGGACGCAGGCCCGGCATTATGTAGTCTTGTGAGAAGTATTTTAATATTTTTTTCCTAATTATTATGTAGTATATATGTCAATTGGTAAATGCATTTGTTTAAAAAATGCTTAGTCGCAAGTTCGTTTCGGTCGTTAGTTCATAAATATACGGGTGCTAATTTTAATTTTTTTCGGACTTTCAACAATTTTACTTTAATTTTTTAAAGTGTTACTCCAGACTAAGGAAAGAAAGTATTAATTTAAAATTTTAAAAGCGTATAAAAATTTGAACGTAGCAGGATTTGAACCCCCGTCTCTTGGAAATCGTCCAATTGCTCTGGCCCACTAAGCCATACATACAAAGGGAGATTTTTACAAATTTCCGCTATACAAAGACAATTCGTAAGAATTATAATTTGGCAAGAGAAAATGCTATTTGTAAAAACCCCCTACAGAGGTGCTACCAACATAAATAAGTTGTAACAAGTGTAAGAATTTTGACGTAGCTTGATAAGAACTTATGGCTTAGTTGGTCAGAGAGCTTGGACGGTTTTCAAGAGGCGCGGGTTCTAATCCTGCTACGTTTCTGAGAGAGAGAAAGAGAAAGAGGGAGAGAGAGATAGAGAGAGAAAGTCCAAAACTCTCGAAATCCCTTACCAATAAAATTGTTCCTATTATATTATCCACTTAAAGTAGCTAATTAGCTCTACTTAGTTAGTTTGTAAAGATGTTGCAAATTATGCAGCTTTTTTACGGGTCCGTACCTTCAAAAGGTAAAAATGGTTTCCTTTTAGGATCACTTGGTTATTATCCATCCGTCTATCAAGAACATTCATCTTGAGATCGCGAGATGGTATTAAGCTAAATTTAATATTAACCATTTGGGTCTAAGGTGGAGTATGGCAAAAATTATTCTACAAATTCAATAAAAAAATTATGCACTGTTTTTGTATAAACGCGTAATCTAATCCAATCTATAGGGTACTTCCCAAAGAGGTCTATGGTAGTATGCATTTCGGTATATTAAATTTACATGTATATTTAATATACCGAAAACCTATCATTAGCTTATGATTTTAATAAATTTCATACAAAATGTATGCGTTTTCAAACTTTTCAAGTTTTATAATACTTATATATACTTTCTGTTGACCTTCAGTCTTGAAATTTAAAAGGAATTCTCGGCGTGCAAGTCCGACACGCTCTTGACCGGTTTTTTAGTTAATTTAGAAAATAATTAAATTAAGAGTATCTTATCACGACTTCGCTGAAGTAGTCCTCGGGCACTAAGAATGACTGTAACACTGTCTGTAACCTTAAAACAATTACCGTATATTATTAACTTTAGCTGTCTTTCTGGATAAATAAATAATCTAATGCAAAAAAACTTTTAGTTGTTTATTTTGCTGAGACACTTTATATTGTTTTATTTTATCGCCCGCATAAATATGGATTTATAATATAAAGAATTTGATTATTATATGTAGATTCATTTATTAATAATGTTGCACATCTTTACATGTTAAGAAAACATGATCTATTCTTGCGCACCACGAATACTGTGTTCATACAAATTTAAATAACTACAAGGCAAAGGAATATTAGATGGTCATACTAACATTAGCATGAATTGCTATAACAGAGGATGACATCACAGAACTATTTCAAAGTTATAACTAGCTTTTGCCCATAACTTCAATCATCTAAATTTTATATTCTCTCATCACTCACCCATCTAAAATTCATATTCTTGTCACCCACATAAACGATCATCTCAATAAAAGTAAAATTATTAATTGAAATGTATAATATATTTAATAGGTAGTAGCAAGAAATAGATTTAAATTTTAAGGCAAAACGCTTGCAGTTTTATCAGTTTTAATAACGGGACAAATATATAGATATTTTAAGCACTGGATTCCGTTAGAGTATAATAATTTGTAATCATTTTTAGTTTGTTTGATGTTCAATTATTTTTCATTGTTTTGATAAAAAATAACATATTTCTAGTTGAAAATACTTATAACTTTGAGCCTTACAGCCGTTTGGTTCACTAATTTTGGTGTTAAATGTGAACTTGTTTTATTTTTTAATTACAATTAAAAAATAACAGTGGTTTTTCACATGCAGATAGTTAGTTACATGATACTAAACTGCAAGCAAACAATTTCAACATTTTTTGTTGTTTATTTGTCTATGCGTTACGTAGGCGCGCGAACCTACCTAGATAGATTTATTTAACTATAGGAAGAGTTGTGACGTAAATAATAAATTGTTATTTTACTATTAAATATTTTTTGCTAAAAGTTTAAAATTACTATTTGTCAAGTGTATAAAAGTGTATAGATTTTCATACTAAAATTATCAACCAATTTTTCCTGAATAGCCCATTAATGAATAAAGTTCAAGCAGACAAACCCGTGTGGAAGCTGCTAATTTATTAATATACTTTATTATATTAATTTCTTTTTAACTTTCTTTATTTATATAACAATATACATTTGGTGAAACCTTTGGCTTTCTGCCATGGGCGTACCCCAAGCACAGTGAGTACTGTATCAGAGGACTGGTCCTTTATCACCACCATTTGCAAGTCTAAGTGGATTCTCCCTACATCCATCAGTGCTTAATCTGTGCTCTTTTGCTGGTTCCTGGTCCGACGGCTATATTTAACGAATGATTATGTAATTAGCCGGACTTCTAGCGATCATAGGGTTACTATTCTTAGTCAGTGGCTTTATTTTACCCTTCTCTTTATTTTCTCTTCCATTATTACTTAAATTAAATATTTCATATCGCCGTGTGATTCCGGCTTAGAATAGGATTACCTTGGTACTGATGGTGTCGTAAGAGGCGACTAATGTACGTGTGGGAGAGTCACGTTGTCAGCAATGACAATACGCATAGGCTGGATGGATCATTACCACCCCCGGCATTTAACATCGGCGTGAAGTAGTAGCTGCGGCCACTGCGTTTCGCATTGGGTATTGCTGGGCCCCGGTGCCTATCTACATTAGAGACCGGCAACGCACCTGTAGCTCCTCTGGTGTTACACGGGGCCGTGGATGACGGTGATCACTTAACATCAGGTGACCAGTATGCTCGTTTGCCGTGATTTCCCATAAAAAAAATCATATTTTCAATTTAAATATTTAATATTTTCAGTTTTTCGCTCTAGTAACAAGGTAAAGCTCGACGTTGAGCTCCGCCTTGTAACATGCAATGTCTCAATTTCGGCGAAAAACGTTGAACCGAACGGAGTGTCTTAACACTAGGTTTTTTAGTTTCTTCTGCCTACACTGCCATATGCGGGATACAGCGTAAAGCTGAGTTTATTTCCACTTCCAAATGTACATTAAATAAGTAATTAATATAAATATATTTATATTTCAAATATGATGTTATAATATGAAATAATACAAGTAATTATAAATCTATAATAAATATTCATATAGTTATTATTAAATTGTTGTAAATGTATCATAAGTAAATAATTAATATAAATAAATAGGTATAAAAATATTATTTTTTCAAGATTTTGTATACCACCTACCAGTTGTAAAAGGATTTTTTTTAAATACATTATAATCAATAAAAGTATCGTACAAATCACAAACATATAAAAATGACATGACTGATTAAACGTGCAATATATAGATGACCGAAAGAATGTAAACAAATGATATTTATTTCTTAAGAAGACATTGCGGATGTGTAATTTTTATTTTGGGTGTAGTTTTATTTATAGGAGCTGTGTTTTATGTGGATTTTGAATCTGATAACTTTTTAGTTCCGTGACATATTCGAAAGTAGTGTTTAGACACTCCGTTCCGTTCTCTACTTTCCGCTGAATTTGAGGCATTGCGTTTGAGTAGCGGATCTCAACGCCGCGCTTTTCTTTGTTATCAGAGCGAAGATATGAAAACATTAAATGTTTAATTTCAATTAATTATTAAATATTTAATGTGCGAGTGAGATTGAACCCACAAGCTGTCTTGTCTACATTCAGACGCTAGTACCTTGCCTTGGTTGCTCCAGACCTGACGATCGGTAGACTTAAATATTTGATATTAATTTCAACTTAATACCCTACGCAATTTCGAAATCGATGGATAGTTTAGAAATACCGAACTGACAATAAAGTGATCCTATAAAAGGTTTATTTTTCCTTTATAACTTCAGATCTAAGAATATATTACTTTTCATTGAATCATTTTTACTACATTACAATGTACAAAAGTTTAAATCTCTTGAGAGTCCTTGAGATTGAATTAATAGGTAGTTAACTGTGTGTACATGCAGTATAGACTGATTTTACTTACCTACGCATTATATAATAATATAATTTGATCGTTAATTTTATATTATTAATTCAAATTCATCGCTTACCACAACTTTCTACATTAACACTGTTAAACAAGTTGTTAAATTGTCAGTCTCGTTATAACTTTCAACTACATCATGTAGGTACATTGTGTTATCAAAATATATCATTTTAGTAGTATAATTGATATTTATGTAAGAGAATTTATGTCAGAGACGATTTGTGACGGCTTCTTACAATGATAAATACTGTAAATGCAAAAACTGCGTTCGCATTTAATTTTATCTTATTAATTATTTATTTCATAACATAGGCCTGTCGTGGCGCACAAGAGTGTGACTGTAACCGACAGGTTCTTGGTTAGATCTCCAGTCGAGGAAATGAAATATTTAATATTTTCAATTTAAATATTTAATGTTTCATTTCTTCGCTTTGGTAATAAGGCTAAGCGCGGCGTTGAGTTCCGCTACTCAACACGTAATGCCTCAAATTCGGCGGAAAGTGGGAAACGGAAGTGGAACGGAGTGTCTTAACACTAGGTTCCCAGATTCCCTCTGCCTACCCTGCCTCGTGTGGGATTCAGCGTGAAGCTGAAAAAAAAAACATAACTAAGGTTGTGAAGTAGTAAAGAATACTTTTAATGTTTCGAAAACAGAAATTCTCTAGCAATTGGAAAAACTTTATCTAGTAGAAGACCGAAGTTGTGTCGTATCGCGGCAGCGTTAAACTGGGACAATAATAAGCACTGGATGCAATAAACTTCTTTTACGATCACACAATCGATGACAACACATAAAATACTGCAACAACAACACAACTTCTGTAATATTTACTGCTAACATGACCCGCGTATATTATTTCCAAAAATATTTTTATAAATAAACAAAAGCCTCATTATGACCGTTACATGTAATTAATGATTCAGTTATATAGTTGAGTAAATTATCTACATTAGGTAACACGGCGGTTTTATATACCTTTTGCTATGTAGCCAACAAGCAAAGATAATATGCATATAAAGTTATATAATTGTCTAACTGTAATAATGGGAATATCCAAAATTTCAATACGTAGTCATTAACAGACATAAGTGAACATGCGATAATTACAGAGGCTCAATAATGATGCTCTTATAATACAATGAGTAATATTCCAGAAATGCTGAATATCCATATAGCATTTATAAAAGCAAATATATTATTTTATTACTTTTTATTAACTTCATACTGTGTCAAGTTAAGCAAAGGAAACCTGAGAACCTAGTGTTAAGATAGTCCGTTTTCATTAAGACACTTCCGTTTCCCATTTTCCACAAAATTCTATTCATTTATTTTCCACAGGCTTTACGTGTTGAGTGACGAAACTCAACGTCACACCCATCTTCGAGTAATCGGGGAACATACATAAAATAACCTCTTTTTTATGTCGGTTTAAAAACCGTTACAAATTTTAACTTATTATGTTATTCTGATATCAAAGCTATATTGCTGCAAAGTTTCATGAAAATCCGTTCAGTAGTTTTTGCGTGAAAGAGTAACAAACATACACACATCCGTACAAACTTTCGCATTTATAATATTAGTAAGATTTCTTTTTCCCTCGATCTCACTACCTATGTGTTTAGATTTAGTTTGGATAGATAGGTAGATGTTTACTTAAATATTATAAACAAGAAAACTTTATTTGGTTGAACGCACTAATTTCAGAACCAATTTGAAAAAATATTTTTATGTTGTATAATCTATTTTTGAAAATACAATTGTCGTACATCTTTTTTAAGGGTTGTCTGAACACTTCTTTATACTATTTTACTATTTTTTAAAGTGTTATTTCACACTTAGGCAATTAGGAATAATGTACCTAAATTTAAATTTAAATTCATCGGCTCAAAGCAAAATTAATTACAAGGAAACTCCGGAGGCCAAGTGCTACTGAAATTCCGGAAAGCCAAGTGCAAGGTTAAATTATTGTAAAGTGTTTTATTTTACTTTATATATTGATAAAAAAAACTTATATAGTTGCAAAGTGATGTGCTTATTTCCGCCAGGTTTAGTCTGTCTTACAGCCTGCCTCTCTGTATGTCTCCTACACCTGATGCAGAACAAAAGATCTTGAGCGTGATAAGCATTTTCCATTGATATATTCATATTGAATATCTGAAATATCTGAGTTAAGTTAATTTAATAAGCGTCACGAGCATTTGCATTAAAAATAAAAAAAAATATATATTGATTGAATGCTTAGTGAATGTTCAATACATAAACTTCTTTCTAATAGAACTAATCGAATTAATAGAACTATCGAATCGTATATATATATATATATATATATATATATATATATATATATATATATATATATATATATATATATATATATATATATATATATATATATGTATATATATATATATATATATATATATATATATATATATATATATATATATATATATATATATATATATATATATATATATATTTATATATATATATATATATATATATATATATATATATATATATATATATATATATATATATATATTATATATATATATATATATATATATATATATATATATATATGAACTTTCTAATCGTTTACCCAAGTTCTCTCATTTTTGCATTTTTTTAACTGATACTCTCCTAGTCTTCAGAGAGTCATGTTGTATACCTATAGCCTTCTGATACTTCAACTGATACTCACCTAGTCTTCAGCGAGTCATGTTGTATACCTAAAGCCTTCTTCGATATAAAGACTATTCAATAAAAAAAATCTGCAATTCGAACCAGGAGCTTTTGAGATTAAGACGTATACTAGGGTAGATATTATGTACTTGCGCCTTAATATTAGGTACTAGGGGGATCTCCTGTTACAAATACTAGTAAGTTACTAGGATGGTCTCATTACTTTCTTCGTAGCTATACAGGAACTAGAAACACACAAAACAAAACTTAGAAAATCAATTCGTTCGACTCAAAGCAAAATTATTTACAAGGCAAACTACTGCTGATACTCCGATTAGTGTTATTTTATCAAAAAGTATAAATGTATTTAAGAATAAGTTAATTGTGCAAGGTTAAGTTGTTGTTAATGTATTTTATTTTACTTAATATAATGATAAGAAAAAAATATTTAATATCAAAGCGCGGTGTTTATTTCCGCCACTCAATATGTAATCTTGAAATTTTTATAGAGAATTAAAAAATAAAATCCGATTCTTAGCGCCTGTGTTTTTTATATTTTTTTGTTTCTTATTTTTTTTAGTAGATTTTTTGAAAAAGATTTAATAAACGGTGTAAGAAATTATACATGTTCATGCTGACGCCGATAAATTTGGAAATGTATAAACAGAGTGAGAAAATAATAAAGATCCTTTGCAATTAATATTGCAATTTTCTACAAAAAAAACTCTCTACTCACTCGGCTTTACGCTGTATCCCGCATACGGCAGGGTAGCAGAGCCAACTTGGAAACGTAGTTTTAAGACCCTCCGTTCTACTTCCGTTCCCCACTATCCGTTTCCGCCTTTGAGTGGCGGAATTTACCGCCTTGTAACCAGAGTGAAGAAATGAAAACATTAAATATTTAATTTGAAAATATTAAAAATTTATTTCATTTCCTTGAGTGGGGATAGAACCCACAACCCGTCGTTTAAAGTCACACGCTTATGCCGCTGCGCCACGACAGCCCTCAATTCGAGTTAAATTTATTCTTGGCACTCTTTAAAAGAAATAAGGACTGACTTAATTATTTAAAAATACAACACTATATTAATTATATTATTCTAGGAAAGTTAGGATAAAAATTATCGTCAAGCGTATAATAATAACACATTTGTATGTATATAAATTTAATAATATAATTTATTTAGGAGTTTGGTTCAGTGTTAACTAATATGTAAAACAGGAATTTTAGGCAAACTATGAGGATAGTCTATGCCATCAAAAGTATCGTTAAGTGCACGGCCCGTATCGTCGCTAACAATTACCGTTGTGAGCCCCTAATGACCGGCGACCCTTATTAAAACTTACTTCACCTTACTTTAAGTAGCTGAAGTTTTAACTAATGAGCTATTATTAATCGTAACTTCGACGGCGAGTGGTTATAGACTGTAGAACGCAATTCAAGCTTTCAGATCCTATTCTTTACGTAAATTTATACACATATTCATTAAAATGATGTACATATACATATGTTCAAATACGGCTTTTATCCGAGATTTTTAGTAATTTAGACACTTCTCTGCCTAGCTCACAATGCGGGTCTTACTTTCATTGCCAAATAAGAATTTCATCAATATTGATATTACTCAATGCGCATGCTCATGTAATTAAACTCCAAAGGATTAGACTTTAAAAAAGAAAAGCTCAACGATTTTTACTCTACTATTCTTAAATACTGTGTCCTTTCGTAAGAAGTTCCTTTCACGTACCAACGTCAATATGACATGAGTACAAAAGATGCCCCTATCTCCACTTGTATCTCCTCTGGTGTTACACACCATCATCGTGACCCGTACGCTCGTTTGCCTTTTCTTTTCATAAGAAATTGTCATTGTGCCTATAGTGGTTTCAGTTAATGGTTTTAAAACGAAAAGCCTCGACCAAAATCTTAAGAGCATTACACTTACATGTTAGGTCAAGAACGGAGTACAGAAGGCAATATTGCTTGACAGCACGTACTGTGAGGAGGTTCTTCACATTGGAACCCTAACTAATCAATTTTTTTTACAGCGAAAGCTGCCGAGCTCAGTCTATTCGTCAATCTATCAATATGAGGTCCCCATTGTAATTTGGAGTCAATGGTGATACCGAGAAATACCGTAGAATCAACAGGCTCTACACTCCACCATTCAAAAGTACATTGGCTTTCATAATTTTCGTTTGAAGTGTTCTGAATATTACACATTTTGTTTTTGTACTATTCAACAGTAAGTTTTTAGCGCTAAACCAATATACTCTTTTGGAAAGAGTATTAGTAGTATATATATATATATATATATATATATATATATATATATATATATATATATATATATATATATATATATATATGTATATATATATGTATATATATATGTATATATATATGTATATATATGTATATATATATGTATATATATTATATGCATTGATTTTGGAAGTTTGATGGCAGAAATTCTTTCTCTCCGTAGTAGATGTCGTCCAGAATTTACCGATGTTAGATATCAAGTCCGTTGTCATGAAAAAACATCGATGGCAGAACGTAAAGAAGACAAATTCTTCTTATAAAACAAATTTCAATTTAGTGGTATACTTTAAAAACTCACATATATATTTTATTTACAATACAAGACTATATGCATGTAATGAATGGCTGCTGCAAGAGAAATGAGTTGATGATAAATAAAATAAAAAACAGATTGTGTTGGAATTTCTAAAATATCGATGGTAAGAGTAAATTAAAAATATTGAAAAAAAGATATAAGGAGATAGGAAGCTGGTTTAAAACTAAAAAATAACCTTTCTTAGGATAAAACTGAGTTTCACCTTTAGTGACTTTACCTTTGGTTACCTTACCTATACACAACGAATGTAAATTCCTCAACATAACTCAGGCATTGATCTGTGACACCACGAGATGGTCGGCGGTGTTATTTCTCGGTGATCCATAATCGAGTTCGAGGCAAAGAAAGCGCCAAAGAGATTCCACATTTCGCAGTATGAACCTAGGGGACTTTCTATACGCCTCCAGCGGAAGTGTAGGCTGGCTAAAGTGCAGCCTTTGAGAACCCAAAACTAACGATTTTCGAACGGACAGCTCTCAAGTGTTTTCGCCGATATTAGTGATATGCTCGAAACTTGCTGCTTACAAATACTAATTTTAATCATACATAATATTAGAGGACTCCTTTCTTGTTGTCATTTTACTTCCTTCACTTTCCGATTATAAGCGATAATAAATCAGTAACTGATCACTGTCAGTTCATTGAAGATATATTAAAAAAAAAACACAAGAGACAAGGGAGTAAAAGTAGGTACCTTGAATATAAATTGTCTGCTTTACGCAGATGATGCAGTGCTTATTGCATCATCAGAATTTTATTTTCTAACCGGACAGTATGCCACAAGTTACTGTACCATCTACATCATCTGGACACGTGGCACTCTAGTACTGTGCGGTTTCGTAGGAATTTCCTTCCACGCACCACACATCTCTGGAATGACCTACCCGCGGCAGTATTTCCAGGTCAATACGACATGGGTACCTTCAAAAAGCGCGTTTACCTCCACCTCAAAGGCCGGCAACGCACCTGTAGCTCTCCTGGTGTTATACGGGGCCGTGGGCGACGGTGATAACTCACCATCAGGTGACCCGTACGCTCGTTTGCCTTGTCTTTTCCATAAATAAATCATCAGAAAGCGAGTTACAGGTTTTTGGCTTACCACTCTGAAAGAAGGATATGCAAATAATGGTCTAAGCCTGAATGCGAATAAGACGAAGGTTCTGATATTTGAAAGAAATGAAGAAAGGACAGAATGCAAGATCAGTGTGAATGATAAGATATTAGAACAAGTGAATGAGGTAGTATATTTGGGAAGTATGTTTAGCAATGACGGAAGATACGAAATGGATGTGGAAAGGCGTATTGCTGCCCTGTTACCGGTAGTTGACGGGGCCTTAGCTGCATTGTTGAGACAGCGAAACGTTAGTATAGCGTTTGGCCGTACACAACTCAGTGTTGGTACCGACACTGTTGTACGGCAGCGAAACGTGGGTATTACAGAAGAAGAATGTAAGAAAGATGAATACTGTAGAGATGCGATCTCTTCGTCGGATATGTGAAGTCAGTTTAGCTGATCGCATACCCAATGAAGAGATACACAGAATGGTAGGTACTAGCGTGGATGTCACAGTGAGACTGAAGAAGAAAATGCTCAGGTGGTTTGGGCACGTCGAGCAAATGAATGAAGAAAGAATTGTAAAAAAGAGTTATGAAGGTAAAGTTAGTGGTAAGAGAGGGAGGGAGAGACTTCGGTTGACCTTCGAAAACACAGTATCGACGATACTGGAGGAAGGTTATGTAAAAAAGTATGAGAACCCCCAGTATATATGAAGAGGTGGATGACAGTGGACGAGGCGAAAGAGGTATGCCGAGACCGTAGCGCTTAGCGCTCCTTGATATAGCTTGAAGCTAAGTTAATGTATTAATATTGAATTGCTTTTTAACATTATTGTACGTTTGTCCAATTGTGATCTCATAATAGTGGGAACTTAGTTTAGTTTCCTCTGCCATATTGCCTGTCTGCCTGTCTGTGATTACTTCACGCCAATATTTTTTCCGTTTGGATCGTATATTTCGATATAACTAAATATATTTGTGGTAAGAGTTATCTCTTTCTTTAAAATGTAATCTAAAGAATGTTTCATGCACAATTCTTAATTATTTCATTTGGACTACATGTGTAGCCGTAGCTAAAAAAGTTGCTCTTATAAAACTCGAACACGAGAATCACGAAATTAGTCAAATATAATATTACTTCTAAAATTACGTAAATTATATATCATATTATGCCGAAAGATTGGCGTAGCGTCAATGTGTTGTTCGAATACAAATAACATAATTATATGGAATGTAATTATTATTATTTGTTATTACAAATGTATTGATAATACCAATAAGAACCGAATAATCAACAAATAAAACGATAATTTCACAATTACCTTTTATTTGTTGATTATTAATTAATTATATGAGTATATTTTTTTAAATGACAAGCCATTTAATTTAATACTATATATAAATAAATAGATTTCTGTAAAATAAATTTAATATGAATATAAAGTTGTAGTTGCATGTTATGTACCTATAAAAACGTATATATTTTTTTTAACTTCACGCACACACACTACATCTCGATCATAGCACGGTAAACAGAGGGAACCTGGGAACCTAGTTGTTTTATTATTATTTTTATTATTATCTTTTAAAATGCTTGGATTCAAAAGAACCTGGTCCTTTGAAAGCCTTCCATGGGCACACGGTCCCCATGCAAGGCTACAATAGGTAGAGCCCCTTAGAGAATAGAAGGGAATATTGTACGGTGACTCATTAGCCGGGATCCATCTCTGAGTATCCAAAGGAAATTACCCAGAGATGGTCTCTGTATAATGTGTAAAAACTACATAAAATATGAAAAAACTAAATACCGACTACGGAATGTACCTTGGAGGGGTCGAGAACTGAGCTGTAAAGAAGAATAAGAGACATCTTTTCAACATCTCAAATTAGAGCGGTGTGCACCAGTTTCACCATCACGAGAAACTCGTTAGCGAATTTCCCTGATATTTCGCAAATTGAGCACTTCCGCCCTTCCGAGCATATAACTCTTGCGCTCCACTCCACGGGACAATAAACGCAAGCTAGAGGTGGGGGATATATTACAAATCCTGTCTGGACGACTCACATCTATGGGGTCGCCACTTCTCAACAGCTGGCCAAAAGCTGCCCTATAGGTTTATTATTATTATTGCTATACTAGTCCTAACGTAGCACAGGGGCTCAAGTGTGAGATTATAAATGCGAGAGGTTGTGGGTTCAATCCCGCAGTATCTATTGCTGATCATTTCTGCGATATAGCATACAACTGATACAGATACTACAGCGCTACAGGCACTTAGATACTAGCTATGTGATACTAGTTAGCACCATTTTTTCTCGACTGCTAACGGGATCATATTTTTCACGTGTATGTTTGTGCGTGCGTGTATTTGTGTCGTAATGTACGTACATATAAATATATTATTTATTGCTCCTCGCAGGAATCGAACTGAACACACAATGCTTACAATAAATGTAAATAATGAAACAAGACTACCGGTAACTACTATATAGTACTTTTAGCTTAGAGACTGGAAGTATATCTTTTTTATGTTTAATTCCGGAGTTATTGTAGTTTCTGTAAAAAAATGTAAATAATAAAGGCAAATTACTTGAAATGTTGATAAATACTGAACAGAAGTAAATGATTTTCGGCATTGTAACAAATTAAGGCCTGTAGCAACTTATATACACAGTCAAATGACGTAACAATGCAACAAGGGCTTAAGCATATGATTGTAAATGACAATTTGTGGGTTCGATCGCCACTTGAAGCAGTGAAATATTTAATGTTTTCAAATAAAATATTTAATATTTTCACTTTTTCGTTCTGGTAACAAGGCAATGCGTAACGTTGAGTTCCGACACTCAATTCACAATTAAGCGGAAAGTGGGAATCGAAAGAGAGTATCTTAACCCTACGTTCCCAAGTTCCTTCTACCTATCCTTCCATGCAGAATACAGCGTGAAGCTGAAAAAAAAAATTCGGTGACTAATATAACTTCAATTTAAGCAATTTTTGAGAAAATTAATTTTAATGAATAATTTTTAAAATAATATATATAAGTATTTATTTAAAAAATGAATAAAAATTAGAACGTAGCGGGATTGGAACACGCGCCACTTCGAAACCGTTTATACAAAAATATTATTTTGAAAATAATGTAGTATATTTATATGGTATGTTCACTATTTATATTTTCAATATTACCTGTCATATTGAAAATGTAAATAGTGAATATACTGTATATGAACTGGTCTCTATTGATTGTTTGTAGTTTAGTATCGTATAAATAACTAACTACATTTAAAGAAAAACACTGTTATTTTGAAATCATAAACACTTAATTTTATCTCTACGTTGAGATTAAAGTTACATTAGAACCATCGAAATATTTTTTAAATCATTATAATAAAAAAAGTCTAACGCAATCTAGCGTTTTAAATACTTCATTCCGTAGTTAAAGGAGACGAAGTCGCGAGTGGATCGCTTGTATAAAAACAAAAAGGGTATTAAATTTTCAAAAAATATTGTTAATTAATATTCAACAAAATATTAAAACAAAAGTGTAATAATCAATGTTTCAAAAGAAACAACAAGCGTGAAATATAGAATAGGGATGCCGGTCTAAGAGGTCTGACGAATTGCCTCATAAATTGTAGCTCACAGTCTCTCCATCTGTGAGGCGTAAGTGACGCTCATACTTTAGTGCCTCTAAAGATGTCCCATTTTTCAAACGACAAATAGTTCTTAGAGCGCAGTAGTACCTAAATATTTTTAAATAGTGACTTGAAATAATTGTCTTTTACATTTTTGAAGTGTTTAATGCATATTTTTTTATTAACCGTCTGTGTGACATAAAGGATAATGTATTAATTAGTACACATGCATGCTCATTCATAGTTCCTGAATAAACAAGTTTGCTTTTTTTATACATACATTTTTTAATTTTCAACTTTTTTCGTGTGATTAATTAGGTTTAATTCGATATAAACATTTAGAAATGTAATAAAGGCAGACTTTTGTACATGGAAGATATATAAAAAAATGGGGGACCAATCTGGATGATAATCCACAATAGTATTTTTTAATTTGTTGTCTATTTGTATGTTTATCTGTTTTTCTGTGCGTTTACATGCGTTCATCTCAAAAACAACTAACCGGGGTTAAATGCAGTTTCACAACTATATTTTAGCAATCTTCCTTCAATATTTAGTGTTTGTTTTATTTAAATCGTTTGACAAATAAAAAGGTTCCGTCAATTTCAAATATTTAGTTTGTGATAGTTAGTAATTTTTTTTTGTTAAAATAAGTTTTTAATTTATTAAAATAGTAGACCTAAATAGGTCAAATTTTAGTTTTTAATCAAACGAAAAAGTAATTCAGATTAGTAAATATGTTGTAGTTGAGCTAGACATTTTTGAAATATACTCTAAAACTAAATTTAAAAACATATACGTATAATTGTACAGTAACAACAATAACACGCAGTTTGTCATTTGTCACCCAGTAATAGTCACAGTAAAAATACATTAGTAAAAAAGAATATAGCAAATAATACATAAATAATAAATATAATTTATGGGTTTCATACACAACGTGCTATCGTCACCTGGTGAACTGATTGCTCGATCAGTTGATTTCTTAGAGTGCGGGCTGATCACAGCTGATAGCTTACACATTTAAACTGATCAATTCAGCCTATTGGCGTCATTATTAAGCTTGACCGTCCCAATTTCAAAATCTTTCAAAGAAGAATGTTTTTAGTTAAATACAATATGGTTCTTTCGTTCTTATGAACTTGAAACAAAATTTGCAACGGCATTGCCTTCTGCCATTCAACATACAGTCCAAAAATTTTTTGTAAAGTAGGGAACAATGTTTTAACAATAATCGAATAACGATATAATAATCGTAAATATGTCTGTTACTTTTTATAATTTAATTTATTATGATACATAAAAGCGCCTAATGTAGATTATCCTTAGAAAATAGAGAACAACTTTCCAAAAGGACCAATTCCATCATACATGGTTTTTGAATAACTTTACATATTTACACATTACATATATATAATGACGGTATACAGTGTATATAATATCAGTCATAATCAGATTATCTAGATAATCACATCGTGTTCAATGTACGATGAATTTTTTTTTATGGAAAAGACGGCAAACGAGCGTACGGGTCACCTGGTGGTAAGTGATCACCGTCGCCCACGGCCCCGAGTAACTCCAGAGGAGCTACAGGAGCGTTGCCGTCCTTTAAATTGGAAGGGCACCGGGGCCCGGCATTACCTAATGCGAAACGCAGTGGCCAAAGCCACTACTTAACGCCGGTCTTAAATGCCGGGGGTGGTAATAATCCGGTCGAATTTGCCCATGCGTGTTGCCATTGCTGGCAACGTGACTCTACCACACGCACTTTAGTCGCCTCTTACGACACCATCAGTACCAGGGTGATCCTATTCTAAGCCGGAATCACACGGCTAAAATGAATGATGATGTAAGAGGGTATTCTTTGATAGCAGGTAGTAGATAATTTGATTTTCATTTTCAGCTGGCTGAGGATAGAGGTGTTAGTTATTTTTTATGAATAAATGCGCAACGTCCTTCGCCTGCACTTCATTCCATAAGAATTGATTTTCTTTGTATCTACGGTACATCACGTTTACGACTCTGATACTTAATAACAAGACCAAGAAGCCCAAAGTTCTTACCGGTCACATTTTGGTGACGTTAGAGACGTTTCTATTCTGCTTTATTTTTGCAAGTTGAGTCATTGCACCTTTGACCATCTGGATACGACGTTGAATTTTCAAGTCCCTCCCCCCGTTCACTGGCCATAGAACCGAGTTCGAAAATTCTCACAAGTTTTCGTGCACCCCTGCTATATCTTGGTATAGCAATAAAATCACACCCATCTCCAAGGTGTTTTAATTCTTCAATGACAATTGATTCCTTGTTCATATCATTTAAATTGTGTAAATAACTTTAGTTATATCTACCACTTCTTATGTCTGTCAGTTATACGGCATTATCCTGTATGCGGAAAATATGACTTTTAAAAAAAAGGTGTATTTTCTTAAGACCAACTAAATTTGTATTCAGAAATTAAAAGTATTCTATATTTTATAGACTAATAGTAAATAGAGATATAGCATGAAGCTAGCTAAGTACTTACTTAGCTTTACGATATATTTAGTGACGTGTGATTCCGGCTTAGAATAGGATCACCCTGGTAGTGATGGTGTCGTAAGAGGCGACTAAAGTACGTATGGGAGAGTCACGTTGTCGGCAATGGCAACACGCATGCAGACTCGATCGGATCATTACCACCCCCGGCATTTAAAACTGGCGTTAAGTAGTGGCTTCGGCCACTGCGTTTCGCATTGGGTAATGGCGGGCCCCGGTGCCCATCCACCTTATAGACCGGCAACGCACCTCTAACTCCTCTGGTGCTACACGGGGCCGTGGGCGACGGTGATCACTTACTATCAGGTGACCTATACGCTCGTTTGCCGTGTCTTATCCATAAAAAAAATAAAAAAAACTACGACTAACCTCGCTTTTACTTTATCATTCATTATTTTAATTTCGAACATACATAACTAAGGCCTAGCGTGGCGTAGGGAGACAAACATGTGACTGTAAAAGCGACAGGTTGTGGGTTCGAATACTATTACAGGAAATAAATAATATTTTTAAATGAATATTAATATTTTTATGTCCTCGCTCTGGTAACCAGACAAAGCGCAGCGTTGAATAACCATAACATAAACTTGTCAATGAAATAACGAAATGACAATTTATCGTCTTATAATCGTGATAAACCAAAAATTAAGAAGAATACTTAGTTTAAAATAATATAAAAAAACCAAAACCCAACTACATAATTTTACACAACAAAAAAATCAACCAAATATTTTTTAATAAAAAGTAATACTGAATAAGTACACAATTGCAATAGATTTACAAACACATAGTCAAATTATAATATTGTTGCAAATTAAAAGAACAAACAATCAGCCACTTAACCAAGTAAATCTTTTGTAACCTTCAAACGCAAAGAGCCCTGAAAATTGTGCCTCAATATCTTTTTCATATTTTACGACCTACATAAACTTTATAGGATTCAGTTAAACAGCTTTGATCCTGAAAGAAAATAAAATAGACTTTTAATTAATATGCTAAATATATAGTCTTACTCGATATTTAGTTTCTCTAATAAAAAAGATTTTTGTACCCATTTTACAATTATAGATATATGCCTCGGTTGCTAACACCCACGATTACGCGCTGACCACGCGCAATGCGACAACCAAGCTGCTCCCGTATTTTAAAACTATGATTCTACTGAAATATCCATTATATGCAGTAGAAGATTTTTTTTTGTTCATTTAGGCATTAACCAACTTTGCTAATACGGTAATACATTTTGAACTAAAAATAATATATACCTATGTTCGTTTAGCGAGGCGTTTGCTACAAATTGCTACGTTTTGATACGAGTAACAGTCGAGCGTAGTGCTTAGCGGTTGTAGTATTTGGACTAAGATGCGGAAGTTAAATGAAGTTCTCTGTAATTACTCAGAGTGGCAGTTAACTCGACTCAGTTATGGTGACAGCCATCGCCGCATGCCTCTCGCATTTTAATTGGATCCAATACTAAGATTATAAACTGTTTTAAGTATGGCTTAAATATAAATACAAGTTTAAAAGTAACTTAGTCAAGAAAATACTTATTGTTTTTATTTAAATATGGTTTAATAAAACTTTCATACATTATTGGTAGTAATATTGCTTAAATTTTATTTATATATTTTATAGCTTGTCGTGACGCAGGGGCTCAAGCGACTGTTTAAGACGAAAGGTTGTGGTGTCAGTCCCCACTCCAGGAAAGGTAATATTCAATATTTTTATTTCATCAAGGAATTTTGGTAACAAGGCAAAGCGCGTTGTTGAAATTCGTTCCTAAACACCTGAAATTTTTCGTTTGTTACTAGAGCGATGTAATGAAAATATTCAGTATTTTATTTCGTTCGGATCAAACTCACAACCTGCTTCTCTAAAAGTCTCACACTTATGCTCTTTCTCCACAACGTGTATGATAAATACCTAAGTATTAGCTTATGTAGCGCATTGTAACCATTTATATAAACATCTGTTTTATCAATGATTATGACAGATACAACATTTTGACGCAAACATTGTTTTAAATGGCTGGTCCGTAGATTAACAAAGTGTCGTCATTAAATAGACACTCTAATAGATGATTGTAAATGTCGGACAATTTTGCAAAGTTAAACGGATCTTAGACTCTTGATTTATATTTCTTTAAAGAGGTACCTATTAAAACTTTTTTCAGATTGCAACTTATTTAACACTTTCAATTCCAAGTGCAATAAATCAGGGCTAACCGCGGCAGCTTTCACGTTATGACTTCCTCGTAAAATTTACATTTAAAAGTTAATTTTCTCACTTCCCGGCTTAGAGCAATTGTTAATCTTGTATTCGCTCGGCTTGGAGGTAGCCAGAGCCCTCACCGGAAAAATTATGAATGTTATTCAAAGTTCCGAGGGCTAGTCGCCACCATTATTATTGCTCATCTCGCTCAGTAATTTGTAATATATTTATTCTTGTTTAATATTTGTAATGAATTTAAGCAGGAGCGTCCCCGAATGGTCGCTAGTATAGTATAATTTTATGAAAGTAGAGACCGTCTACTTTAAAATTGAACTCGCCAAAAATCATGTACAAAATAAAACAATAAATGTTAAGGGAATATTGCTTGCATATAGATATAGACAATTCAGTGTATTATATCAGCGTGGACAACAAATTATTAACCGATGCGGAAATTGTAATGGCAATCATTGCCACTTTAAACTGTCATGTCATAACAGATTTTTAAGAACGTTATGTCATAGAAATAGAAATCTGTTATCCAATATTTAAAGAAAAGTGCATTTACATGCACTTATTCCTATTAGTCTTATATAGTCTACCTCGACTATGTAAATATCCAGTGTCCGGGTCGTTAACCGAGGAATCCACAAAAGAATTGGCTGAATGTAAAGTATTTTGTAGTCTATAAAAGGAATTGCAAATTCAACGCGAGTGAGTTTGCTCACTTCGTGGCCAAACTAGACGTGCTTACAACGCATGCTGCCTATTATTGTTTCTAAGATTATCATACACAAAAATTGGTAATAAACTATTAGCTGATAAAACTTGTTAGACAACGCTATGCTTAAAACATTGTAAAAAAATCTAAGATACAATTTTAAATTTGACATGTTTATTACTTCAGTAATAAATATGTTATATCTTTACGAAATAAGAAATAGATCATTTTAAATAATGCTTGGGTATTATGTATAATAACACAGCTCAACAAAAAATATATATTTTTTTGTTGCCCTGGATATTTCTGCAGATTTATATATTTTAAGTACACTGTTTGCGAATATATTGGGTAAAAATATTTCATTGGCTCTAGTTTTTTTTTTAATTTTGTTTATCATAAATTTAAAACTCTTAACAGTTTACGTGGGTTGTTTAGAACACGAATTATTAAAAAAATGTTTTCTGCGAATGGTTTCGCGTATTCATGCGCAAAAAGCAAACTCCTTACTACCACGCATGCTTTCCTGCATTTTTCTTTGTTATTCGAAAACATCGGAGGACGCATGGAACGAATTTCGTAAGTTGGTCAATGTATTAAATGGGCCACTGTTATGTAGAGAAAAAATCATACTCCCGCCATTACACATTAAGTTGGTTTATAAATTGTATTATAAAACAGTTTGTCAAAGCGTTGGACAAGGAAGGAGAATGTTTTAAATATATTTGTACAACATCTTCTAAGCTGAGTACGGAAAAGTTAAAAGCTGGAATACTCGACGGTCCTCAAATACGAACATTCATAAAAGACGAAAATTTCACAAAAGCTATGACTGATGCTGAACGTGAAGCATGGAAAGGTTTTGTGTTAGTAGTAACAAACTTTTAAGGTAACTATAAAGCACCAAATTATATAGAAATTTTGCAACAGATGTTGGAAAGCTTCAAGAATTTGGACGCAAATATGACAATAAAGCTACACTTCCTCCACAGTCACCTAGATAGATTTCCCAACAATCTGGGAGATTACAGTGAAAAAAAAGGGAGAATGCTTCCACCAAGACCTATAAGTGACGAAAGAAAAGTATCAGGGCAGATGGGATTGTCACATGATGGCAGATTACAGCTGGTCCTTAAAAAGAGATTGTTGTCCCCAAATTACCTATAGACGCAAAGCTTATAAAAGGCGTTTCTTTAAATAATAAATAAAGTTTAAAAGTGTGTTCTCTCTTTTTATTTCTACGTTAATTAATTAAAAACTTTAACAAAAAATAGTGACACTTTGGTAATAAATAAATGAAATTAAAAAAATATACTAACTGTTTCATTCTGTTTTTTGTAGTCAAATAGGAAAATAAAGAATAATAAAAAATCTAAAGCCAATATTCCAAAACCATTCACTAATTTATAAATTGTATGCATAAAATTATTCGAAACTACTTTCACATCAAGGGCAACAAAACCGTTGTTGACCAGTGTAATGATAACTATATGATTAATAAAATTGTCGAGGCATTACACATAAAGTACATAACTCATGGGCTTATCCCATGCGCAAATATTCACTTAATAATACAAAATATTATTATAACAAAGGGGAGTCGTGGACTAGCTGTAGGTCGTGCTAATACCTCCTACACCTCCCGGCGCTCCTTTTTGATCGCTATTGGAGGGAGCTTCAGGTGAGGACAATTTAAAGAAGTCGCGGTTTTAGGGTGCTGAGTCACTCACCGCATAATGTAGCCGCTAGGTGAAATGTAGAAAACAACCTACCCTAAATTTCTATCCACGTATTAAGATACGCGCCAACATGCCCAGCCATGTTAAAACTCATTTCAAGCTACCTTTTAGACCTTCATACTCGTAATTTTATTTATTTATATGCATGAAATTTATATAAATATATTAAAATCCTCTTGTTTTTTTTTTTAGCTTCACGCTGCATTCACGAGGCAGGGTAGGCAGAGGGAACCCGGAAACCTAGTGTTAAGACACTCCGTTCCACTTTCGTTCCCTACTTTCTGCCGAATTTGAGACATTGAGTGTTGAGTGGCGGAACTCAACGCTGCGCATTGCCTTTTTACCTCAGCGAAGAAATCAAACATTGAATATTTAAATTGAAAATATTTAATATTTCATTTCCTCGATTGGGATCCAATCCAGAACCTATCGGTTACAGTCAAGCGCTTGTGCTCTTGCACCACGACAAACTTCAATAATTTGATGTCATTATATTAAATTTATTAGTTGGACAGAGTCTGACAGTACAATATTTATTTTTGCAGCAGCAAGCAACTTAAACTTCCATCGCTCAATCCAACACTCAGTATCTCGAATTTAGGTAGAAAGCAGACACTGAAGCCTCTTAGCCCTAGATTTCCTTTGCTTATCCTATTTACCCATACATTCTATGTATCTCCTTACCCTCTGCTTATCCTAGCTTTATCTATGCAGAAAAAAGTAAAGCACAAATAGCAACAATAATTTTCCTTATAACCAAATCTACAGAGTTGGTAATACCTATTTTAGTAATATTAAACTTAAATTGTGTACGTTATTATTATATTGTGTACGTTAAATAAGTTAGGAGTTTCAATTAAATTTTATATTAATCTTTTCATCAACACTTAAACGAATTTTGCGGATGTGTCATGTTAAGTTCCGATGTTATTCCGACGTTCGCGTTTTCATTACGTTCCGTAATTTCCAGGTCAGGAAATTAAACGCGCTCTGCAAACCGTCAACACCACGTTCACGTCGAATAGTCTACCAATAAAGAGGACACACAAAACATTTTCACCTCAAGCATTTATAAAGTTTTAATAATTAAAAGATATCATAATTTTAAATGATATTCTTTTTAACAGTACTTGTGTCTCATTAAGGTTGCGGAAAAAGCACGCCTAAGTGGTTTGGGTACATTAAGATAATTCAACGAAAAAATGGTGAAAATAATATACGCTACAGAAGAAACGTTAACCCAAAACAAAAAAACATACCTAGTGAAAGTTGAATAAATATTTACGAATATATGCTATTTTTCCGCTTTCACAAAACGTAACAGAAACGTTTTTTTCATGAAATGTGTAACAAAGACAAGTAATTTGTGAAAATTTTAATATAATAAATGATGCATAAATATATCATATAAAAATGAAAGAATATTTATTTATTAAATATTAATAAATTATAAAATACACCTTTATGTATTGTTACAATTTTTATCCTTCTAACAACATTTGATAAAAACCGCAATCGATATGCATCTAATTTTACAATTTACGGGGTGAATCCCGGAAAAAACAATTTAAACGTTTTCCTTTCCTTAACATAAATCTTAAATCGGTTAAGATTATAAAGGTATCTTTTTATAGGATAATCCTTGTGGAACGAGGCTCTTACATCTTTCTATAAAGTAAAAGGAATAAATATATTTGTTCCACCACACCGCGTTGATCTCAATGTGGATAAACTTGTAAACATTATTTGTTATACAATACGGCATAAACTTAAAACAATTAATAATAACTCCCCATTTTTACAATAAATTATAAGTTATAGAAAGAAATCTTTAAACGGAAAAATAAAACATTATTACTTCATAAATATTTATTTAGCGTTGAGTTATCGAAATTTGATAAGGATAACTTCTTGGAAAGGTTGTTTATAATATAAAATAGATTGTTTTGGTATTGTTATAAAATCTTAAGTTGGGTATAATATTTGAATAGGTTAAACATATATCTCAAGTTGGTAATTAAGGCCTGATCCCCGATCACTCTTCAATCTAATATTGGCATAAGATTGGCCCACTCCTCCCGCAGTGACTGTTGCTATGGCATCCGTATGATCAAGATCTCTTGCTATTATGCCCTGAAATAAAAAAAAATGATACTTATATATTTTATGTGTCAAAATATATTATATTTAAATAGACAAATGTTAACTTATATCATATTTATATGAACGCGTATTTTTTATGATGATTTACGTGGATAAATATATATACCCTAAATAAGCGAATGTATTTTTTCACGTAAGTCCTGCAGAAATTTCGGGACTTTTTAACCTATATATTCCCCACTTTCATTGAGTTAAAGTCCCATAAAAATCGATTTATCTGAGATTAGATCAGACAAACAGACACAAAATTATAACTGTGTTTTTGTTTTAGTATTGTGTACATAAGTATATGCACTTAAAATAACGGTTTATTTGCAGTCTCAAACTTCAATATTAAGTCTGTTGGAGTGTTACTTGTGATATTTTTTTATTTAATAAATACTTTTGTCACAAATAACAGCCATAAAAAAAGACCTTCAAATGCGAGTTCATAATATGCACTCGCTTTGGTACTTTTCCACGAAAGGTTCGGGAATATCTGTTTTGCTCTCTTTATCGCGCTTTTTAAGCTAAAATCACTTTAAAAAAATATATAAAAACGTTTACTTTTTTTGTTTAGATTTAGCAAAACAACCTCCGGCATAATAATCTCTTTGCTAGTAAAGATATTACTTAGTTATTTACTGTATATGTTACCAGCAACCTGTATTCAGGAAAGAAAGGTATCCAGGAAATGTATGAAATATTATGAAAATTTTTATCATAATATTCTCTAGGTATAAAATAAATAATATTGTATACACAGCCTATACTGTTTATGTATTCAATGCGTTACCTTGTCATATAGAATATCGGATTATACAGAATGCTGGTAACATATACAGAATAAGGTATTGTTTCGTTGATTCTAATAAATTTATTTAATTTAGGTAGATATAATATCGTCATATTCAGGTTATATTAAATTTTCAAGATTATATTAAATTTTTAGATTCTATTATTTCACGTTTGAGAGACACCCGTGACCACGGACTACTGCAAACTAAAAACTAAAAGTTTCTAAAAATGTGTAGAAATCAATATATGCGATTGTTTCGGTAAAAATTATTTCATTTAAAATACATGCCATATTTTTTATTGTTATTAAAAATAAACTGAAGAGCATAAAAAAATCCACTCATTTAAACTTATACTCATTATCAAGAGCATAAATTTAAAAATTATAATGAAATTTAATTATTCTGTATTGATTTATCAAAAAGTAAAAGTGGTTTCATCACCGCACGTTCTCTCTCGCTCTTGTTTAAACTTTTCAATAAAGGAACGAAATCTATTCAATCCCAAAATATCTTATGTTCACGAGAATACCCGCTATTATTGTCAATCGATTAAACATTTTAGCACCGCCTCTTAGTATACGAAGAATTTATATATGATACGGTTTTCACACAAGTGGGATGTATGTAGGCTATTTTTTATGCTGCACTTAGTGTATATCTTAATAATCGAACTTTGAGATATCTACAGACAACAAATTGTCAAAACGCGAGGTTCTCAGGTTTTCTCTGCCTACTCTACCATATGTAAAGCTAAAAATTAGAATGAATATGTATTCAAACATTTTATATGGTATATAATTTATATAGCACATAATATTTTTATTTCATAAATATGGACCATGGTCCGGAAACGTGAAGGGATTAAGTATATTCATTTGTCATATTATTTTTCCTCAATCGTATTAACTTTGTGTAGGACAATAGAGATATTTTTTTAAATGTAACCGACTTTAGAATAACGCTTACATATGTGCACAAGCTTAACTAATAAATATAACTAAGAAAATTAAATTGAAATGTAATTGTTCTTCTGGCTTGGTAATTTATTATTAAATAAGAATATCTGAATGTGCCTTCAATAACAATAGTCACGAGAAGGTGAATTAGTTTTATTACACACACATATGTACACATTATTTTAATATGAGCAATAGCTACATACACGATGAATTACATTAAAATATACTGCACAAACGGTAATTGCGTTTATCCAACTACATAAATAAGTGGGCGTTTATTGAGTTGAATAATGAATAATGACATCATATATATTCTATTTATTTCTATTTAATGTTTATTGGACTTAAAAAAACAACGGATTGGAATGTTACCAGGGGAAATATTAAAAAAACAGTAGCTTTAAGTAAATTTCATTAAAATTAGGCATATTTTTGCAATATCTTAAAAGAAGACAATAAATATTTATCAATGAATCTTCATTATATAGCAGATGCGAGTAGCAAAGAATTTATTGAAATAATTGACTTATCAAATACAATTTTATCAATTTACAGTTTTCCGAAAAACATTTTTTAATTTTTAGATATTGTCCAAATATTTCACTTAAATGAGAAATAATATTATTACATGCGCAATTTATATAGATTTAAATGCGTAATTACTGTAGAAGCGAAAGCACAATATCGGTACAAATAACTTTATACATTTTTGTTTTAAATTCAAAAAACTTTCAATGCTAGCTAAGCTAAGATAACAAAATATACCTTTATAACTTGTTGACCAGGATCAGAAAAGAAAACCTCCTTGACCCTCTTTTTGAGTGGAATTGAATTATATTCGGCTTTTTCTTGCCATATTAGTCTATTGTTGAAACTGGTTCCAATAATTAAATCTTTGCAATGGACATCACAAAGGTATAAAGTAAAAATAACACACAGAACTATTACTGCCTTCATTTTTAATGTTCAAATTACGTACGATCTTTATCACGTATGTGTACTGACTGATTTATAAACTATTGAATACTGAGACTGTTTGCATTGGTCACTTCGAACCTGTTTATCTAAAGAGTGAATAAGCGGAAAAAACTTATCAAATACTTAAGCGGGGTCGACATCAATGCCTCGTGCTATTAAGATTCTACGTTGATGACTAATGACGCATATAAGGTAAATGGAGTAGGAATAAAATACTTGTTTGCAAAATATCAATGCATACATTGCATACATCATACATATGCAATGTACGATACATTATAAGATTTCTTTATTACTTATTTTTGGAGTATTGTCTGTTAACAATAAATATTATGTAAATAATAATACTGTTTATAAAGATTGTCTAATAAGTTGTTATTGAAAGAACTATTAACATATTCTATTAAAATAATAAAAAGAGCAAATTATGTGATTGTAAATAAGACAGGTTGTGAATTCGATCTCCACTCGAGGAAGTGAAATAAAGTGGGGGCACAATTGAAGGCCATGCACCTTTGAATGCCAACTACAAAAAAAATCATAGTTAGTGATGACACTAACTATGATTTTCACATAAGTGATGACAAATCCCATCCACTGGCACTAAGGTCCATCAAGGTAACTTATGGGCCGCTTCTGGGAAGCGGTTTTTTCTATTGGGGTCCCCTCGCTCCGTAGACTACGGTCGTCGACGTTAAAATTGTATTTCGCACACATTATTTATGTAAATAATGTAAATAATGTTTTATTATCATCTTTTTAATGTAAACTGTGTAAATTTGTAAATTTCTTTTGATACTAAAGAATAAATAAGAATATTTCAGTTAAAATTTCGGTAGTTTTCCTATAAAAACCAGTGATTTCTTGTAAGGCCAATCAAAAATGTTACAGTTTACCTTGCTAGGGTTCATGAGCTTTACTAGAAACATTCATAAATAATAGATACTTAATTACTAGAAACATTCATAAACAAATTTTCACACTTAGTTTTTGTTGCAAATACGTACAGGAAAAGTTTAACGATGTTAAAGTAAAATACGAGAAAGAGAAAAGGAAAATGTATAAATAAGCGAGAATAAAAGAAGGAAAATATAAATAAAAAAATATCCCATTACACTGCAAAATGGAAAACAGGAAAAGATTTAAAATATAGATGAAGGAAAGTACAGAAGGTGAAGTAAAAAAATGGTACTGTGATGTGATAATGGTATATTTTAAATATTTCTAGCTACAAGACTGACTGTGTGTCATTATAAATCCGTAATAAATAAATATCTAGTCAGTAGAGAGCAAGAAGAGACTTGAAAAGTGTCTATATTATTGTATTACTTATAAAAGCTTGGCATAGATTGTAATTATTAGTTTGGCCTTCTTGGGAACATTTTGGCCTTACGAAGAACGACCCACAGAAGGCCAATCTTGTTCTTTATTTTTTTTCTAATACGCATTCGCAACTACTAATTTCGTTATTTTATTTATACGTATTACTATATTTTTAGACATGTTATGGTATTCAAGGAATGCTCGTTGAGATTTTTTTAAAAAGATATTACTGTGTAAAGCATTTAATGTTTCGTTTGAATAAAAAATAGTTTTTTGTAGTTTAGTAGAATGCTTATATTATTACAACTGTGGTTTTGTCTAATATGGAGCCATGTTTCTTCTTAGGCCTTTGGGAGAGCTTAATAAAATTTCTCAGCATCGCGCCTTATCCCGCACACGGCAGGATAGGCAGGGGGAACTTGGGCACCTAGTGTTAAGGCAATTCCGTGCATGTTGAGTAGCGGAATTCAACGCCGCGTTGCCTTGTAACCAGAGCGAAAAAACATTTAATATTTAATTTGAAAATATTAAATACTTCATTTCATCAAGTGGATCGAATCCACAACTTGTCGATTACACTAACAGTTTGTGCCGTTTTTTAATAAAGTTTAAGTTTAATTAACGATGATTACATCTATAACATACATATTTATTTATTTGTACGGTACAATATGGGTCAATACAAACATAGTTTCTTTAAGTACACATTTATTAAACTATTTCATGTACAAGAAGCTGTGCGAAAGATAAACAAATTGTAACTTTGCAGCTCTCGATTGATTGAGTTAATATATTTTATAAAGTTGTCTAAAGAAATCAAGTTGATTCAATCAGCACAAGCGAGCGGCTGTAAACACGATAGGTTGTGGTTTTGGATCGCTACTCGAGGGAATGAAATATTTAACATTTTAATTTCTTCAAGCTTCTACAAAGTAAGAATCGATGTAGAATTAGTTTACTCAACACACAATGCCTCAACTTTCGCGGAAAATACAGAATACAAATATCTTCTCCGCTCTCTTTTTCAACCCTGCCTAGGATACAGCGTGAAACTAAAAAAAAACTATGGAAGTAATATATCACTATAAATAATACTATTGAACGATAGCGACTGTTAATCTTAATTAAATACTTGGCATTTTTTTTTCTTTTTAGTTATGCATTCGGGTTTTTTGCTTTATTGTGTTTTTTAATAATGAAAAAAAGAACTATCAAGGTCATACAAAAAGTAGGACTTGATTAAGTTCTCATTCATATTTATATATGAGTTATTTTGTTATTTATCGAGAACTATTAAAAAGTGTGTTGTTGTTTATATACATTCATGCAACGAAGCTACTGCTTAACAAAAGACAGCTTAAGAACAAATAATATTATTCTTGCAGTAACAACTAACGTATCGCTTACCTAACACTCGCAAGGTATTATGTTTAATGTTTATACATTACTATAAGACACTCCTCAAGAGCCCATTTTAAGTTAATAAAAAATAACTGTAAGTAAAACGGAGTTTAAAGTATAACGTAGCCTATACGTAGACTTTTCAGCAATATATCAATAGTTGTCTCACTAGGTACACTGTTGTATTTGTAACATATGGTCTTATGTTATTGGGTGTGTTAATAATAGGTTCGTCTCCCTACCTTACTTAATTTAGGATAAAACGCACCATGACTACACTTAATCTATTTAGAACTTAAAAAGAAGTGGCTCAAATTTATCAAAACGAAGATTATGAGATATGTCGTGGCGCAGCGGTTTAAGCGTGTGTTTAAACGACAGTTTATGGGTTCAATCCCTACCCGAGGAAATGTAATATTTTATATTTTTTAATAAAATTGTAATGTTTTCATGTCTTTGCTCTGGTAACAGGGCAAATCGCGGCGTTAAGTTCCACCAATCAACACGCAATGCCTCAAATTCGGCAGTAAGTGGGGAATGAAAGTGGAATGGAGTGTCTTAAAACTAGGTTCCTAAGTTTCCTGTGCCTACCCTGCATATGGTGGGAGCATCTAAATATGGAGATTTTCCGGAAAAAAAAATGGTAATGTATCAATAGAAATGAGATGATTAAGACCAAAACTAAATGTTAAGAATAAAATATTAATTAAAAAATAGTTAATAATTTAAACACAAGCTTATATTAAAAAAGTAAGTATTATAAAAATGAAAATAACTTTATGTAATCGCAAAAGGTTGGAGTGCATATAAGAACAGAGAATTAAAAGTAAACAAATTTCATATACAATTAAATTTCCTAAAATTATTACATTCACTTCAATTGAATTTTATTAAAAAAAAATCATAATTAAAATATGGAAAATCTTCTAAGTGAAACCACTTATGGCATAATTTATTTTTTGTTGTTCTGTCATTTCTATTTCTATTATAAATAAATCACAGCGTATAATAACCGAACTTAATCCAAAGTCAACAACTGGCAGTCTCCTGCTTAGTATCTGAAAAATAAAATATAATTATACTTTTTATTCAATGGAATTAGATGTATGGCACGTTCTTTTAGTTATATTTAAATAATTTATAATGGTCATATAAAATTGAAACTTTAAATTAATCAACTATACATAATTATAACAGTCGTTTTATAATAAATTGAGTAAGAACAAGCTGCTAAAACGTATTTGTGTAAAGAGGCATATTATTTCTCAAAAAAAAAATTGTCCATCAAAATTATATACGAATACTTTGGACGATACCACAAAGCACCCTACACCTACTCTTTTATAACATTTATAGCTTTGCTAGTGCAGATGTTCATAAATTGGACTCACTCACTCAGCTTCACGCTGATTCCCACCATATGCAGGGTAGGCACAGGGAACTTAGGAACCTAGTTTTAGTAATATGGAGTTTTAAGACACTCCATATTTAGGTGCTCGATATTATTTTAGAAAAGATTCTTTGCCAAGCAACAAACTAGCCGTAATACGACCTGTCAGCAGACACAACTTTGCTTAGATCTAAGGTTTAAATTTTGGCTCCATCTTCAGAATCCAGATTCGATTTACCACAAGAATACAACTTAAACCTGTATCTTTAACTTTACGGTTCCATCTCAAGTCTCTAGATTTCTTTCATGGTATGTAATATTATACAAATCAAGCACTATCGTTTGATACGAGTATAAATAATTAATAATAATAATAATAATAATATATATATTCAAGTGACCAGTGACTCATTTTAGTTAGTACACAATATTTCTTACAGACTATGTTAGTATTATAACAAGTTTCTTTTTTTTTTTACACACAGATCACCGCTGCATCATCCCATTTGCAATGGAACAGCAGTGATTTATGTATATGCAATCTAGCCTATTAGAAATCATGCTCAGAATTCTGTTGGCACTACCCCGTATGCGACGCACCAGAGACCCGCATCTTTTTCTTATGAGGGCATAAAAACAATCAACACGGCTTTCAGCGAACATCCCTGAGGCGCTGCAGCATCGAGGCAGCCCCAACAGCACCCTGAACGCGTTGTTGTACTGAACGCGGAGAGCATTATAGGATTTCTGAGTATATCCCGCCCACAGGCTGCACGTGTAAAAAGATGTACAATATGCTCTAAACAAGGTTATTTTGACATTGGATGAACTACGTGCAAACCTACGAGCAAGCATATTCGCTCTCACCGACAATGCCCTCCGCTCCCGTTCAATATCAGTATCGTCTTTTAAATCAGAAGTCAGATAGTGACCAAGATATTTAAAATTATCCACCCTATCTAGTGTACAATTATTTAATGATACCGGTGGTATCTCTTTCCGACACATGCCTCGGACGTTAAATCTTATCCGCGTTGTCCCCCGTTTTATTTTTTACTATAGGAACGACCGTGGTACGCATCATATCATCCGGCATATAACTATGATTCAAACACAAATTGAAAAATATACACAAAACACGGGGTAAATGAGGACCAGCCAACTGTAAATGTTCAATGCTAAGACCATCATGACCAGGTGACTTGCCTCTAGTCATTGACATTATAGTTTCAGTAATATTTTTATTCGTTATTTTTGTCAACCTGTTCACTCTGACCGCAGCATCTTGCACATGAATCGACCTACCAAGTGGTGATTTCACCGAGAAGTGATCCACAAAAAGGTTAGCAATCTGTTCAGGATCCGTCAAGCCGCTGATGCTCACAGGGAATCCCGGCTTCGGTTGCAATTTGTTAGTTTGCTTCCAAAAAGAACGAAAATCTTTTTTTGTATGATGTGACGCTAATATGTCCATTTTAATTTGTTCCTCGTGGTCTTGGCACCATTTTAAACGCGATTTAATTTTTTTTAATAAATTAAAAAAATAAAATTGTAAATATACATATACATTGTATGCATTTGATTTTATTAGTAAGGAATATCTATATATATGGGTGCACTATAAGCTCAACAAAAAAAACAAAAAAAAAGTAGCAAGTAAGAAATGAAGCCTGTCGTGGCGCAGCGGCACAAGCGTGTGATTGTAACCGATAGGTTCTGGGTTTGATCCCCAGTCGAGGAAAAAAAATATTTAATATTTTCAATTTAAATATTTAATATTTCATTTCTTCGCTCTGGTAATAAGGCACAGCGCGGCGTTGAGTTCCGCCACTCAACACGCAATGCCTCAAATTCGACGGAAAGTGGGGAACGGAAGTGGAACGGAGTGTCTAACACTAGGTTCTCGAGTTCTCACTGCCTACCCTGCCTCGTACAGGATACTAAAAAAAAGCATGAAGCTAAAAAAAGTAAGAAATATGTATATTACGAATATGTATATAACGAATGGTAAAAAAACCTAAGTAGTAGCTATTACTAGCGTAATAATTATAACATTATACAAACATTTTACATTAAATATATCTCATTTATTTAAACTACATAGCTTACCGTGAATTTAATTTAAATCGATATCATTACACAGATAACCTCGGCGTAGTGTATCTTTCTGTGATATTACAAAATGTACCAATATGTTGGTCAACAAATACAAACAGAGTAATAAATTTACCACATATATTTTTCTTTGTCTTTGATATTATTATTACGATTCAGTGTTTTACATAAAGAGTTGGGGAGATCTTATCTAAGAACAAGAGACTTTTGGTTAAATTTATTATTTAGTTTTATATTTACCTCCTTCTGCTTGTATGCTATAATAAAATAACAGAAATGACCATATTCATTTTGTATGTCGGCGCAAAACCCTTAGCGACGAAAATAGGAAACCAATTATTTAAAGAAGACGCATGGAAATAATAATTATAATGCGCTGATATTCTTTTAAGGCCTGCAGTTGGCGTAAAGTTTAATTTACAAATTTATTACTGCTTGAAATGCATTTTTGTAAGAAAGGAAGTGTGTGCGATTATTGTGCCAAACTGTAAAAACATACACTCCTCTTTATCAAATAATTAATCACTCTAAATTCATTTTATTATTCTTAGAAATTAATAAGAAGATTTAATAATTTATTACTGCTTAAAATAAACTTAGTGAGAAAGGAAATGTATGCGTTTACTGTGCCGAACTGTAAACACAGTCATACACTCCTTCTCGTTATCAATTAATTAATAACTCTAAATTCATTTTATTATTTTTAGAAATGAATAAGGTGTATCATATTAATTCATATCATTGTAAACGATTTTCGCTCTTGTAGTTAAAACAATGTTCGAATATTTTAATCAAGGTTTAAAAATTAAAAATTTACTATTAAAAATCGTTAAAATTAAAACTATGCTTTTACAACATGTGATAATTATTAAAAGTGAGTTTTAATAATATTGAATTGTAATAACTTTTGGCGCGCTTAAAATATTTCCTAACTCAAAAATGGTGATAACACGGCACATTTTTGAGGGAGGCTCAGTGGCGAACAGCAGTGTCGGGATCTCTTGTAAGTACCCGGCTGCCAATTACTATTAATTTAGTTACGTTATTTTTTATAAACTTATTGTAATAAGCTAATATCAGCTAAAGTTATAGTAATTGTATCTATCGTCGTGTATAAAATAGTGTATATAATGTGTAGAAAATAGCTTTAAGACCGTAACTGTATTGGTTAATAGATTTGTGATTTAAAATATAAGGTGCGTATTTAAAGTGCTTCATCATTTACTATGAGCGGCCCCTCTAACGAGACTAGTGACGTCAGCTCAGCTGACATCACTATCTCGCTATAAAAATCCTTCACGGCTTAATACTCCGACATATATATTTGGAAAAAAAATAATGTCCCCTACTACATTTTTTAATAACAATTAATAAAGCACAAATATATAAAATTTTAGACTTTTTGTCTGTTTGTCCGCTGTATTTTTACATCAAAACGTTATTTATTGGTTTGTAGAAATTAAAGATTTCTTAAATTTGATAAAGAACGAACATAGTTGAGCTAGAAATATTTATAATTTGTTTTATAAGTTGAATTCGATGGGCACAAATCTATAAACCTATTTAATAAAACGTTGTTTATAAAAGGTATAAAATTTTTAATGTAGTGAGATGTTAATGTAAAAAATTATACGTGTCCTAAAAAAATGTTTTTCTCTAAAATTAGTGCAAATACTATTAACATGATTTTTCATACTAAATTTAAATTTAAAAAACGTATAAAAAATTTGAACGAGGCCGGATTTGAACCCGCACCTCTGGCAAACCGTTGCAGCCCTCTGACCAACTAAGCCATTCGTTCTCACCAAGCTCCGTTTATTTTAATATTTTTACTATGTGTTATTCCACACTTAGGACAGTGTGGAATAACACATAGTAAAAATATTAAAATAAATAGTATTCTCTCTTGCCAAACGATAATTCTTACGAATTGTGTTTGGGTAGCGGAAATTTGTAAAAATCTCACTACAGAGATGCTAACAACATAAATAAGTTGTAACAAGCGTATAAGAATTTCGACGGAGCTTGGTGAGAACGAATGGCTTAGTTGGTCAGAGCGCTGGAACGGTTTTCCAGAGGCGCGGGTTCAAGTCCTGCTTCGTTCAAAAAAAAATTTATACGCTTTTTAATATTAAGTTTAGTATTTTCTGTCCTAAGTGTGGAATAACACTTTAAAACATACTATTAACATGATTTTTCATAATTTGATTATAATACAAATATTTGACTTGTTTTTCGCTGAGATAAGCGTTTAGGCAAAGCGCAAGTTCGTGTCTTACGGACAAGCGGTACTGTGAGACGCATCAGAGATTCGATTCTACCCACTAAAATGCAGCGGTAGACCATTTCTCGTAAATGAGACGCCGCAGGATCGCTCGTACATACTGCTAGGGTGTTTCAGTGAAAGGCCTGCCTTATCGGGCCTTCGTTGGCTTCAAAGAGCCCCAGGTTTTATTGTTCAGATAATCTGAGTATCAAGTATTCCACCCTGCTCGACACATTTTCGGTAGTTGCAATGTTTTTTACAAGGGGCCTGTGGACTATGAATCCGACACCACCTTGGGGTTGCTGTTCATCCTCCCCTCCCGGTAGAAGAATAAGTTGCTGAAAGTCAAGGTCACGTGTCTTTCACCTTTCTTCGGACTTCTGACTGATAACCCAATTATATCCCAGTTCAACTTACTCAATTCTTCTTCCAGTTTCACTATATTCTCGGACGGTCTGTCCTCAACGTATATTGTGTGTTACCAGGGCCAGTATCCGTTTAAGATGGTAGCCGTATCTCTGCTGGGGATTATTAGTACTCCCTGTCCCATCATTACCATGACCGCTCCTGGAAACAGGGCAGCCTGGGACTAGGAGCCTGGTTTTTATTTTTCGGCTCATTCCGGGTTTTGCCCTTACACGTCACGCTAGGCAGAAGGGTCGGCAAGCGCAGTACAATTGGTCTGTGTAGATAAGGGGAAATGCTGCTGCCCACGCATTCTGGCGATTTTACGCCGGTCTGTTCTTTTAGTGGTCTTTTACGACACCCACGAAAAGAAAGGGGGTGAAACCGACACTTTGTCGACCGATTTAACCATTTCCACTAAGGTTTACTGTTGTAATAGTAAACACTCAATGTATATTATAGTTTTTCTGAACGTTACTTTAGTTATAGATTATTGACACATGTGGCGCTGGTGTGTTTTTTACTCTAAGTTGTCTATTGTTAACTTTACTTTTGCTAATAAAACCGCATTGTTAAAACTATCATCTTGTCTCGTTCATTATCCCTCAACAGGTTATGGGCCCAGGTCGTATACCTAATAGATTGAAAGTTTAATTTTTATTAGCATAAAGTATAATTCAGTATTTAATATTTCGTAATTTCATTGAATATCGCCCCGAGTAATATGGCTATGTCTAACCTGCAAATTGAGAAGTTAGCCGGGCGGGAAAATTATTCGACGTGGAAGTTTGCGGTAAAATCATACCTTGAACATGAAGATTTGTGGGAATGTATCGATCCCGGCACCGATGTCGATTTAAAAAAGGATGTAAAAGCCAAGTCTAAAATCATTTTGTTGGTGGAACCAATAAATTACGTCCATATTGAAAATGCACAGTCATCTCGAGAAGTATGGATAAACTTACAAAATGCTTTCCAGGACTCCGGGCTATCTAGAAAAGTCGGCTTATTGCGAGATTTAATCAATACAACACTGGATAATTGCACAAGCGTCGAAGAATATGTAAATAAAATGATGAGTACTGCATATAAATTACGAAATATCGGTTTTCAAGTTGAAGATGAATGGTTGGGAACACTCATGCTAACAGGTTTACCTGATACCTATAGACCAATGATCATGGGTCTGGAAAGTTCTGGCATTAAAATGTCATCAGATTTTGTCAAGACAAAATTATCACAGGAAGTAAAAGTTTCCGAGTCTTCAGCGCTATATACAAAACACAAAAATATCTCTAAACATAATGCCAAATCGCAAGGAAAAGGCCCACGCTGCTTTAATTGTAATAAATATGGACATTTTAAAAATCAATGCACAATAAAGAAATCTAATCAAAACAGTTTTTCAGTAGTTTTTTTAGCTTACAGTAATATGTAGAAAGATTATTGGTATATTGACTCAGGTACCATAATGCACATGTCCAGATGCTCCAACTGGATATGTGATATGCAAGCATATCCGATTCAGCAAATTAAGGTTGCTAATAATGATGCTGTCTCTGTGCATAATATGGGTAAAGTAAACATTCAAACCACTTTTTGCAAAGATGAATGTCCAATCTAGGTGAGAAATATTTTATATATTCCTGAGCTAAGTGTGAATTTGTTATCGGTCAGTCAATTGGTCAAAAATGGTTACAAAGTAGAATTTACTGATATGAGTTGCAACATATATAATCATGATAAGATTCTATTAGCCAATGCAAGACTAACCAATAGCATATATAAACTTAACACTATACCTGCAAAGGTTTATGCTATTGCTTGTGAAAGTAAGACAGATATTATTACATGGCATAAGAGAATGGGGCATTTAAACTTGGTTGATGCAAAGAAGTTAGAGTCCTGTGCTGAGGGTATAACTATTACTAATAAAAAAAATGTTGATAGCGTCTGTATATCATGCTGTGAAGCAAAACAAACTCGCTTTCCATTTCCACATTCTGGTTCAAGAGCAAAAACATTACTAGAAGTAGTACATACAGATCTGTGTGGTCCGATGGAGACATCATCTGCTGGTGGTGCGAAATATTTCATAACTTTCATAGATGACTACTCCCGTAAAGTGTATGTTTATTTTCTCAAGAACAAAATGGATATTAAGTCAGTGTTTCAGAATTTTAAACTAGAAGTTGAAAATGAGTTAGAAAAGAAAATAAAAGTAGTACGAAGTGACAATGGAAAAGAATATTGTAATAAAGAATTCTGTGATTTTCTAGCAGCTTCCGGGATCAAACATCAGACCAGCACCCCATATACACCCGAGCAGAATGGCTTAGCGGAGCGTATAAATCGGTCATTGGTGGAGCGTGCAAAATGCATGCTATTTGAAGCAAAGCTGCATAAACAGTTGTGGGCAGAGGCAGTCACTGCTGCCGCCTATGTCATTAACAGATCTCCGTCACAGGCTTTGGCTGAGGTAACCCCTTTTGAAAAGTGGACTGGTAAGAAACCAAACCTTTCTAATTTAAAGATTTTTGGTTCTAAGGCCATGGTACACATTCCAAAGCAAAACCGCTTGAAATGGGATCGTAAGTCAAGGGAATTAATTTTTGTGGGATATTGTGACAATACCAAAGGCTATAGGCTGTATGATCCTGTAAATAAAAAGATCATAATAAGCAGGGATGTCATATTTATTGAAAAAATATTAAATAATGATCATCATCAGCCTGTACTCACCAAAGAGCTTGTGGATGCTCCTCTGAGTGAAGGAAATAATCAAGTAATGTCTGATGATGATACAATGCAAAGTGAGAGTCAAAATGATACAATGTCACACTCATGTACTGACACATCTTTCGATAGTTGTGTGGCAAATAATAGAACAACTGATGAAACATATTATCCCAGTTCCAATGATGATAGCAGTGATGATAATTTTACAAGAAATATCACTCTAAGATCTCATCAGAAGCACAATAATTTCATGTGTGTTCAACAGATTTCAGATCCAGAAACTGTTGAAGAAGCCTTGTCCGGCTCTGATGCTGAACATTGGAAAACAGCAATGGATGAGGAATTTCAGTCATTATTAGAGAATAATACCTGGGACATTACCACTCTTCCAGACAACAAACGTCCCATACCATGCAAATGGGTTTTTAAGAGGAAGACTGATGAAAATGGTGAAGTAATTAAATATAAAGCACGGCTTGTAATTAAAGGTTGTTCACAAAGACCTGGTGTGGACTACACAGAAGTATTTTCACCAGTAGTAAGGTATACTTCTTTAAGATACTTGTTTGCCTTAGCAGCTAAATTTGATTTAGACATTTGTCAAATGGATGCTGTATCAGCATTTTTACAAGGTGACATAGAGGAGGAGATATACATGATGCAGGCACCACTGTATGAAAGTGGTAATCAAGTATGTCGTTTAAAAAAATCATTGTATGGATTAAAACAGGCAAGTCGACAATGGAACAAAAAACTAAGTTGTACACTTAAAAAAATAGGTCTGTCACAGAACAGGTTAGATCCTTGTATTTATTATAATATAGTAGACAATAATAACATGATTTTTCTAGCTACTTATGTTGATGATTTAATTTTATTCACAAACAATATGGAGTCTAAAAAATATATTAAAGAAGAATTAAGGAAACAATTTAAAATAAAAGATTTAGGTGACATAAACTATTGTATTGGCATAAATGTTAAAAGAGAAAGGAAGAAAGGAGTCATATATTTAGATCAAAAAAAATATATAAAAGAGGTACTAAGTAAATATGGCATGGCTGACTGCAAAAGTGTTAAGATTCCAATTGACACAAATACTAAATTAAAAGGGATATCTGAAGAACCAAGTACCTTGAATGAAGTCCCTTACCAAGAAATTATTGGAAGTTTATTGTATATTTCGCAAATTACTCGCCCAGATATTAGCTATGTAATAAACATGTTGAGTAAGTACAATCAAAAACCTGAAATGACACATTGGATGACATTGAAGCGAGTTATTAGGTATTTAAAAGGTACTGTAGATTACCGACTGAGTTTTAAACAAAACCTAGACGAAAATATGATTCGTGGTTTTTGTGATGCAGACTTGGGCAAACTCAGTGGATGACCGAAGTTCCTGCACTGGTTATACATTTTTGTTTCAGGGAGGAGCAATTAGCTGGATTTCCAAACGTCAGCCAACTGTTGCTCTATCGACAACTGAAGCAGAGTACATGTCAACATCATCCTGTGTTCAAGAGGCGATGTGGCTAAAACAGCTTCAAGAAACGTTTTGGCCTCTACTAAAGGATAAGACAATGACTATTTACAGCGATAACCAGAGTTCAATTAAACTTTCAGAGTCTGATGGCTATCATTCAAGGACAAAACATATTGATGTTAGACACCATTATGTACGTGACAAAGTTACTGAAGGGGCCATTGATGTGCAGTATATTCAGACAGACTTGATGGTAGCTGATGCATTAACCAAAGCGACGTCACATTCAAAACTAGCATACTGTGTTTCAAAGATGGGATTGATTTGTGTTTAAGGGAGGATGTTGTAATAGTAAACACTCAATGTATATTATAGTTTTTCTGAACGTTACTTTAGTTATAGATTATTGACACATGTGGCGCTGGTGTGTTTTTTACTCTAAGTTGTCTATTGTTAACTTTACTTTTGCTAATAAAACCGCATTGTTAAAACTATCATCTTGTCTCGTTCATTATCCCTCAACAAATACGACTACGCTGTCTTGGAGGTAGTCACTTAAAAGTCTCCGGAGATAGCGAGGCACACCATAGTACCGGAGGGCTACTCTTAGCGTCTCAAATGGCAGACTGTAGAAAGCGTTGACCACGTCCAACGCTACGGTGAAAAGTACATTTCTATCTGCTGTTGCAGCCGACGACCGAGTCTACAGCGCATCAATATTTGACCGACCAGCCCTAAATCTAAACTGGGCCTCTGAAAGACCGGGACCTTACTCATATAGCTGCTGAATAAGATGAGAAGCAATGATCTTCTCTAAAGGCCAATTGTGCTGCTGCAGCAGCACAATTGGCCTATATGCGGAAGGGGAGTCTAGAAGACGACCCTTTTTCCGAAACAGGCATAATTCTCCCTTTTTCCAAAACTTTGGATTTTTTCCATTTATTAGGCACTGGTCAAATAGCTCCCGTAGTTCGTCGCCTACGTATTTCAGGGTGATGGTTAAAGCTCTTCCTTGAACACCACCTGGCCCCAGAGCTGTTTTCTTGGCATTTAGTCTCCTGAGCGCAATGTCCATCTCTGCATGCTCTCTCGAACATGAGGGAACCCACCGAAACCTCCTCATAAACTGAGGCAGTGCAGAGCCATTCTAGGAGGAATGTGCCTAGACGACTTCGGAACAGGTCCAGCAAGACGTAAGCAGCTTGAAGCATTGTTTTTGTATGATTTGTACCACAATAGTTATGATTGTCCTAGTCTTATTAATGAAATTTGTTACTGTATACCAAGTCCAGTCGCAGTCGTACAAACGCAGGTAAACGTCGTCCATTGTACAAAATGGTCAACTCATATAATAACTTCAATTCTATTGATATTGCGGCAACGCGTTCTAGCCAGTTAAAGATAAGATCAGTGCTTTCGCAGCTCAAATAATTTGTTTTTGGCATACCTACGTATATTTAATAGTTATAGTAATCTGTGGTAAGTGGTGTTGGTGTCACATTTATATATTTTGTTATGCCTTCTTTTTGTTTATTTCATATTTTTGTGCAATGTTTATTTACCCCAATAAATTAAAAAAAAATCTCAACGTGTAGGAGAAATACCGATGACAACGATTTCGTTAAAGAAGCGCTATGTGTCCGGAATTTTTTCTTAGTGATAGATAAGGGCGTTCCCATGGAAACTTGTGAAGTCCCGCTATTAGCTCTTGGTAAGTTTTGCGTTTTGATCATTCGATCGTTTTTGATCGTTCCTTCCTCTACATCTTGTGTACGCTCGTAGGGCCTAAATGCAGGACGCCTGAAGTACGGCTATCTCAGAGGTCCACCAGCATCTTTAGCGACGGGCTGATCACCACTGGACTAATGCCGAGAGGGCATTGCAGCATCGCATATCATTGTTAGCATGTCATTGTATTTCGCAGCCGGTCTACCAGTACTTCAATGCTAAAGCTGGAGGTCATCCTACTCTCGTGGGAGCTCCATTTGGCCAAACTAGCGGCCTCTTTCGAGCTCTTCGTTAAATCGACCTTCGAGATGAGTTCGTGGGTGGGACTACAGGCGCTAACTGATTGTAGACTTCAAACCTAATATACAAGAGGCCTGACAAAATCTCCGCTTTATTCTCTACTCTACAATTAGTCACATGACGCACGAGTGATGGAGAGGCAAAGGAGAGATTCACCACAAACCCTCCGTTATCTGGGTGTATTTGGGCCTTACCGGGTGCACCCATAAAACCCGGCGGCTACAAACTGATTCCAGTCTGCCTGCTTTGGAAAGTATCTGTGTTCAAAGGGGCGCGGCTACTCTCACAGTAGTAAGGCAGAGGGAATCTTTAATTAGTGCCTCGACGGTTGCCTGTTAGCGAGCTCGGAGGAATCTGAGCAACACGTTCACCCGCTCAAGGCGAAGGGCTGCCTGATGGACCTAGCGCAGTTTGGAGCGACCGATAGTGGCGGCCTAAGTACTCATAGGCTGATACATGCCTGCTTAGCATGAGAGCCGGGAACTAGACTCGGATCTAATCTAGCCGATTGTAGGTCAAGGTTAGACTGCGGGACGCGTGTCGGGAAGTAAGTACGCCTTATACAATTCCGGTACCAACTGGAAAGTGGTGCAACCACCAGCGGTTGCAATGGCACTATCCGCCTGCTCTGAAGTACGCGCGGCAGACAGCTCCAGTATTTAAGCGCCCGAGACCACATGGCGCACCAAATACTTGGCGTACATTATAGTTATTCATATAAGGAGTTTAAATTGATTAAGAAATAATAGCATGTAACTTATGTTGTTGCTTAACTTTTTAATTAATGTTTGAAATGTTTACGTATCGGATTTGAGTGAACATACATACATGAACTATATTTTCAGTTCGGCAGAAAATGGGGAACGGAAATGTTTGTTTTTGTTTAATCCTAGATAATAAATATATTACTACTGTCTTAATTATAAGCACATGATGCTTATGCACATGCTTAGAACAACAAACTACGCCTAAAATAGGCACTACCACATTATATGAGTTATTTTACGCGATTTTCTATCATGCAACTGCTAAACTATGCACATTTTATAATCAAGGTTAAATATTTTATTTCATTTCTGTTTCAACTTTCACATGTAGCAAACCTTTTTACCATTCCCGTAAGAATGTACTTATTAAAAAACCTTTTTAATGCCCCTGTACACATTGTTAACAAACGAATGTATATATGTACTTAGATTAAAAAAACTCATGAAACCAAAATCCTACAAATTGTTTATTGTTTTTCTTGTAATTGTTATGAGCGTGCATAAATATTTCTATATAAGCTCCGTAGTTTGCGTTAATGCGGTTATTGATAGTGATAATAACTTTATATATATGTAATACTATTGCGAAATTATACATAAAAGACATATAGGTATATTCATCAGACATTCTTTTTATTCGCGTAAACAACATTTATTTTCGCGGAAAGATTTATATTTTCTTGTATCAAAAAGCAAAAATACCATATATATCTTACCTTAGTTGTAGGCAACTTCAAACACAAAAAAATATAAGACGGTTTTCTTTAGATTAATTCACAGTAACGAGTCTTTACTTGGCAATTCTGGGCATAATTTATTTTCTGTGAAAGAGTAAAGTATGCCGCCGAAGCCAAGAGCGTTTGTACGCATTAACGCGGTATAGCTCATGAAAAATCGCTTAGGGAAGAAGCAAGCGAACCCAGTTTGTGAACAATATAACATAAAAGCCATATATCTTTTTTGTGCTTTTTCTTTAAAACCGGCGTTAGTAACTACATTTGCTTTATGCGGTGTATCTCTTTGAAAATGTCTGCCAATTTTTCATATTTTGCGATGTTTCAGAACTTCTTCTTCTGGATTCAAAGAAGTGAGAACTTTGCATTGATATATTCTGACCCTGTTTCTGCCAACATTCATTTGGAATTATGAGGATATTACAAACAATGGCGGCGTGACGACTTCCGTGGTCAGCGTGTCTAACTTAAAGCTTTTCGCGTGAATATAGTCTCCTGCGCTACTCGCAGGAAATTATTGTATAAAACTTATCAATTTATTAGGATGAAACCTGTTTATTTCATTCAACGTTTAATATTAAATGTTGAAAATAATGCTAAAACGTAACAATTAAATTGCTACTGTGTACATGTAAATACATGTAAATATTTACGTCTTATTATACAACGGTCGTGGCCATGTTTGTAAGAACTTTGATCTACTTCTAAGTTGTTAAAACATAAATAATACGTACTCGGTAGTTATGCTTAGTTTGTTCTCTCCTTGTGCTTATATTTTACATAATTAAATGCAATTTAAAAATGAAGCACGATATTTTAAGTAACAAATAAAAATTATAAAGTTATATATACGCGGCATTATGGCGGCATTTACTATTAACACCTAAAATTAGATCCTGATTTGATCCGTGATTACAGACACGTATCTGAAAAGATAAACGTTTTGTGATAAATAAAGAAGGTTATTATAATAAAACATTTGGAATTTTACGGTACAGCTATAGTTAATTTTCTTGTTTAGCTTTATGCTGTAATTTACTCATAGCACAGTATATAAAGGGAATATAGTATTAGGACACTTTGTTCTCTTTAAGAAAGTTTTGTTTTTATTTTCCGCCTATTTTTTAAAGCGTTGTGTGCATAGTGGCGGAATTCAACGCCGTACTTTGCATGTTTGCCGGAGCGATGAAATGAAAATGTTTAATATTCCATTTTTTTTGTGGTATTCGTTTTTGAGTGGGAGCTCATAACCTGTCGCATTTACAGTGGCACGCGTGTGCCCCTACGCCACGACCAACCACAACGAAATGACAATTCTTATTTCTAATATGATTCTTTTCAAAAATCTGTGTTACCTGACTTTTTTTGTTTTTTTGTTTTTTCTTCTTAAAGATCCACAATTGGCTAACATATAAAAGGCATGATAAAAAAACAAATGTCTAATATTATATTACGTTTTGATTAATGGAATAATCTCATTAAAATTTTCCTTAAGGGAGCTATGCTTCTTCCAAATTATATTTATTCTCCTTTTTTATTATTTATTTTTTAAATAATATCTGTTTGCCAAAATATATACAGTTTTCATCATATTCTATGTTGCAATCCTTACCTTTAATGGGTATAATTAGTACTACCTTATTTTAATTTTAATTTTAATCGCAATCAATTTAAATTCCACTTTGATACTTTCTTGGTGTAATATATTTAACGCCATTCTAGTTTTGCTCCTTTGACAAGAAAAACAATATAATTTTTTAGCCATTTGATCCCGGCATTTGAATAGAATAGCCCTGGTGGTGGAAGAGTCACGTCGTGGTGAGCAATGACAACCTGCACGGCCACTCGACTGGATTATTACCACCCTGGTATGTAAAACCAGCATTAGGTAGACTTTTGTCACTGCGTTTCTCATTAGGTAATAACGGTCTCCGATGCCCAACCCTCACTCAGCCTTTCCTGGACATCACTTTAGTGTTATGTGTATATGTGTATATATTATATGTATATATGTATATATATATATATATATATATATATATATATATATATATATATATATATATATATATATATATATATATATATATATATATATATATATATATATATATATATATATATCCTCTGTATATATATATATATATATACATATACAGAGGATGTACCTAGCTGTTGGTAAACGTTCTCATAGATGTGATTCCTTTATTGGTGGCTGCCCGTTGATTACTTTCCTTTCTAAGCATTACTATTGCCACATGGATTTGTTTGCCGCTTACAAAATATACCTTTCGGAGGCTTTTTTTTGCACCTGAAATGTGGGAGGGACTAGAATTCTCCTCGTCGTCTATAATAATCTATCGCTTGATAACACCATAGACCGCACAGATTACGACCTCCTGGAAAATATATTTCATTGAAAAGAACTTTTTTAATTTTATTTTATTTATCTAATACATTAAATACATTAAATACATAATAATATCATCTGACATTTCGGTATGAGGAATATACTCAATCATATTCTAAAGGCGCACCGTGGATTCACTAGCAGTTTCCTTGTCACCTAGCTGAAACCTCAGTATATCATCCAAGTAATCTAGGGACAGCTTTGGTTTCCCGAACTTAGCTAAAACACAGTAAATTACCTTACGTATGTTTAGGGAGTGAAATTACAAGAACTATATTAAATATATTGACAACTAACTTAATTCACCGTTTTTGTCTAAATTTGACAGTAGATAGGATAAATTTTAAATAAACGTCAACATAACCATTGTAAGGTTTATTAAAGCCTGTTGCTATATTTAAATTATTCTTGTACATTTTCTAATAATATTTTTCTAAAAGTAGTTACAGCCGAATTTACATAATGCTTATCCCATCACATAACCTCGCAGCACGTTGGTTGCTGAGCATCAATTGCATTTTGGTATGAACCAAGCATGATAGGAATATTGTACGCTATTTCGGCACTTAAATACAAATAGTTATAATTAATTACGTTGTTTTTGAGATTTAGTATAATATTAATTATGGATCATCTGCACATCAATGTATTTTTCTTCCAATTTTGTTGTTCAAATGCTGTGAAGAAAACCAAACTTAATACTATTCTTTTATTACATTAAAATAATACGTAATATATATATTATTTTTTTTCAGCTTCACGCTGTATGAGGCATGAGGCATTGTAGGCAGAGGGAACCCGGGAACCTAGTGTTAAGACACTCCGTTCCCCACGTAAAATATCTGCAAACTATCCACGTTATTATATAACTACAAAAATAGTTAATTTAATAACGGAGAAAAATAGGAACGTAGGGAAATGCTATGAAAACGAATACTCTATTTTTCATATTTAAATATAGTTTCGGTGAAAGCCATTATATTGGCGGTCAAAGTTAACAGGGTCTTAGAATGTATCATGTGTCATACATAAGTTTTATTTATTTTTATTCGACCACAAATGCGGACAGAAAAAAGTTAAACCTAGTCGAAAATATTTCTGATCGAAGCTCTTATCTTAGCTTAAGCCTGATGACTCGTTTGAATGCATACAATGATTGTTTGTTAAAAATGAAGTTGGTAATATTTTTTAATGCATTTTTAAAAATGTTTTCACAATTTAGCTAGGCAAAGCGCATATCTCTAAAAAAGAAAAATTGAGGAACAAAGAGAATTCCCTAGAAGACCGTGGTTTTACTCTCAAAGATACATTGAGTGAAGGATTATTACAAGAATCTGTCGCTTACGCCTTGCGCATACTTGTACTCCTGTCCGTCTAGCCAAGATGAACCAATGTGCCCTGGACGACGGCTCCCCTTCCCACATCCTATTTTCTTGCCCCAAATCTAACTGGTCCTTTATATGATGTTTTTTCCTATAAAGACTCTCGTCCTCTAAATGTTCAATGTTAGTTAATGTTTGTGTGTTGTCCTTTTTATTAATATAGTAGACGTAAAAAATAGATTATAAACTAAAATATATGTAAGATATTTACACTAACATAATGTTTTTTGTTTTTGGTATAGATGAAGCCTGTTATTTTACTGGGTTTCTTTTTTACATGCATTATATTATTGTGTACAGTATTTCTTTTGCACTGATCAATTCTTCTTGTGAGTCTTCCATACAACGTGACATTGGCGAAGTGAACTGTGCTCAACTGGCACGCTCAAAACGCCATAATTGAAGAAATGAATGAATGAATGAATGAGAATTTGGAAATTCCTATTGTACCTCATATATTTTGGAGCCGTAAAAAAAGAGCAGACGAAACCGGCCAGTATGAGATTAACTAGTACAATAAAACGTAGTGGCATAAAAAAAATTATGATTAAGTTTCATAACAAAGTAATAGAGTCCGGTTTAAACAATTTACTGGGTTTTTAGAAGTGACAAAAGGCCTCCTTTTATATAATCGACCTCATTCAAAGTTGTGACAACTAAACAATGACATAACATAAATGGACTGCGGTTGAAATATACTTACATAGCCTTGATTTCTTTTTCACTTTAAATTGTCGTATCAAATGTGTTTGTTTGTTATATATAATATATGTGTGCCTGTGGTGGCGCAGGGCACAATCGTGTAACTGGTGTATTTTTAATTTCTTCGCTCTTGTAAAAAGGCAAAGCGCGGCGTTGAATTCCGCTATGCAATTCGTTTTGTTATCATTCATTGAATTACATAAGATTTTTTGGGAACGTAGGAAGGGAGATATATATAAATATAGAAAACATTTCCCTTAACCGCGGGAAGGTAATTCAGATTAAAGATACGTTGTCTTTTAATTTGCTATTGTCTTATGCAAATCAGACCCTTTTTGCAGCTTAGTTGGACCCGCTTACGATGACAAACGGGAGCATTTTCATTCAGTACATTTCACTTAATTTGTATAATGTTAGAATCTAAATGATCCTTTGAGATTGTTATAATTGTCGATAAGAACAAAGAAAATGTCATAAATTATTACGAAAAATAGGAAAAGTGTAAAACTTTTCTTATTTTTGCTCTCTCTTTTCACTTTTCTTGATGTGTACCTCGATTAAAATTCGTTCACAAACGAAATAAGCAATTTAATTCCGATGTTCCGTCTGAGCTTCTTTCATAGAGCTTAGACCGAAGATATCAAGACTCTTTAGTTGCAGACTTTGAAAGCTCTATATTAAGTTTCGATTTCATCGTTGGAATGAAAATATCATGCAAAACGAAATGTGCATTTCTTTTTAAAAATATATTCATACAAAATAACTACTATGTTTACTAGGAAAATAAAATATTTTTATTATTTCAGTTACTGTTTAATTTTTTAAAAAAATCTAACCATAATAAAAAATAAAAAATGAGAACGAGGGGATCATTTTTCACACCAGACGGTAACTAGTATTCTTGTTTAACAAATGACAAGTAATTCAAAGACTCATTAAAAATGCAAGGTAGATAACATAGTAGTATAATAATAAAGTAGTAATTTGAGGTAAGATTGGTGGTGAAGCATAACCTGTTCTTACTAAATTGAGCCACATTGAATAAGCAGTATAAATAATATACTGCTATACTAAACTAATGCTGCTATAATAATATGCTAAATAATATACTGCTATGCTATGCGCCACTAGTCCGTACAAAGCTGTTGAACTTGGGGAAACCGTGCTAAAGGTGCTTTGACCTTTTGACCTTGCTTTAGTTACCGTGGAAGGTACCAATAATAAACAATATAGTGTAGCAAGTGCGTCTTTTGTTAAAGTCGAGACGCGGCTTTCGTATTCCGTTTGTAGTGGGGGACTTTCCTTCAACTTCACCACATCTCTTGATGCCCTTTTAGTAATTTTAATTGCTGCTGCGCATTTAAGCCATAAAAAACTTAGACCATGTCTTCACCTGAGGGGACGGTAGCATATCTGTGTCATTTAGTGATTAAGTCTGCATCATCGATTGAATAGGCACAAGCTCAAGAATATGCAATCTAGTTTTGCCGTAGATATATGACAGTTATGATAGATATGGTGACGATTATGGTGATAATTATACAAGAAAAAGCTTGTAAGCGTCATGGAATGTTTTAAAAAAAATCTTTAAATAGTATTTACACTGTAAAGAAGCAGTCTGTATTATTGTTATATATTTTTTTATAAATAAATTTAGGGAGTATGTTATCATGGTTAAATTATATAATTTGTAAATGAGTAGATAGTTACGAGTATGTTCAATTTATTGCATAATTTTAATACTTGAAAAGTCGTGTTAAAGCATAAGCGACACTGAGTAGAATCATTCCATTTTCTATTGTATAATTTCGATTTTAATATGTCAATTTTCAATTTATTATATATCAATATAACTAATTTAAAGCACGTAGCATTACATAAGGAACTAATATGATGTAGTTATTAGTACATTACATCAGTGTTAGTGAGAGGAAGACAAAATGTTTTTCGGTCTTACAAACGACTAGTAATCGAAGTCGACCAAAAAAAAATGAACAAGGTGGGCTGAATCAATAATTCCATTATTCGATTGTTAAGAAAAATGTCAAATATTTTTTTTGTGTAGAAAGGGGTAATATTTTATAATTGTTTAAACGTTTTACATAGAAATTCAGATTCAAAATATAACACACAGTTTAATATAATAATTGGAACGTCACGTTGCTCGTTTTATAATACACATATTAAAAACACTATTAGAATATAAAATATGAAAAAACTATCCAACGACATGCTCTTTAATCCTAGCACAAACCAGTCTTATCGACGTAGTCAAAATTGCATTAAAAATAAAAAAAGACAGAGAAAAAGAAAGAAGTCAAAGACGAAGTTTTAGAAATCTATAGCTTGAGAAAATAAAAATAAAATAACCAGTAGAAAATGTATTTCAAGCAGGAAATTCTACTTTTCTTTAGTGTAATATTGAGAACTACGATAAACATAAAACATAGTGTCTGTCTGTTGCTAAAGTTTTTGCAATAACGTTAAGCCATTACATTGGTGTAATTGTAATATTTAATTATTAATAGCTTCCCTCTGTATACCAAACCTAGTATTATAAGATACACGGTAATATAAGATAATAATGGTGATATAACACTGTTACCATTTTGATTACGTGGGGGATGACCACTTGTCACTTTTTCAGATATATTAAAGAAAAAATCTAAACGACAACAACGCTTGTGGGAACTTTTAAAATGACCTTGTAATTTATGAGACACAAACCGAGGATTCCAAAAGCGAAGAGGTCGAATCTTTGAAGCCCGGATTAGCGTCAAACGAAGAAAAAGAGAGGCTCGAAATAAGTCGTGATCCGTAAGACGTGACCCAAATTTCTTCTTAAGCATCGACGATTTGATATCATCATGAAAACAATTTAATTTAAATTTGCGATTCATTCCCAGAGCTAATGTTGTTAGTTTCTTTCACTTTAAAGTCTAATTATAAATTCAAATCTAAGGTCAGCTTAAATATAATTTTAAAATATGGTTAATCTTATATAAATAAATATTGTTTTCCAGTCTGCCATTTTTTTTTCTGACTGCCTTATTACGAAGTCGGGATTGGTCACTAGTAAAGTGTATATATAGTGCGTACAGTACTGGTAAATATGACAGATATTTATATTTTACACTAGGAAATTTACCGGCATCATTCTATTTTTCTTTTATTTAAGTTACAGCTTGGGATGTATAAAAGTTGAAACAAACATTCTTACTATTTTATCATGTATTATATATACTTATCAAAATAGTGAGAATTATGAGAATTATATCTGATCTTATTATGAAAGTTAACAAATCCTAACTAAAAAAACAAAAAAGCCCGATTGCATAACTGACTAAACAGAAACTAACTCAACAAACAAACAAACAAGCAAACTAAACAGAAAACCAAACAGAAAACCAAAAGAAGCAAAACAGTTCATTAGGATTAACAGTCGGGATCTATAATTCAACCAATTTTATCCTCACACAGTCGGGACCTATTTAAATTTTACAAGTTTCTCTTGTAAAATTTACATACTTCCCAATTGTTAATCCTAAGGTACAATTTTCTTACTTTACTTTTTCTTTTTATTTTTATGCAGTCGAATATTTTTTTTATACTTCATGTCTTCTAGAATAAAATACATATTTTAATAATCAACCCATTTCATGTTGTACATTTTATATTTTAGTTGAAATTACATTTAACCGATGATAATAGGCTTATAATTATGCAATTTAATTAACTAGAGCGCAAATTGTGATTACATTTATGATACGTTCTACGGCTAGGCTACATAAAATTTTATATTAATACTTTTTATTCGATATTGTAGTACAGCAAAGAAAATATACTCGCTGAGTATTTGTGTAGCAGATTTACTCGAAAGTTTTTCAATAAATAAAATAAAAGACTTCATGAGGAATGAGGTCTAAATATTTTATAAAATATATACAGACTTCATAAAAATAACTAGATACTAAATCAAAATCGCATGACATTTGTTACGTACTTTTAAAAGATCTAAGCGTACATTTTATTAGCTGGGAAACGAAATATTTTATTAACCCTAGGTGAAGTTGAAAGTATTTGTGTCTTTGTGGATTTATATGTCTGTTTCGTTTTCTTCGAGTAGGGGTTTGAACCTACCGCGTTTACAGCCACACGCTGGTGCCCCTGCGCTACAATACGCCAGCCACTCTATATTATATAAACTATTATATATACTATTATATGAACGTATTTAAAGAAAATTCTACTACATAGAACGTAATTAAACTCTTTAAGCATTACAAAATATTTAAACATTTACCCCAGTTATTCTCGACCATTAGAGACGTAGAGTTATATGAACTGGATCGAAGGAGCTTACAATATTAACCAAACTATTTTTCTGCATATTGCTATATACCGATGAAGTACATTCACAATCACAACAACCATTACAAACTCTTATTCAATTCTGTTAATATATAGAAACAAGTTTTACCAAAAAATTCATGCTGGTTTGACAAAAACGGACGAATACACCGATGGAGACACTCACCCTTTCATATTAGTGTCTTCTCTATCCTATATACCAGGAATTATGTTCATTTAATTTACATAATAAAATCTACCAAAACTAACATTTTATATTAAATAAAGCAAATTAATTAATTTTATACTCCAATTTATTATAACAATATCATATTTTGTGATTCAGTTGTATATAGCCCTTATTGAAAATTTAATGGTAATGAATCATAATAATAACTTTGATTTTCGCGATTGTTATACATTTTAAATGAAACACTTTTAAACGGATTAATCGCGTGTATTGAATGGTAAACATTTTTGGGAAACCCGACGTTTCGAACACTTTACAGTAGTCCGTGGTCACGGGTAGAACTACCCGTCTACCCGTGACCACGGACTACTGTAAAGTGTTCGAAACGTCGGGTTTCCCAAAAATGTTTACCATTCAATACACGCGATTAATCCGTTTAAAAGTGTTTCATTTAAATGGTAATGAATCATTTATCTCTACGTTTGTATTTAATGATTTATCCCTTTCTTTGATTTTTTTAGGCCAGTCGTGGCTCAGAGCCACAAACAAGCATGTGACTATAAAAACGCGACAGGATGTTAGTCCGATTCTAAATAATAAGAATAATTTATCTTAAAAAAATCCCGCCGAGTTTCTTGCACCTATTTGTCTAAGATCTGAGGAAGTAACTTTAGTGAGTGAACCCTTGAAATATTTAATATTCATAAAATGAGACATTATCTTTATCTTCTTATTTTGAATAAAATTATTTATACTAAACTTAAATTTAAAAAGCGTATAAAAATTTTGAACGAAGCAGGATTTGAACCTGCGCCTCTGTAATACCGTTCCAGAACTGGAACGGTATTCCTGGAACGGTATTCCAGAGGCGCGGGTTCAAATCCTGCTTCGTTCAAAATTTTTATACGCTTTTTAAATTTAAGTTTAGTATTTTCTGTCCTAAGTGTGGAATAACACTTTAAAACATAGTAAAAATATTAAAATTATTTATATTTACCATTCTAATCGATCTGATAAGACAAAGTGCAGCGTTGAGCTCTGCCACTCAACACACAATGCCTCCAAAATTCGGCAGAAAGTGTAGAACAGAAATATCTTAAAGGGAACGTTGTATATGATTGTTTCCCCAGCATCCATATACTACCTATATCTATGTGCGCGAAATTCGACGTGAAGTTAGAAAAATATTTGACGCTTTACGTGTTTTTTTTTTAAATGCGTCTTATAGACTTAACTGAACCTAACGACCGGATGGAAATACGCTTGGTAAATAGTTTTCATTTTGAATTTTATCCGACTGTAAAACGAACGTTCGCGAGAAAACCAATGTTTTGCCGCTTCAAATTTTACGTGCATGTTAAAAAATAGTATTATATATTTTTTCAGTCATATATTTTTAATATCATTGTATCAACGGTATTAAATAACATTGTTTTAATTTGACATGTTAATAAATTCATTAAAAGGCTTAAAAAAAATTGAACTAAGCCACAAATTACTATTTTCATGTTAATGGATTTAGTGACGCAATGTAAAATGCGGAACTATAACGCTTACTACATCGAGCGTAGAATATAACTAAAGTTTATTACAATTTAATTGAAACCAGACGTTAAATTGTTATGTACAAGCGATTAAAATTTGCTTCGGGAAAAGCAAAATTGCAAACATGGTAAGTGATGTTCCGATTATATGAAACGATTTCGCGCTGCCAAGCAATGTGGTCCATTAGTGTCGAACAAAACACTAAAAACCATTACCTTGGAATTTTATTAGGGACAAAGCGTTTTTGTTCAACAGTATCTGTAAAATTATGTCAATATTCTGTTAGAAAATTGTTCTATACTTTCGGACTACTCAGTATTGTTCTTAAATACTATATGACAGGATTTTTCACTAAATATTTTTTTCATACCGTTGACTTAGAGCGTGAACCAGATAACAGCCTATTAAGCTAATTCTCAGGGGAGACAAAAAGCCACTTTTTAAGAAACTGAAAATATATACCATCAAAAAAATATTACATATATTTAATTGATTTTATTCCCTACTATATGAAATAAATCAAGAATTGTATTTGTTATATGGCACAGAACCTTTGTTTTGTTGGAATAAGAATATATGAGTATAGAACAACGAATTAAGCAGGCTTACACTCTAATTACGTCGACGATGTTTTTCTCTTATCGGAAGAACGAACATAAAGTATTTTACAGTCTATGTAAGTAAAATGTCAGTAACGCTACTTTGATAACTTTATTTCCCTCTTGTGCATATAATCCTTTTTTATTTCTTGCTAAATGGATATTGAAAAAAAATTATAGCCCTACTTATCGGAAACCCTTTCAAAGTGCTCTATTTTGCCTTTCGCAATGACGCCAATTTAAGGTGAATGAACAGGCGAAATCTCTCTACACGAAAGAGGCGGCGCTGAAGAGGTGATGAGTTTATACAGTACCATTTAGTCAACGTGCTCCGTTTGAACCGAGAAATTGGCATCATAAGTACTTCATATCTCTTTTTACGAAAGAAAATGTACCAATTTATTAATATGTACAATAAATGTATAATACATACACGACCTGTAAATAGTTACTTGGAGTATAATTACGACTATCTCTAGCATCCATGGAAATATACGTGTAATATAAAAAATATATAAAAAAGGTAATTCGAAGTTTTTATGTTAGTTATTTATGTTGAATACAAATTAAAATGAAGACCATATTACTACAAATGAAATTAAAATACCTACGATAAAGCGTATTTTCTAACCTATGCCCCCGGTATTTACCCTGTGTATGTATAGAGAGGAGTAAGCGTGTGTGAGTCTGCTCTAACACGAGGGAGTCATCAACGTGTGAGGAACAAGCGCGTTGCGGTTTGATATTGCCAGCTTTTGCAGCGTTTAATTTAACATAGTTTTACAGCTCTCCACGCCTCGTGGCATCGGTTGCAAACTTTGTACGGATGCTATCATGTGCGGTATACTAAAAATTATTAAAAGCCGATAAATATTATAAAATGGCGAACATTCTTGTCCGTCATGTTTTATTGACAGTATATTATATAGTGTAATTCGATCGACGGATCAACGATTGTCTGGCGATAAAGGGATATTCTAAAATTGACACTAGCTCAGCAGACGTATGGAAGCTAGAGATCACTTTGAAAAAATCAAGTTCTTGACGAAAATTGTAAAATTCAGCTAATATAGGCGATCTTTGTCAGTACAGAAAATACAGTTATTTTTACCTTCAATAGCAGGCCACCTTTGATCTATCGAATTTGTTTTACTTGTATTCACAAATTGATAAAATAAATAAGCAAATTAATTATCAAACAATACTTTAGGCATTTCAAAAATCTGATTCCTAACAAGGTGGTGGACGATGAAATTAACAAATCGTAAGATTAATTGCTGCGTCTCTTCGGAATTCCCGCCGGAAATAGGTAACTGAATATCTTAGGACTTCCCTGCCTTCTATATGCAGAATACAGCGTAAAGCTAAAATAAATTCGTAATAAAAATACCAACCATATTGGTTGGTATTTATTACGAATTTATTTTAGCAAATTATTATAAATTATTTATGAGACAAACAACGGATCGATATAATTCAAAAGAAAAGTATTTTTTTTTCTTAATTTATGTGAATAAAAAATTATCACAACCTAATTCTTCATGCTCCAACCCCACATTAAAAACATTGGCTGCCGAGTTCAACACCTTCAAGGCCTTTGTATGGAAAACGCTTGGTTTGTTAAAGTCCCAGATTCAACTTGTAGTAGCTGGTTTGGACCGCTTAGAAACACATTCTAGGAGAAAAGTTTTGTTGTTCCATGGTTTAGAAGAGAATAACAATGAAGATTTAGTGCAAAAGATGATTAATGTATTATCCAAGCACCTTAAGATGTCAGATATAACGTCCACTGCAATTGAGTCGTGCCACAGGTTAGGTGTTAAAAAAGACTCTGCCCGGCCTGTACTTCTTAGATTTAATAGTTGCCAGCTTCGTTCCAGTGTTTGGAAGGCGAAAACTAAATTTAAAGGTACAAAAATAACTGTGACAGAATTTCTAACAAAATCTCGCCAGGAGGTGTTCATCGCAGCACGCAAACACTTTGGCATTAAGAAATGTTGGTCATCTGATGGCTTGATTGTAATTCTGCTGCCAAATAATTCATCTATCAAGATTACCACACATTATGAACTCAAGCAATTGATAGAAAAAGGTTCTTTAATGAAACCCACTTAAAGTAACTAGCTTATGTCTTTGTTTATTCCATTTTTTATTTGGCCGTCTCATAGTTCAATAAAAAAAAAATAACACATAGATATACGAACATGTTCTTGTTTAGTCAAATGTAAATTTCAATTATTTTTAACCCACAATGTTATTTAATTGTAATAAGTTACTTGTTTATGTTTGAGATATGTCATTGCTGTCAATTTTGTCAATTGTCAACCTCTCAATCTGTTTCACGTTCCTTTCTATGTGTTTATTCTTTGTGTTAAAATGCGTCATGTTAATATTGTTTGTATTTAAGTTTAGTGTAAAATTTCATTTAATTCAACTTGTGCAGGTATATTTATAATTTTGATATATTTATTATATATTTATTATAGGAGATTTTTGTATTAATTTAAGTAAATATTTATTTTAATTTTATTTTTATTAGTTATATATTATAATTATTTATATATTTTTAATTATATATTTTATTTATTTATTTTAATCCTAGCATTATGCTAAGTGATACAGAATATTTGTCTTGCTCCTCTAGTGCTTATGATAGTGCTGACAGTGATAATAGTTCTGATTCAAAACCACTTTTTGACAAACTGTCAAAAATTTTTGATAATAATTGTTCTAAATCCCTTTCCCTAGTGCATATTAACGCGCAGAGTGTTCCAGCTCACCACACTGACCTTCTCGCATCCTTTAGCTCCGGTGTAGTTGACTGTATACTCATATCTGAGACCTGGCTAAAACCATCACTTTCATCTGCTTGTTACTCTCTTCCAGGTTATCGGCTTTTTCGCAATGACCGCACTGATCGGGGTGGTGGTGGCGTTGGTATATATTTACGTGACTACATTCCGGCTAGTGTTGTGTCTTGCTCTCCCCCTGAGTCGAATGGTTCTCTTGAATACCTCTTTCTAGAGTTGACAATGCGTCATACAAATGTACTCATCGGAGTTTTGTACTCCCCGAATGACCAAATCAATTATTTTAGTACTCTAGATGGACTACTTGAGAACCTCCGACCCCAATATGAACATATAATTTGTATGGGTGATTTGAACACATGCCTTTTAAAAAATGATCGTAGGACTCAGTTGTTAAAAGAACTTTTTGAGTCGTATAATTTACATCTTTTACCAATGTCTTCCCCAACTCATTATTTTCCCAACTGTAGGCCTTCTCTCCTTGATATTATTTCTGCCTCTAATCCTTCTCTTGTTTCTTCTCATGGTCAAACTACAGCTCCGTTTTCCTTTCATGATCTTATCTTTTTATCTTATAAATTACGCCCTCCTAAAATTAGAGGCAAAATTCTTTTTCAGCGCAATTTGAAGCATATGAATTTTGAACGCTTAAGGGAGGATGTGAGGAACATCGACTGGTCTTCCTTAACGTCATCAACTAATATTGACAACATGGTAGAATCTTTAACTGCTAAATTGATTGACATCTACAATATTCACGCCCCTGTTAGACCAGTTCAGATGAAGCATGCGCCTGCACCCTGGTTAACCCATGTAATCAGGAATACTATGGCAAAACGTGACAGAGCCAAGCTTAAATATAAAAAAAATCCTACTCCAGAAACCTGCACTTCGTATAAAAAGCTGCGAAACATCTGCAACAGAATGTGCAGGGATGCTAAGCGCCGTTACTTTCACAAAACCATCCAGAATCTCAGCCAGGCACAGGTTTGGAGATTTCTGGAGTCATTTGGTGTAGGCAAATCGACTGAAACTCATCAAGTCTCAGTGGATCTTAATACTCTAAATTCGTTCTTTACAACTCCACCTTTGCATATAAATCCTCTAGTTAAATCTAAAACACTTGCTTTATTATCCCATATTGACCTACCAGACTCTGTCCCTTTTTCTTTTAAAGCTGTATCAGAGGATGATGTCAAGAAGTGTGTGAACTCCATTTCCACCAAATCCTTTGGAATTGATAACCTCAGCCTAGACATGGTTCTTCCTGTGTTGGATAGCATTGCTCCAGTAGTCACACACATTATTAATTTTTCGCTGTCAAGTAATGTCTTTCCTTCACAATGGAAGAATGCTTATGTCATTCCTTTACCCAAAACCTCAAATCCCTCCAACGCCCAAGATTACCGTCCAATATCTATCCTCCCTGTCCTGTCCAAAGTCCTCGAATCTTTAGTGAATAACCAGCTGTACTCTTTTCTCACAACCAACAATCTATTATGTCCTGTCCAATCCGGTTTCCGTCCCTTCCACAGCACAGTGGGAGCACTGTTGAATATTACGGAGGACATTCGGTGTGCTATGGACCAAACCAAGCTCACTGATATGGTACTGCTGGATTTCGGCAGTGCTTTTAACTCTGTTGACTTCGACATACTTCTTGGCACTCTTCGTGCAGTTAATATTTCCTCTGCAGCTATAAGCTGGTTTCGTTCTTATCTCTACGACCGCCGGCAGTGTGTAAAAGCAAACGATACCACATCGATTTGGCTTGAACTCACTGCTGGCGTTCCTCAGGGCGGCGTTCTTTCTCCTCTTCTTTTTTCAATCTTTATTAACAATATTTCAAAAACCATTACTTCTCCTTTCCATTTGTATGCAGATGATTTGCAGCTTTACCGTCACAGTAGCTTAAATAATTTACCAGAAGTAATTGAAAGCTTAAATAGCGATCTTGATGCTATAAAATCTTGGGCTCTCTCTTTTGGGCTATTAATTAATCCAAAAAAGTCACAGTCTATCATTATAGGCAGCAACAGACTTTCATATAAAATCAACTGGGATTCATTACCTTCGATAAGCTACTCGGGAATGCCAATTCCCTATTGCAGTGAAGTCAGGAATCTGGGTCTTATAATTGATTGTAACATGTCATGGGCTCCACATATCAATGCAATAAGCAAGCGCATGCATTTCTCTTTCCATTCCCTTAGGCGTCTCCAACACTTCCTCCCTCTCAAAACTAAAATTATGCTTGCGCAATGTCTTCTCCTTCCAATTCTCGACTACGCTGACGTTTGCTATTTGGATGCGACAGAGGTGCTACTTAATAAATTAGAGCGACTTCAAAATCTCGCCATACGCTTTATTTACGGCCTGCGTAAGTATGATCATGTTTCTCAGTTTCGTGCTCAGCTCAATTGGCTCCCGATTCGACTTCGGCGTGATATGCACATCCTTATACTACTGTACAAGATCCTTAATTATCAGAATTTTCCTTCTTACCTACGTTCCCGTTTCAACATCCTTCCCCCTCCCTCACGCTCAAGGAGGTCGTGTGTCGTACCGACTCTCGACATACCCATGAGCAATACCAAATTCTGGCAGAAGTCCTTTACTGTGTACGCAGCATCACTTTGGAACAAACTCCCTATCCAAATTCAGAGAAGTCCTTCCCTAATATCATTTAAATCTAAATTAAAGAAATATTTATTTGATACTTTGAACAGTTAATTAAATTTCAGTGTTTTTTTTTTCATATTCTTTTTACCTTTTAACTTACTCTTCTTTTTTTTTATTTTTGAGCAAAACAGCCACTTTTTACTTCTGTGTATATTTATGTATATATATATATGTATGTATGTTTATATGTGTATGTCAATATATGTGTATATATATATATATATATATATATATATATATATATATATATATATATATATATATATATATATATATGTATATGTATATATATATATATATATATATATATATATATATATATATATATATATATATATATATATATATATATATATATATATATATATATATATATTTATATAAGTATATATTTTGTTTATATATATCTACTTACATATTATTATAATTATATGTGAATGTATGTTTTTAATATGATATATATAATATGTGTATTTATAATTTTACAAATTGTATTACTGCACTTTAATCTTTCCACGCTATTTAACAGTCACCCACTCCCATTGGTTGGCTGGAAGAGATTTCTTTTAGAAATAAGTCCACCGTTGTGAACTAACTTTAATTATTGTTTATTTTATTATGTCTTTTTAAGTGCAATAAAGAATATATTTATGTGAATAAAAAGTGTATTTCTTAGTTTTTCTTACAACGAGCCGTCTCTTGGGTATTTTATACAAAATTACATTTATGGACCGCTCTTTAGCGGTTTATATGTTGAATAAATTATCGTATCCCCTTTTCCCATATGCGCATAATGGGAGTGGTAAAGGGTACGAAAATTGTCAATTAATTATCCCCAAAAGGCAATATATGGTTACTTTGTCTCAGAGGCAACTGTCGACAGAATAAAGTAAGTTCTACCGGATATGAAAACATTAGCAAGTCTGGCAACCAACGCTTTGCATTATTCCACTGCCATTAGAATGTCTGTAGTCGTCGCTAACGAAATGCAATTAAGAAATACTAAGTATCACTTTTTGAATTGCAGCCGCATATTCTACCAATATTTTCTTTGTTACTCGGCGTTGAGTTCCGCCACTCAACATGCAATGCTTCAAATTCGGCGGAAAGTGGGAAACGGAAATGCAGCGGAGTGTCTTGACACTAGGTTCCCAAATTCTCTCTGCCTATCCTGCCATGTGCGGAATACAGCTACCTTTTGAATCCTGCCATGTGCGGAATACACCACTTTTTGAATTGCAGCCGCATATTCTATTAATATTTTCTTTGTTACTCGGCGTTAAGTTCCGCTATTCAACATGCAATGCTTCAAATTCGGCGGAAAGTGGGAAACACTAGGTTCCCAAGTTCCCTCTGCCTATCCTGGAATGTGCGGGATACAGCGTGGAGCTCAGCGAGCGAGTGAGCTATTTTGTTTTGTAGAAAATATAAATATATTACAATGATAATCCCTATTGATTAAAAATAACAATTGAATTAATACGTAAAATAATCTAAATAGGCGCAGGCAATTAAGCAGAAAGTTAATATTCAAATTAGTTATACTAAGCCAGGGACTTACCGGCCTCTATCTAGAATTTCATTTAGCAATCCCAGGTTGACGATAATCTAGTCGGGAATTTAATGGTTCGGAGCGGTCTCGATTAAAATTGCCTTCTATAAGGATAGCGATACGTTTTAGTATGTGGTGCCTAACTTTTAATGAGTTTATGAGTATCCCACGCGTCACAACCAAAGCTCTTTGCGATATAAGTTACTCTCAAACGTCTTGTTTAAGTTTATTGCCCGCAAAACCTGCCTGTTCACAGAATTAGACTACGTATTTTTAACTAGCGACCCGCCCGCAGCTTCGCCTGCTTGAATTATACATTTTATTTACAAATCTCAATTACATTCTCTAATAAAATCATCACTTTTAAGATAATTTTTATATATTGAAAATTAAGGTTTCAGAAAAATAAATAAAAAACTTGAATAAAAAATAATTTTGCAAAATATTTTAAATTGACATAATTTCTTTTATTTATCAACTGGTTTAAATAAAACAAATATTCAATGTTGGAAGGTTACCAAAATATAACAGGGAAAACTACTTTTTAATCTGGTAAATCGTTATTACCGCGTACAAACTCATAGATATAGGTACAACAAATACGGAAATTCTAAAAATCTCTATTTTGGCCTAAGTATTAAGGCCGGAATCAACGTTACCTAAAATTCTTTTTTATAATCTTCAATGCAGATGCAATGATGGAAGATTCTATAATTTAGGTAGTAGGTTGTCTGTACGTAATAAAGTATCAAAATATCTTTTAAAGCTCTGTTTTCTTTGCGTCTTTGGTCTGTAGAGATACATTTAAGACGTCGTGTACAAGTGTTACACAAACAAGGTGCAGAAAGTTAGACAGATGTAGCATATAAATCACAGCTCGAGCGTGGCAACTGGCACTGTGAATAGTTCTGTCGGCCACCGCGTATGACATTCGATTACAGCTCAGCTATTTCAGGGGAAAATATATATCTTTATTCTGTAAGCGTAGGCTTCGTACATTGAACTCCTTTTCAATACTCAATTTGTTCCATATACTAACCTTTAGGTTAAAAATGTTAGTTTAGACCACTTCTGCATGAAGTAAATACAACATTCACTTATAAAATTTGTACGTTTACATTTTTCTTCTATTACGGCTTTGTACCTCAAAAGGAAAATACGGAAATCTTATTTATAGTATCACTTTGCAGTCCGTCTGTCATCAACAACACACTTTATCTCAATGTCAAGTGCAAAGCTGAAATTTAAATCAAATATACACGGTAAACGGTCCCTTGGAGTACAAAAATAATCGGAATTTTTAAGTCAACGCAATCAAAAGCTTCACGTGTCCAACATTTTCCTTTATTTTAAATACTAACAGGATAATATTTAGATAAAATATAAAATAAAATGAGAACTTACAATACAAAGAAAGAAAAGAAATGTAAAACATGAAAGTTAATAAGTATTGCATAGCAAAAAATCATTACAAACTTATATTTGTAGTTTTTTCTTTTCAAAATGAGTGTCCTACGCCCGCATATTTCAATTTGTCAATGTATAACATTGAACATAATCAAATCCGATAGGGTATTTTTCTAAACCCTACAATAATTTGATGCCTATCGTGGTAAAGACGCCCGAGCGAGAGAGTGTAAACGAGACAGTTTGTGCGTTCAATCGCCACTTGACGAACTGGAATTTTTCAAATTAAACTATTAATATTCTAATTTTTATATTATTACTTCACTATGGTAGGCAAGGCAATGCGGAAAAGAGTGTCAAAACACTTAGTTCTCAAGTTCCCTATGCTTACCTTGCCACTTGTAGAATACGCAAAATTTTTGAATGAATTTGAATTGAATGCAAGTGACAAAGCAAATGATAGGTCTTTTACCGATCATTGATTAATCTGCCAAATCTAACTCTAAGTCAATTAGATATATGTAGCCGCGATCTTTCATGTACTCTAAATCGTCTTGAAGACACATAAATATAAAAAAGAGCGTCTTTCTACATCTCGTTATCGGCGTGTTCTGAGTTTCTTTGAATTCATACTGAGACGCGGAGACGGAAGTCTCGAAAAGTTGGCTATTGTTAGGAACACAGAAAGTAAAAGATCCAGAGTTCGTTTATTAGACCAACTTAAATATTCAGACGAGTCGAAATTCTACACGGCCGCCAGACATGGAAGACCGACCATACGGAGAGAGATGCATACATACATACATACATACATACATACATATATAATTAGAAAAGAGTTAGTTTAAATTACTATCCCACCAAAAACATTTCGTGTACAATGTTGCCAAGACGACCACATATGGTTAGCCCTGTGCAAAAATATCAGATCGTATTTAATAGAAAAATATTTAGTTATTTCATATTGATTTAGGTACGCGTGAGAAAAGTATGTTATATGTTGCTCCAGTCCAGTTAAGCAATGAACGTCCCATAAAAATTGACAGAAAAATAGATGAATAAATTATTTAAATTGTTATAAAAAACAAAATATTTTAAATTTGCGAATAAACACTTTATATTTATTTATATTCGTATGATATAGATTATAGTTCTGATTTGCGTTATACTGATGGGACATCTTATGCTAAGGGGACATTTTATGATTTTTTACAGTTTAACTGGACTGTAACGATAATTCTTCAGATGGCATTTGTAAATGCTCATCACACCTATTGACTTTTTTAGGATGGCATTTCAATTTTTTTTTCTTAAGCTAGATAGTTATGATTGTTCTTTAGATGTTAAGCCTTCAATTTTTATATCGCGCTACAATTTTTATTTTGGACCCATTTATTTACTCTATTAGTTTAGCTGGATCTTTTCACCACGTGTGAAGATTAAGATAGGTATTCTCAACAAGTGGACACATATTCCGATAAAAAATTATCACATGACGAATTTATCAGTTATCATTGAAAACAGTGAGTAACGTTTATTAATCATCATAAATAGCACTATATATAGGCCTAAATCTTCTTCAAAAAGACTGGGTCCTATATACTAGTTATTGATAGTCTCATTATCACAAATCAAAATAAAAGATAAGATCTTGAAAATAAAACAATGATAAAAGTATAAATTTGTAGCACAAGGTGACATTTGATATGTATATAAATACAAGAAATTAAAACTTACTGCTTATACAAGCAGTACAAGCACGCTCGTTACCATTTCTTTACAATAAAAATGTAAAGATAAATTTATCTTTACCATTCATTCTTTACCATTCATTACATTCTTAATTAAGAATGCATTAAAAAAGTAATGCTTAAAAATTGGAATCCAATAATGATTTTATGTATGATTCACAGAACAAATATTTTGAATAGGGAATAAACAGCCGTAAGACTAGAAAGTGTTAACCTAAAAAATAATTTATTTTAACTTCACTCTGTATCCCGAACGAGGCAGTCTTGGCTGAGGGAACCCGGACCTAGTGTTAAGACACTCCGTTCCACTTTTGTTCTCCACTTTTCGCCGAATTTGAGGCACTGCCTGTTGAGTGGCGGAACTCAACGCCGCGCTTTTGCCTTATTACCAGAGCGAAGAAATGAAACATTAAATATTTAAATTGAAAATATATATAATAATAATACTAAATAGTATTTCATTTCCTCGACTGAACCCAGAACCTGTCGGTTACAGTCGCACGCTTGTGCTGCTGCGCCACGACAGGCCTCAAACAAATTAATTTGTATATATCTGTCAGAAGCTAAAAATAAAGATTTGCTTTATTTGTGTACTTTAGGGGCACTATTCGAAGAACAAAATCTATATATACTACGGTCGAAAAATAATTAATATAGCTATATAAATATATATAAAATATTACTACTCGTATATAATTTACTGTTAAGAAATTGCTGCTATTTGATTTATATACAAGTATGTTAGAGAGATCCAATTTCTGATCCTTAAAATTTTGACAACTAATCTTTTTTTAGCGTGCAGACTAAGTACAATTCCCTTCATCAATATAACACTAGACGGACAGTTTGATTAGTTTGCACAATTATAGAATACATGTAAAATATTAATGTAATTACTTTTTTAGTTTAATATTGTGAGCTTTAGCTTGTCTAAAATCTATATATTAAATTCTGCCGATTAAATAAAATATTATATATATTTAATGTAAATTAACACATACATTACATTTTTAACTGTTTTTAAATTTAATTGGAGCTTATGAATTTCAAAAATCCGTGTTATTTTATTTGACTACTAACTACTAACAGTTCATGTTAGATGTCTCTGCTCTCCGCATGATATTCAAGTTTTAAAAACGTTGGATTCGCTTTAAGTTGCAACATAAATTGCTTAAAATAACTTATTGTAACTCTAAATTTAAATGATAAAATCCTGCCACGTTAAATTTTTATACGCTATAGAATTTAAATTTTGTATTATCTTTCCTAAGTGTGGAACAACACTTAAAAAATAGTAAAAATTTCGATTAATTAAATATTCAAATTTCACATTATAAAGGTTTTAAAACCTGACCACTAAGGCATACGTTCTAATCAAACTACGTCGAAATTCTTATACGTTACAAATAATTTGTGTTGTTCTTGAATATTTAATAATACATATTAATAAATATTGTTATTAAGGTTTGTCTGTATTTATAAGGTCTGTTTTTAAAGTTTGCAGAAGGTGGTGAGTTCGATCCCCGATTTAATGTTTCAAATGAAATATATTATATTTTTATTTTTTCGCTCTGGTAACGAGGCAAAACGTGGCGTTGAATTCGGTGGAAAGTGGGGAACAGAAGGTTCCCTTTCTCACTATCTACCCTGCCTTGTGCGGGATATGTCGTAAAGCTGAAACAGAAACTAATTATAGATTAACACTTAAAAAATAGTAAAGATAAATATCAGATTTACGTTTGTATTTAGTTACATGTAAATAAGGGGAAAGTAACAGTTTACATTCGTTAAGCAAGTTCACTTATCTAGAATACTATCGCAACAAGATTTTCTTGAACACTATGCAAATTATTGTTTTTCTCTTCAAGAGTAGCATTTTTCCATTTCGTTACTTTATCTAGGGAGCTTCAATATATTCGTTGTACAGTCACATTTTTTTATCAATTTACAATAGAATAGATATATTGCTAATTGTGTTTTTCAGAAAACTAAAAAAAATACCTTACATAACTTTTTAAATGTTTCATACTTCCCATTTACGTATTACGTATCGTTTACATAAATACGGTACACATTCACGATCCTAAAACGTTTCAGCATTAGAAATATCGGCAAGGTTTACTCGCTTTAGATGTGGTATAACCGAAATCATCCCACCGTGTTTGCATAAAATGTAATAGCAGATTGCGGCCTTGCGGGAAGTATCAGCGATTCGCATTGTGCCATCTGCTCACATTTAGATCCCTTATAAAATGTTACTGCGCATTTTCACACGTGGATATGGCCGAGCCTCGCGGTTATTTTAAGATGCAGCCTTTTTATGACATTAATAGAAAACATTGTTTAGTTTTAGTCCCATATATTGATATTGCTAGCCACCCGACCGCGGCTTCGCCCGCTTGAATTTCCTTCTTTTATTTACTAATTTCCATTACATTCTTGTTCTAATAAAGTTATAACTTTTAAGACAATATTTAAACATTATAAACTGAAATTTGAGCCTAAGGAATAAAAAAATTGTAGATTTCAATAAAACAAACCTTTAATATGAGTATATTCGAGGCCTGTCGTGGCGCAGCGGCACAAGAGTGTGACTGTAACTGACAGGTTCTGGGTTCGATCCCCAGTCGAGGAAATGAAATATTTAATATTTTCAATTTGAATATTTAATGTTTCATTTCTTCGCTCTGGTAATAAGGCAAAGCGCGGCGTTGAGTTCCGCCACTCAACACGCAACGCCTCAAATTCGGCGGAAAGTGGGCAACGGAAGTGGAACAGTGTCATAACACTAGGTTTCACTTCCGTTCCCTCTGCCTACCCTGCCTAGTGCGGGATACAGCGTGAAGCTGAAAAAAAATGAGTATGAGGAAGGTAGCCAAAATTTTAATAGTAAAACTGCACTTACATCTGATTAGGCCTTTCTGAGATTCATTCTATTTAATATATCTTCCATGTACACACAGCGATTTGTTATTATAAGCATACATTGACATTCAGGAGCCAGAGCTGAATCGGTAAAAAAATAAATATTTGTGATTTAAAAAATTATAACAAAAATTTCAATTTACTATGTTGTATTCAAAGCTTAGTTCAAAAAAATAATTTTTTGAACTAAGCTTTGAATATAAAAACATGAAAAAATAGAATGACATACGAGTATTATGATCCTTTTCAGAAGGTAGGTATACTATTGACTTTACACATGTGTTTGATATATCGACTAACATGAAAGTAAAACATTGTTAAAGTTACTAAGTATATAGATGTGGGTTTTATATATAAATATATATACCTTTATACTTAGTTACATTAACAATGTTTTCAATATAAATTTAAATTTAAAAGACTAACTTGTATGAATTTTGTGTCTTTTATTTCATTTGTAAATAAATTATGTTAGCGATTTAAAGTCTCATTTGAAGAAAAACATAAATATTTTTCAAATAGTTTTCTTATTAAAGTTTGCATTAGGATGGGTAAATAGTATCAAATATTCCTTTTAATCTTAACAATTCTATTGGTTCTTGTTAGTAGTTTTCCTTAATATTATAATAATCAATTAATATACGTCCACTGAACCTAACCAAACCTTTTAAAAGTATATTTTTTGGAATGTGAAACAAAAATAACAAATAGGTATATGTAGTCTTTAATGATGCCATAAATCATTATAACTTATATAATATTGACATATCCTTGTCATAAATCAAAGGCATGTATGAGTAAACAACTTTTGACATGAGACGTAGTTGACATAGCAGAGTAAGTCAGTTAACAACCTAATAAGCAAATTCTCAAAAGAACGTATAGTATCATCAAAATGTTTTTCAACGAGGCCGAACCGACAGGTAGTGGGTTCGGTCCCCACTCGAGGAAATGAAATATTTAATATTTTCAAGTTAAATATTTAATGTTTTCATTTGTTCGCTCTGGAACAAGGCGAAACGCGGCGTTGAGTCCCGCCACTCAACATGCAATGCCTCAAATTCGGCGGAAACTAGGAAATAGAAATGGAACGGAGTGTCTTAACAGGTTCCCAAGTTCACTCTGCCTACCCTGCCATGTGCGGGATACAGCGTGAAGCTGAGTGAGTGAGTGGATTTTTCCAATTACATGAAATAAAATAAAGGTCAATTTGCATTATTTATTACACTTTTAAACTGACTTTTACACTTTCAAAACACGTCAACGTCAAGTTACTAGTTATCCATGGAAAACAAACAACATTTACGTCACTTTTTAATAAACCACACACCATTCTGAGCCATAATTGGTAAATCATTTACTTTTTGCTTACTTTTTTTAGAAATATTATTTCATTTCCTACTTTGCACATACTTCGATCGATTTGTTTTTCGCGAGTATATTGTACGTATGCTATATTATTTATTACCCGATATCTCTAAAAATGCTGATCCGATTTTCATGCTTGGAATATCGTTACATTTGACTTAGAATGCCGAGTATTAAGTATACTCGGGTAGTAGGTGACATTTATATAATATTAAGCGTGGTGGCTGTGCGATGCCATTGTTTATAATGTAAATAATATATTTTTTTTCCTTAAATACTACAATATGGGTATTAAATTAAAGAGCTCAATATAAGTATTTCAAAAAGATATACCATGGTTTTCATTACTGTAATATAAATTTAAAAATATCGACAATATGAAATGCTATTTTTGAATGGTTCGTAGAACGAATGGCTTATGCCCGATATTAATAATGAATCTCCAAACTCGAGATTATATCAATCTTTGATTGTGACATGAGTTTAGAACGAATCCAAACTGCATGCCAATAACCAATCCTAGCAAAGTAAACGACAGACTTCAGGGCGAACCTTGCCCTCTCGATAGTTCCGTCTTACGCAGATTTTTATGTAATCGACTTCATAACGTATGTGCTAAAGTTATTATTATCAACAAAATCACTTTAAAAATAATTTCCAAAAGGGTAATAAATATTTAAATCCTAAAATATGAATTAATATTTTGGGATTTAAATATTATAAGAATATTAACTTCTAAATCCGTAAGCGGAGGAACGTCAAATGGTACATTATGTTATTGTCATTATGACTTTTAACACGCTTTTATATTATGTTTTGTACTATGTAATAAGAATTAAGAATTTGAATTACACGCACATCTCATTATACATAAATTACATGACTATATAATAATGTGGACATGTTTGAAAATAATTCATATTGTGGTAAAATTATTGTAAATTTTCAAAAATACGTCTACGATGGATCCCGGCATAGCAAGTATACTTTGTTTTATTATGAATGTTTCTAAAGTGTTTTTCTGTGAAATAAAAATGTTTTTTTTCAAATTCATAATAATATTAATTTATATGTATTTGATTAATATTATTTTATAAAAAGTTTCATCATTAATACTTCTGTTAGTTTATTATATTCAGTAAGAATGCGTTTCTGATGAACTAATAAATTCTTTATTTTTTTCCAGTGAAAAAGATAACAAAAACCCAACTACCACTACAAATATCACTCAAAACTTTGTACCTAAAAAGAAATGTGTGGAGAATACGGCTGATAATAAAGAACAAAAACATTGAAACAAATTAATAAATAAAAAAATATTAATAAAAAGAAAGAAATATAAAAAAATGTGTAGGTTACATATTGTTAATAATAAAAGTTTTACATTACAGTACATATTGTGTTCCTTGCACATCCCTTAAACAAAAAGTAGAAGAATAATTTAATAACAATAATATTCATTTTTTAGGTAATTAATAAAATAAAAATGATTATTTATTGAACAAAGTAATTAAATATGAGAAATCTCCTTTCTATGTAATTTTCTATGTAGGTGCTTTCACTCCTGTATCACACTAATCACATTCTCAGACTTTAAAAGTCATCATCTATGCTTTGCTATTGCTATTTAGTTCACTCTCCTGAGTGACCATGATGAAGAACGTTGTACCTTTCCATTGTTTACTTTAAATTTTTTACTTAAAATAACTAGTAGAATCCCAATCTGATAATAACCTAAAGCATTCCATAACACAATTATAACTACCACTCGAAAAAAAGACGACCTATTTTTCTTTTTTAACAAAATAAAATATCAACGTATTATTGAAATCCGAGAATATGTTAGTAAACCCCCAAACCTATCGGATTGCAGTTTGTGATTGTTTATGCTGTCAAACCAAATGTCAAAATCAACAGATCGTTTATTGGCATGCACAAGCTGTTATTTTCATACAAATTTCAATCTCTACCCTCCCAAACCTAGATTGAGAATGCAAGGTTTCGGTTAAATATTGGCAAGCTTTTCTCAAAAAATGGAATGTTAATTAATCTATGGTTGCAGTTTATGGATTGAGATTGATTATTGGCATCGGGCATTAGTTGGTCAGAGCGCTGGAACGGTTTTCCAGAGGCGCGGGTTCAAATCCTGCTTCGTTCAAAATTTTTTATACGCTTTTTAAATTTAAGTTTAGTATTTTCTGTCCTAAGTGTGGAATAACACTTTAAAACATAGTAAAAATATTAAAATAAATAGTATTCTCTCTTGCCAAACGATAATTCTTACGAGTTGTCTTTGGGTAGCGGAAATTTGTAAAAATCTCCCTACAGAGATGTTAACAACATAAATAAGTTGTAACAAGCGTATAAGAATTTCGACGGGGCTTGGGAACGAATGGCTTAGTTGGTCAGAGCACTGGAACGGTTTTCCAGAGGCGCGGGTTCAAATCCTGCTTCGTTCAAAATTTTTATACGCTTTTTTAAATTTAAGTTTAGTAATATGAAATGCTTACCGTAGAGCGTTGTTTCTATTATGGTTGATAGGTGTCTCCTTCATTAGGTTTTTGCATATGAAATTGGCGTTTTTAATATAATTTACGAGTATATTATGTAGATATCATTTGTTTTTTTTTTTAAATGTGTAAGATATTTCTTAGACATTCAAACTGAAGAATAACATTTTGATTTGGTAGCTGTCTGTTGTATAGTATGTGGTCTAACGTTGTCGTTAAGGAATAGTAAAAGTCAATTGACCTGCCACCGTTGTTTGGCAGCTAGTTTTTCCCTTATGAAATTTGTAATTGCTGAAAATATACGTCTGGCCAGATTTGAGAAAACCAAACGCTTACAAGTAATTCGGGTCAATTTTCGTTTGGGGCAGGCTTTGGCTGGCTTGTCAGGGTACAGCCATTGTGATGAGCGCCTAATTGTCGTAGAGAATTTGATTTTCTTCACAAGTAACAATTCAATTCCAGTCAAATAATATAACACAGCAATTGGCGCACCTTGCGCACCTTTATTGTTTTTTTAATCTTCAAAATTTGCTTCAAATTAATTAAAACATGTTATCGCTAACACGATAGTCCGCAATCAACTCACTGGTGGGTTGCGATCGACTTGCTTCCACAATACTTTAATTCCTCATTATGAAGCTGGAGTTCCGACTGTCCACAGGCCTTTTTTTACGGGCAAGGCACGGCAAATTAGCGTACGGGTCACCTGATGATAAGTGATCACCGTCGCCCACGGCCCCGAGTAACTTCAGAGGAGCTACAGCAGCGTTTCTGGCCTTTAGGGTGGAAGGGCACCGGGGCCCGACAGTACCCAATGCAAAACATAGTGGCCGTAGCCACTACTTAACGCTGGTTTTAGATGCCGGAGTAATAAATTCCGGTAGAATCTACCTATGCGTGTTGCCATTGCTGACAACGTTACTCTCCTCCACGTACTTTAATCGCCTTTTACGACACCATCAGTACCATGATGTCCCTATTCTAAGCCGGAATCATACGACGAAACGGGTCATCGGCTAATAACACGGCTGACGGGGCTTGTTCTGTAGGTCGATATTTCATAAACGAAATTATTATTACGAAACCAAAAAAACACTGTGTTTTCTTTTGCGACAAGACTGCCATATACATCATTAACTCTTCCAGTCGGTTCCGCACCATTGGCACTCATAGTACGTGTCTATAAAATTCTAGGGCTTCCCCGATTTCATAATCACATCATGATTGGTATCTCATAATCAGAACTTAATGAAAATGACAAAAATAAAAACGTAACCAACGTTTCCATTTTTGAAATTATCTTTAAAACAAAAAACAACGGTTCACAAATGACAATGGAACTGACGATAAAAATAATAAGTAACGAATATAAAATTTCAGCTTTTAAAAAAAATCTGTCAAAAAAACAACAGTCAAATTACAAAATTTTTTGCTAATGTTTAATTAATAGACAACAAAATAGTTAAGAATTAAATACTTTCTATGTCTGCCTACAATTTTAGAATAATATAAATTAATATTAATTAAAATTCTTTCTCAATATGTATCGTTATAAAGGGTTTTAGTAAGAGTAGCGCTGATTTGTTACTCTTTTAAGACAAAAGTAAATGAGAATTGTCCTTAATTGGAATTGTAAATGAGTTTTGAGGCGCTTTCTTGTCGTTTGAATGCCCGTTCCGCCATCTCGTTGAATAAACTGTGATGATTTCATTCAAATTAATTCAGTTTAGTAAGGAACCGCGAGTCTAGATTGAGACGTTTTTTTATTAGAGACATCTGATACATTTTTGAATTTTGTATGAGTAGTACGGTTCGGATCATCTATTTATTTAAATTTATATAATCCTTTTGTTTGAAATATTTGTTTGATTATAATGTACAGAAATTTTGTCTTTTTAGGTATGAGAAACCTCTATGAAATACCTGTAGGGTAGCGGGTAAACCAAAAATATTGCTCTATGAATTATGCTCTTTTCTTTTATTTCTTTCTTTTATCTGAGTATTTACTCATACAGGAAATTTTCAATACATAAAAGTAAGTCATAAGTTATAGTATATGCAACGCCTGTGTGGTGATGTAGATGTTAAGGGGTTAGTTTGATTTAAGTAGGTATTACTAACATTCGAAATACTTATTTCATTACTCTGCCCGTGTTACAAGGTGATAATTTCCTAGTTAAGGGAAGAAACAAGCCCAATTTTAATTAAGCTTCATGCTGTAGCCCGCATATAGCAGGGTAGGCAGAGGATGCTAATATACTATACTCTCATTTTTTTATATCACAGATAATATTTACCACTATACCAATGGTGTGGATATATTATGAATAAGTTAAAAGACAACATATAATTAATTTAAAAAATACTTTTTTTGCATAAAAGCGTCTCTGGAATATATAAATAGATTCCCTTCTATTCTGACTATACAAGCCCACATCATTAAGCCCAAATCGAAAAAAAATTAAAATATTACGCTATATCTACAATTGGGAAATGATAAAGTTTTATAACCTCGACTGGCGTCAAAAAGAAAAGAACTAATAATATAACAGTTTTCTTTGAACATACATATGTACCCGATCTCACAGGTGTGATTAATGGTACCCGGGGTTTCGACCAATGACGGAGGAAAAGTAAGTACATTTTCAGTCTCAATATTCAAATATAAATTTCATTGCCACAAAATGTTCAACGGCTCGTTTATCATGATCGAGAGGCAACGAATGTTGAGTATGATAAAAATGTTGTTATGTCATCTTTTATTAAGAACTTTACAAGCAGTGAATTGTACGCTTATGTTTTGACGTATGTTTACAGAACAGAATAATTATATATATATATATATATATATATATATATATATATATATATATATATATATATATATATATATATAATATATATATATATATATATATATATATATATATATATATATATATATATATATATATATATATATATATATATATATATATATATATATATATATATATATATATATATATATATATATATATATATATATATATATATATATATATATATATATATATATATATATATATATATATATATATATATATATATATATATATATATATATATATATATATATACATATATATATATATATATATATATATATATATATATATATATATATATATATATATATATATATATATATATATATATATATATATGTATATATATATATATATATATATATATAATAATTGTGTTGTATGATAAGTTTATTTCGTTACCACTATTGCTGTCGTCGATGTTTTCGTATAGTCTCTTATAATCAGTGGCTTTATAATTAGTTTTTAGCGGCCTAGATGACAATGTTTTTTCCATTCCTATATAAATTTGCCTATGATCTGAAATAGACGAATTAATAAGGGAAAAATGAAATTTCACTTTTTTTAAATTAGAACATACGTGTTCTATGATAGTTTTTAGGAGATTTTCGGGGACAACATTTTTCAGTTATATTATTTATAATAGTGTAACCAGTTTCTTGTAACATATCTTTGTATAAAACGGCTTTACGATCTGAAATCAGAAGGTTAATTACGGCTGCAGTCAGGAACCAAAGATCCTACTTGTTTTGAGTAAGTAAAAAAACTTTATGCGACAACGAGTAACTAATGATATAGGAACTATATGCAAAAACTACATTTACCGGTAAGATAGTAGATCTGAGTAAAAAAGACTTCTAACGTTAACATTTTCTTTTTTGTTTTTGTTATTTTTTTACAAAAAGCGCTGTATACTACTAAATATAAAAAAAAGTAAATATTACATCGGAAACATATACTTAATAGTATATTTTTTCAACATAGTAGGTATTTACAATTAATTAGTAGTATTTCGAAATATGAATCATCAACATACATTTATTCATATTTTCCTGTAAAAAACAAAGTGTAATTGATATTATCTGTTTGAAAAAAAACGGCGCATTTTTAATATGGGTACGGTTATAATTCCTTAAAAAAGACAAAAAACCAGACTGCATAAAACTAAAATAAAAAAAAACCAAATGGTTTATTAATACTAACAGTCAACACTTATTTAACAATGTTCCTTGTGAGGATTTTATTGAAAAATAGATCCCCACTGTGACGAAGTATTTGGTATTTTATTAGTTTTGTAGTCCATTTTTGCCCTTTTTTTATAATATATTTTTAATTTCCCAATTTTTGTGATAAGCCAAAACAAACTGAATTTCTTAAGAACGAGATACTAAAAAATACGACAACATGGCGTTAATTTTAAAGCAATCGGGGAAATAGTAAGTAAGTAGGGTTGTTAAAAATCTTTAAATTTTTATATATCCCTATGGTAAAAATCTTTAAATTTTTATATATCCCTATTTATCACGTACCGGGTGTACGTGATAAATTACTTACTTTAAAAAACATACATATATGTGCCTGGTATAGGGCTTATAAAGAGTTCGGTTTGAATTCGAGTTATTACCCCTCGTGATCACATGCTGATGAACATGTAAATACTTGCTCGTATTTTTCGTTTTATTAGTCGTGTTATATTAGCCCTCACTGGATTCCATAAAAAAGCAAAGTCCATATTTTGAAGTTTTCGCGTTGTAATAGGTCCTTACATATAAAATTGAAGTTTGATATGAAAGGTTTAGTTCCTCGTTCCAGTCAAATATTTTTCAATACAATATGCCTATTAAATCAAAGTATAAATCAATACTATCTATGCACTTTTGCCATACAATAGGTATTTAATCGATCCCCTTTACTCAAAAAACAATTCGGACAGGACGGGAATCCATAAATTATTTGAAGGCGTTTGGGACTGTCCCATTGGAGTAGTTTTTTTTTTCCTTGCAAGAAGTCAAACAATTTCTGAGAAAAACAAAAATCCTTTGAAACAATGTCTTAGACATTCCAATTGAAGCTCTTCTACTTTGTTAGCCGTTTTCTCGTAGCGTCGTTTTAAAGCAGTAGTAACGTAGGGCGATTTACCAGCTCACCCAGCAGCAATAGCTCCACTATTTAGCAGCTAGCTTTCCATCATGACTTCCAATTTCTTACAATCTGCCTAATTGTCTGGCCAAATTTTAGAAAACAGTAACGAACGTCACCGAAATTTGTCACAAATTGGCTTCAAGTGGATTTAAACAGTTTCATCGCTAATACTGTAGCTTGCAGTCAATTTGGATGTAGTTAGTGTTCGATTCGCTTCCACAATAGCCTCCAATTCTTTAATGTGAACTTGGGTCTCCGGCCGTCCATGGGGCGTGTTCCGTACGCGAACGAAAACGTTGGAACCATAAATGCACTGCATTTTCTTTCGTGACACGACTGTCATACACATCATACACCCTTCTAGGCGGTTTCGTAGCACTATTGCCACGTTGGAACTCGTACTTGCAAATAACTCGCTCGATATGTCAAGTTTTCCATTTTGTAAACTGACATGATAAAAACAATTGTGATGGCTACCCCTAGCAAAAATGCATTTGTAAATAGCTGTATAAATTTGAATGTGGAATTTTTAGCCAAATTTATTTTTTTATATTTCATATTTAAGGACCTAACAATATTTTTGTTATTATTACGAGTCACCTGATGGTAAGTGATCACCACCGACCACGGCCCCGTGTCGCATAAGAGGAGCTTCATACATAGGTTCGCGCCTCAAACATATATATATATATATATATATATATATATATATATATATATATATATATATATATATATATACATATACATATATATATATATATATATATATATATATATATATATATATATATATATATATATATATATATATATATATATATATATATATATATATATATATATATATATATGTGAGGTGACAGTGAACGTGGCGAAAGAGGTATGCAGAGATCATATTCGTATGTCGGTCCTTACACTCTGGCTACCCCGCTGAAATTAATTAAGTGAAATCAAAAACATAGTACATAAGTACATAACAAAACGTCGTTGAAACATACGTTTATATAAATGTTTTATTAAGTATACATGTTGTATTATTTCCTTTTCATTAATGAGAGTTTCTGTCTATATGTAGATATTAATTTATAGTATAATATATATTTAAAAATGTTTAAAAAATGTTTAAAACGTTTTATGTGTCGCATTCATACAATGGCAAAAATGGAACCCTTAGGAAATGAATGTAAAATATACGGATCTTCGGTCCCTTGGAGTACAAAAGTCTAGCTTAGTTTTTATAATATAATAATTTGCCGAACAATATAACTACGTATGTATCTGTGACTATGTAAGTATAGCATAAGCATCTTATATAGACTATTTATTAGCGCTTAAGACCAATGTAAACAAGCCAACCTTTATAGATAATATCACATTTCTACGGATTTGAGCCCTTCAGGTGCATTTCTTTTAAGTATTTGAATATATAGACAACAGCCTCTTGGTCTTTGTTACCATTTTCTTTAATTACTTACTTTGGTAAAGAAAAGTGCAAGCGTTGCTCGGTTATGGTTCAAACATGTTCAGCACGAAAACTTTTACATAACAATAAACAATATATTCAACATATAATTTTAAGCTTATTAAACTTGAAACTTGAAAAAGACAACAAAACGTCACATTGTAATTCAAAATATTCGCAGTACTTATTTATATTAAAATGTGTTTGAAATTTAACAATAAAGTGATTTATGAGTGTTTTACATGTCGAATTTTTAACAAATAATTATTAAAAATAAAAAAAGTTAAAGCATTTCTAATATTCAATTTTTATCAAATCGGTAAGAGTTTCATTAGTTCTACAGATATTATTCAATAGTATTAATTATAGCGCTAGCAACGCTTTACTTTCCAAATAACTTTATAAAATATATTAAATCCATCAATCATGACTTGTAAAGTAACTTTTTTCTGGTTTGTTTACCTTTTATTTCACGGGTTCGTGACACGGTTTTGGTTCTTATATGAATACTTAATTTTCTCAGCGTCTCGTTACAACGCAGAGGGAACTAGAAAACCTAATATTAAAATACTGCATTCCGTTTCTTACTTTCCATCAAATTTAAGACATTATTTCTTGAGTGGCGGAACTCAACGCTACGATTTGCCTATATCCTATAGTAAAAAATGTAGTAAATACTAAACATTTCATTAAATTTACGGATCAATCATTCATATTTTAGTTTATAAAATTGTGTTAAAATGACATAGATATTTATAATCGCTGCCATACTTAAGTGTAATCCAAACTAAACACTTAGATGTAATGCCGAATACGCGGCTATCAAAACGACGGTCTAGCACGTTTGCGGCCGCTTACCGTTGGGCCGATACGACCCATAAATTTTATTTTATGTATGTTCGACGATCGAAAAGCTTGAAAACTGTAGGTTTCTACGCGACCAAATTTATAATATCTCAAATCGTAACCACTGTTTGCCGGTAAGCACAAAAAATATAATAACATAATCAATATTACCTCTTAATAACAAAAAAAAATAATTAAAATGTACTTATACACCTATGTAAAAACTAAATTGATACTACTATTGAAAGGCTGATATTTTTAAAGTGTCAATTTTATTTTATTTTTTTTGCTCATAATTCATATACTTATTATTATTTATTATTTATTAATATATTTTTTATCTTGGCTGACATCAAAATATTAACTGATTGCTATTCAACTGCTTCTAATCACAATCTTTGAGTTTTCTGTTTTTTATCTACTTAGAAGTTTCATAGAGTGCAATGGTACAAGGAATATATTTTTTTAAAAATTAACACAATGGCGGAGGCTGCGAGTTGCGAACCCCACTAGGATGATTATACATTTTGTTCTGGCATAGCAATTAACAAGCAGTGTCTTAACATGCGACACGTCCTTCTGTTAACCATAATGAGTGCAGAATAACAGCGGGAAGCTTAAAAATAGTATTATAGAATAATACGCAGCATAAAACTGTTTCAAAATGTTACATCAGTGTTTTTTTATACAGTATATACATTAAAGTTACCCCTTTTAAATTTAACGTTGTTCAGCTCAAAGTGTTATTTGTGTTTCCGGCAGCAAACTGCCTTGATATGAGCTTTACGTTGAGTGTTCTATAACTATTATAAATGCTCTCATATAGAAATTTCAATTTAAAAAAAGGTAGTAGTAGTTTTAGTAGTTTTAGTAGCTAAATTTTATTGAGTGTGAAGTGGGACACGGTATGAAGTAACTAAGTCTTAACACTAGGTTCACAAGTTCCTTTTGCCTATCCTGCCATATGCGGGATACAGCGTGAAGTTGAATTTTGTTAGAAATTATTCAAGTTTTATCATTTACGTAGGTAGGTACTACAAATTATAAACACATTTCTGGTATACCATAAATTATAATTTGTAGCTATATGAAATAATAAAGATAGAAAACAAAAAAGTAGCCGTAGCGTAGCGACGTGCTGTCTTAGTTCTGTATTGCATCTTGCTTGACAATTTGGTGGTACTAGTCATCGTAAAGTATAGAAATCCAACCTATATTTTGAATTTAGATCTATTAAATTTGATGAGAGTAATAAGAAGACCTAATGTAGACTTTGAACTTGTAAATTTTACTTAAAATTTTTAAGGAAATTACGTCTATTTTCTCAGATAAAGACAGTTGTAATAAGTTATATTTATCAAACGCTACTGAAAATATATCTCGAAGACTTAGAAGTTGTTAACGCCCGCAGGTGTGCACGTCGGCTCATCTCGAGCGAAACATTTTTCTCTAACAATTTCAATTCGTATATTCGACGACAAAATCCTTATATTTATGATGATATTACAAGCAAATGTATTAATATTAATATTCACATCTATTTATACTAGCTTCTTCTACATTACCATTTGAATGTCGCAATTTATCTGTCTTCATTTATATAGATTTTAGCAACATATGCAGTACGTGAAACTCGTGTCGGTTTGGATTATAGAGAACGAACGTTATAAAACAAAATATTATATATACTCGTACTATACATACTAATCTCACCACGTAAATGAAACAAAATATTCACTTCTATTTGCGAGTATTTTACTTTTTATCCAAATGGTTTCTAACACAATTGCTTTTGTTTCACTCTTGTTATTGCCATCTTTTAATTATTTCCGTTAGAAAACGTTGCTTGTTTCATATTTTTAGGATTCTTTGCAAATGAATGATGAAAACAATGGAATCCTTATAGGATCTCGTTGTTGAACTTTTTTGTCAAGATTGGGTAGACCAAGCTAAATTTAAAAATAAATATGTTAGTCAGAAGAGCACGACAACGCTTGGCTTTTATTTTGCCGTTATTTTATAAAAACAACTACGTAATCAAAATCTACAGAGTGATTAATCACTTATATTTATCATGAGATGTCATTCCTTTTTGTAAATAATATATTCGTAATATTTTATTTACAAAAAGGAATGGCATCTCATCATAAATATAAGTGTGAATGCACTTTTCATGCTAATTATGTATCCTAATACATAACTAGGATAAAAAGTCTAATTTAGAAATCGTCTTTGACTATACAAAAAAAGAGACGAGGCATTTTATCGTACTGTAACTCACGGTAGCAAGAATTTCGTCATCGTGAATTTGCGAATCCTCTGCAGCATTATGATTAATTATTAAAACACCTTTATAGGGACCATTTTCTTAGCAAATGGTTTGTGTTCGCTATCAACATTTATCTTATATCTACTGTTTCTATTTATTTTAAAAGTTTGATAATTCACGGCAACGTACTCGTATATATAGCAAAAAATCATAATATAGTTTAATATTTTCTACTTACATATTACAATTATAGATCATGGGAATCCAAATATATAAATATTTAATTTACATCAAATATTTATCTATTTGTGTTTTTCGTATTTACGTAAAAAAGTAAACTTATACCTATACAGTAAATAAATTCTAATCCATTATTTAATTTATACATACAAATAATAAAAGAATATTTATTTTCGACAATGCTACTCTTTTATATTATCTTAAATTATCGTATATTTTATTTGTTTAAGACAACCAAGATAAAATTTAAATACACTGAGTCATCGATAGTCAATCTAATATATAACGTGGGTTATAGAGAAATCTTTTCCAACACCTTTTTTTAGTGTGAAGCATGGTCTGAAGTTTCCATTCGAAATTTAAAGCCATTTAAAGATTATTTAGCTTTACGTTTCACATACCAAGGAAGGAAGAGGGAACCTGGTGTTAAGGCACTAGCTTTCCATAAAGATGCTTTCGTTCCTCACTTTCCACCTAAATCTAGCGACATTGCTTATTTAGTAGCGGAAACTAACGCCTCAGTTTGCCTCAATGCTGCCATTTAAAGATGTTTTTCTATTTTGTTTAAATATTATATTTACTTACTTAGTTTCACTTACTGTCAAAAGCGGTGTAGCCAGAGAAAACGGAGCACCAAACGCTTCGACGGTCTCAGCATACATTTTTCGTCTCATTCACTGTCATTAACCTCTTCATTCATACCCCTCCGGGAGGATCCTCATCTTTTTACTTGTCCTTCCTCCAGTATCGCAGATACTGTGGTTTTGTAGATCAATCGGAATCTGCCCCTACTTCTCTTGCCACGAAGTAGAAGGACGAGAGGTGCATGATGGCCTGCAACGTTCCTTCTGCCATCATGCGCACCATACGAGCACGCACTGTTAGGGCGTAACCCGCGGTGATAGGCACTGATGTGATTAATAGTATTTACTCAACTTATATCCTGCGTATTCTGCATGGCAGGGTAGACAAAGGAAACTTAAGAACCTAGTGTTAAGACACTCTAACTTGATAAGTGGCGAAGCTCAACACCGCGTTGTCACCAGAGCGAAGAAATTAACATTTTGAATATTTAGTTTGAAAATATTAGTATTTTACATTTTCAAGTGAGGATCGAACCCGTAGCCTGTCGTTTACAGCCATTCGAATGTGCCTCTGCGCCACGACCTCGCGCCTCCTAATTAGTTTTTTATGTTATAACATAGCAAACATCAAATTTAATGAAATTCACTCAAGATAACGTACCACAATTCTGCCTCAATTCTTCGTTATTTTTTTTTCATTTTGCAGAAGTGGTAAGTTAATTGTGATATAATCTACAAAATGATATATATAAAGCTCTTAATATTGAAATTAGCGATTTAACATTAGATTATTTTTTAAGACGATCCTATCAGTACTCTGCAACTATCAGAACTATACATGGTTCTTCGGTCTTTTATTGCTTTAAGAGTTATGATATCCACCCCTGCAACTGTTAATATTTATTCGATAAAAAAAACGAGGAAACATCAAATAAAGTATCGGAAAGGGCTCGAACATCCGTTAAACCAGAATATTGCCCGTGAAAGGAGCTCGAAAGTATTAATCAAGCCTTTAGACCTTCTGAACTAAACACTACTATCGCCTCGAAAGAAACGATTTTTTTCGGGTGTCGGATATTTTTACGAAGAATTAATTATTCTCCTCAAAATTATTTTTTACATAAGATTTTAGATATCTACTTGTTATGTTTTTAAGCTTATTTGGGGTGCTATTGCTTGCTTCATACACAATCTGGGCCCTAAGAGACCTTGAATAACTATTAAAAATTAGGATATACTGATTTACTTGTTAAAAAGTGAAAAATAGTACTCTAGTAACAGTTAAAATTCATCCAAAGAAAAAAAAATGAGAGTATTTTATAGTAGTCAGGTATTTTTTTTTAATGAAATTTTGGGAAAACTCTAATAGAATTTATTTTTACAATAATAAAATTACAAACTCGTTTTTTAATACAAAATACTGTTTAGTGTAATATTTACGGCTACATTTGTTTATTTTCAATTATAAGTATATTTGTTTTATAAAGCCATTTGCCATTGTAAAGGCGATAAATGAAGGTTGAAAATTTTCCCTTTGTCATCGCTTAGAGGTAAGAAAAAATATTTTAATTTCCCCGCTTTGCTAAAAAAAAAATCAGGACGTTAGATTCCGCTACCTTAAAATTGTGTTCATTTTGCGATCTGCTTTAGTGGTGAACGACTTAAAAATATACATAGCTTACAAATATGGCGTAAGTACTTGTCAAATTTGATTTTATCATCATTTTAATAAACAATATAAATTACTTCACTATTTCTAGAACTCAGTGGTAATGGCAAAAATGTAGGTTAAAATTTCATTACACAGTTAAAATTGTTATATTGAACATTTTATATGAAAAATAAATATATCTAATGCAATTTGAATTTCTGGAGAGCTTGAATTACAAATCCTTCTGTTTCATCCCCAGAAATAACGTAAAATAAATTGGAATACGAATTGCCTTCATTTTGACATCATATCGTAGGAGAAATAAAAGCCCTCGTGTAAACGGGTCTCTCATGTCTGGATTTAATTGAAATGGGCGCAACTCGACACGGGTCTATTCGACGTCAAATGTGTCGCACACGGCGCAGTAATTACCGATCGCAGTCAGAAATAGAGTGACGTCTAGTGGTCGTGGCCAATATAAATGGGGTTATCAACCAATTAATTATACCTTATCAGTCCACCACTTGAACTCACTTTTGGCTAAATTAACGCACAATTTAATATAATGTTATATCCTCAAATACTAAAGCTGTATTATTATACATTATTATTAAATTTAATTTTTATGAACGTTTATATGCGACTCCTTTTATTACGTTGAGCTTAAGTCAAGTTTATTAACGCTTATATATGATGGTTCATAACTTAATTAAAAGTTAATTTAGAGGTTGTAACTAAATGTGTTGGAGATCTCTCTCTCTCTTTTTCTTTCTTTTTTTTCTTTCTCTGTCAGGTTGTCTTTGAGAAACAATTAAAACAGTGCAGATAGACATATGTACACACACAGACACGTCACACATATATCACATCTGGTTTCATCGGAGGTAAAAATATATGTAATTATATTACTCTTTTGCATATATAGATTGTACAAACTTAATTACAACAAACGTTGAACCACGGCTAATAAACTCTGACGTTATCTTATTCAGATTTTATTTTTTTATTAATAGGTACATTCATATATGGTTTCGTTCATCGAAAAACAAAATTAAGTACACTTTTTCGTGGTATACTTTTTAATTTTGTTAATAAGACCATAATTAGGCTTTATTAACAAAATTATAAATGTACCTTTTTAACATTTTGTATTCTCAATAGTATTAAATTACTTTTCAATAATAACCATTCAATATTTACATTAACATCAAACACATAATATTATGTCATACAAATTTTTATCTTTTTAATTCGAAAAATAAGCAAAAGGTTAAAAGACTATGTTTAAATGCTTAAAATACATATTTTATCATTATTATACATATGTTTTATCGTGCACTCCTTTACATTTATTTTATCGGTCACTCAATAACGGTTCACATTAAATACGAGTATGTATGAGTAATATTACTACGTAAAGAAATAAAATACCGATATTGCGCAAGTGTGAAGACAGTTTGATCAATAGACGTAGATATTTCTCTTGGGATGGCTACAATTTATAATAGGATATTAATGTTTAATGTTATTTATGTACTATATATTATACAATTATTAATATAAACTCAAACTTTATACTTGTTAATTTTTAATGCTATTTAATTCCTATTTCGTCGAACTTTCGGGGCCGTCGGTGTACATGGGCACAAACGTACGACTATCAGTCTGACGGTTATGGGTGTGAATAATAATAACAATACAAATTATATGTATAAATAAATAAAAAAAATTCTTCACTCCTGCAATTAAACATTATTACTAGGTGAACCACAGAACCCAGCTTTTGCTATAATTTCATTAATAAACTGGTTACATACAATTTGATTCTTGTCATAGTCGAAGATTCAATATAAAGCTTTCTTCGACTACTGTCATTTATCGATTGAGAGAAAGATATATGAGATAAATTATGCTAACATTATAAACCACAATTGATTCGAATGATACCAATTGGAAGTAAATTGCTTTTCACAGTCTATAAAGTATCTGTTTGTCCCGTGAAAAGTTTGATAAATTCAATTTTCAAGCTGGTAACTTCCGTGTCTGGACGGTTCAGGCTTGATACTTTTTGAATAAATTCGCTGTGATTCCGATCGATCCTTTAGAACGCTGGAAAAGTTATTACGCTAGGCGTCCCGTTTTTCTCATCATAAGCGACCTTCTATCGAATAAAATAATGTTCACTCATTCATGACATATATAGATGGATGTGTTAAAAATGTATTAATGACTTTTGCCTCGACTTATATGTTATGGGACATTTGATTTATTGACTATAATCACGATTTAGTCCATAAAGCAAATTTACGAGAGTAACTTTTGACTCCAGTCTCCGGAGTTTTAAATGCCTCGTTTCATTATCTTTTTATTTACGTTGTGCTAAACTTTATACGTAAAAGTTAAGCAGTATAAAACAACTAAAATACATAATTCGTTAAGTCTGCATTGCACCATTAAAGGAGCATTAGCGTTCTACGAAACTACCTATTGTTTATAAGGAAGTATATTAAAAGATTAAAATGTAAAGTTAGTAAGTATTTTAATGTTTTTTTAGCCTACATGAAAAATTAGTTTACGCGGTGAGCCGTAGCCTTCAAACCTTTCCCTAAATCTGGTGCTGAGCAGAGACCAGGACTAATCGGCCCCGGATTGTTGCCCTTCAGCCAATCCACGCCCTGCATCAAGTAAATGAGAAAACTTTCTAATTGGAATTTCAAATGGGCATCCGTTTATCTAGACGAGAACATTTCCACGGGTAACGTTTCTCTTCATAATATACTTATGAGTAAAACTTCTATTGTTTAACAAACTGTAAAATATTGTTCGGAGAATCATTGTTATAAATTGCGCTGAAGCTAAAATTTTTATGTACCTATATAATAACGCTGAAAATATGTACATAACCTATATCCTATACTATACGTTTTCTATGTACCTCAAAGCCGAAATGTCGCTTTTGTTTTGTTTTGTTGGTTTTCGTTATGATTTTTATACACATATGTTTAAGTAGATATTTTTTTACTATACAAACAATATTACGAGAAGAAGTATAAAATAGTATCTTTATCTAACAGTAGTTTTCATACCCGTTCATTTTGTTCATACATTTTCATACAGCCTAAATGTTAATTCTCATAACGATTCAAATTCAATATATTCTTTATTCAAATACACTACTGTAAGCAGTAAGGTACTATTGTAAGCATTTTTGAATCGTCGAATGTTCTTAAGAAGGACCAGTAAGAACTTTAACAGTTACTCTTTCTAATGAAAATGGTACAATTTAATGATTACATCAGCTGGCAGCTATTTTGCCTGTTATTCAATAAATATTAATTCCATTTTTATACTGTACCTAATATACAAACAATACTAACGTATTGTTATCACAGTGTCACAAGTTCATGTATATTCACAGTGTACCTACTTAGTCACGAAATTATTGAAAAAGGAAAAAAGTTGTACTCATATAAATAAAGGTTGTAATAATTGAATTATAGGAAATTATCTATTTTTTGTAAAATGTTCTATTACTAATACTATGTGGGTTGAATATCGCAACATCGTTAGTAGAATCCCCTTTTCTTTGCCGGACAATTTTGAAAAATTCTTCCTTTCTCATCTAAATCATACGAGAAAATTTACATACATAATAATTTTCAGTTTTCACGTCACGTTAAGTAAATTCAGCTGCAGCTCGCGGTTCGGTCACATACAGTGGCTGACATTTTGTGTATGCGAGACGATGAAACAACGATAGATCCTTGACCAGCTTTTACCTTCTTGACCAGAATAATAAATTTTAGCCTTCTTGACCAGAATAATGTTTGAGAGAACTATAACATACAGATAATTCAAATAAGATTGAAATTCCATACGAACTCATATTGTTTCATTCTTTTTTGAAGAGATTGATTGAAAATCTCAGAAGAATTTAAAAAAATATTGGAAACATAAATAGACTAAATAGACATAGAATTCATAATTAAGTAAGAATTCAACAACGATATAAATCAAGCGTATGAAAACCACTATTTAAAATACATATATCACAAAAACTCAGTATACTGCGAACTCCAATTAAACAAATTATAGGCCAACTCCTACGTTCCTATATAATACAAACACATCTTTAGTTATTGACTTATTATATTTACCGATAATAATAACAATATGAACAAACAAAAAATATAAATGTACGCAATATATTTTATTAATTCATTATTTACAAAAGAAGCAGAACGTTATTACTCGGATGAAACTATAATATGAGATATAGGCTTAGATATGGTCAACAAAGTTAAGCTATTATTATTGTTACACTAGCAGCCGGTGGCGACTTCGCTCCCTTTAACTATGTGATTATATATTTAATGCACTAATTTTCGTTCGTATTCTAACATATATTTGCAGCGCCCTAATAGTTATTTGTATTGAGAATACATTGATACTTTGGGCTTAAATCATTTAGAATTATTCTGAATCAGCCAGCTGTCAACTTTATTATTGATTCACGATTACAATATTTTGTGTGAATGCGTGTAAATTAAAATAAAAATACCCTACGCTAATTTAAACTGTAACCCACTTGCAGCAACGAAGTTTCAAACAAACACTCAAAACCAAAAACAGAACCTTAGGGATCGACTTTTAACAACTCCCATCTTCGGTACTACGTACATTCCAATAACAATCCTTAAGCAAAATTTAAAACGTCTCGTACTCATAGTAAAAAAGTTTCATATAAACTATCAACCCCAAAAACAACCCATCGGGGGTTGAACTTAGCAAGATCCTATCTCAGTGAGAACTTATACTTTTCTGAGATTTCCTGATGAATGAGTGAGTGACCTTTCGCTTTTATACATAGATTTTAAATATATATATTTTTTAAATAAAATAGATAAAAATTATTTGTAACTTACAAGTTTAAATATCATAATTTAATCTATATGCACAATAGGAATTAGTGGCCTGGTTTTGGTGTAAAAATAGAAGAGTACGATTTTAAACTTGAAATCACTCCAAATATAAATATAGTATAGTAGTTTATAAGAAGAATATGATATAAGATGTCTGGAACATCGCTTTTGATTTTTATATACCAAGAATTGCGAAACTAGCTTTTAATGTAGTGCTTTTCTTCTAATTTATTTTCATAGTCATACATCTTATTCTTTAAAATCATTCACGCCATATATTCTAATATAATCCAGGCTTAAGAGCTACAGCACATACTTATACTAAATTTCGTTATTCAAAAGTCCGGTTTTTATTATCTTTATTAATTTTCTGGTAAAAATATTTCATGTACAAACAAACTTTTTTACTATTCCTATTATATATACAGTATTAAGTTTACCTGCGGGTTGCCAGCGTAGTCAGGTGGAAATAACTAACAGCACACAGCTATTAGTTATTTCCTGACGAACGACAAACTAAGAACAGTGGGTTACGTCGATAAGACTAACAGACTAACATGTGTTGCAACCTATATACGTACTTGTATATCCTACTATAGCCAACTATCTAACAAAAACATAATTTCTTTAATTAGAATCAGTGGTTCCTGAGATAATTGCATACAAAGAAATGTTTTTTCAGCTTTATAATATTAAAATAGAGCAATGATACCTATAACCTAAAATTTCAATTGTTTTTTAACGTTAAGCAATTTACCCTTAGTTCAAAAAAACTAATGCCTCAGACCTAAAAATAATAAAATAAAATATTTTTTTTAGTATCATCGATTTTATCAGAAAAGTGTAGAATACACTTTTTGTAAGCAAAATATTAATCACATATATTTATAATATAATAAATATCACCATGTACATTTTAGTTATCTCTAGAGCTCATGATATATCAGAGATTTTGTTAAACTTGCATTGATGGTCGAGTAAGTCCGGAACGAAATTGCCAATCCTCTTTCACAATGGACCGTAAAATGGTTTTCCGTTTTTGTTCGACCGAGCGGAGCGGTGCTCGTTGATTCACCGGACACGTCGCACGGCGGGCTATCACTAGATGCGGGAATTCGTGGAATAACTCTTTTACGTCCCTACACCTGAACTCTATCCTATTTCGCTATTAATGACCTGACAAGTGATCTACGAAATTTTCATTGGATATTTATTAAGCCATTTTGAATGAAATTAATAAAACCATTTTTCACTTATGAGATGAGATATAAGATGTATAAATCAACATAATACAAATCTTTTTTTTACAAAAAGTTTTTTACTTAACATAATTATATTTACGTCGATATTTTTCTTCTTTAAATAAGAATAGGAAAGATGCATAACATACGAAATGATTATCATTTAAAATAATTTAGATTATTTTCTTGAAGTGTACCTTACCATTAAGTATATAAAAAAAATTGTAGCATTACTCTTGTACCTAAAGAATACTCTTGATTACAGACTACGATGAACTGTTTAATATGTCGAGATAAAATGTTTTTGTTAATATTTTTAAATCAACAATAACAACAATAATATTATCCTTAATCATTGGAGTAAAAAAACATTTTTTTTCAGCTTCACGCTATATCCCGCACGAGGCAGTGTATGCAGAGGGAACCCAGGAACTCAGTGTTAAGACACTCCGTTCCACTTTCGTTCTCCACTTTCTGCTGAATATGAGGCATTGCGTGTTGAGTGGCGGAACTTCAACGCCAAGCTTTGCGTTATTACCAGAGCGAAGAAATGAAACATTAAATATTTAAATTGAAAATATTAAATATTTCATTTCCTCCACTGGGGATCGAACCCAGATCCTGTCGGTAACAGTTACACTCTTGTGCCGCTACGCCACGACAGGCCTCAAAACATATTTTTGAAAAATACCTCATATATTATTTCATATCACAGATCTAACATCCGTGACGTTTGTTAAAATAATTTTAATAATACAAGTATGTTGAATAAGCATTGTAACTTTATAAAATATACAAAATATTGTTTTATGTATACTTCTTTACACACAAACAAAGATTTCGTGGTTTTCTTGTTAAGATTTTGTATTGCGAAACGTTGCACGCTTTATGGTGAATTGTGGCATAAAAGCTGTATTCTGTACTAATCTCTGCAAAACTTCAGTCATATTGTCAGAGAAATACACACAATTTAACCATTCTGTGTTTTTACTACACTATTTAAAACATAAATAATACGTTTGTTGGAAAGCAGGTAATCTTTGTACCTAAACGTTGTTATGAAGCTATTTATAGTTCACTTTAGCATTGTATGTAAACTTTATATGTTTAAATTTTAATAACTTTAATTTTATGTTATTTACATATCGTTTTTGTGTAAGATTAATATAATTATTATCATCTTTAGATTTAGAATGTTTTTTCAGCACTTATTACTAACTTCAACTTGTTTCAACTACGGCACACACAAAGAGGGGTTACAGGTTATACTAAAAGCCGTTACGTGTACATTTCTCTCGTCTCTCTTTTTAAACATTAATATATAGGTATTTATTTATATTACTTAATACATTAGACTTAGCAATAATGCTAAGTTTTACAATCGGGAGCCTTATAAGTGATCGAGGTTTACTTCCGAAATAAACAATTAAAATTCTAAAACGCACATGTGTACTTTATATCATTTATATCACCTTTAACCTTAGCAGTATGGGGATGGCTAGAATTATCCAGAGGTTAAAAAATTACAATTACGCACGTTATGGCTTACACGGTGTTGTTAAACCTGCGTCGTCGATTTGACGAAGTGTTGACAGGCTAAAAGTATATTTATATATTAAAAGCTTACGAAATCGAAATCTTTTATATAAAGGCCGTAATCTAGATCAAAATCAAAACGGTAAAGGCCACCTTCTTCTGAATTCTAAAGCACATTGAAAGGATATAATAAAGGTGATCGTATAGCTATTTACGTGTGTAGGGCACTCGTATAGTAAAAGATCGTAACGAAAACATTTCTAAAGTATCCCAGAATATTTGACAAATTGCGTATGCAGAGCACGTGCGGGCAACAACGGGAACGATGCCGAGTACCGCCGGGTTTGTTGTGATATTGCTACTGTTTTTTCTACACTACCTGACCTCACTAGCCAGGAATACTTAAGCGACGTTTTGCACAGATAACAAATATTCGTAAATCCTAGATAGGCCATTTGAAGTATGTGCTTGGAAATCTTTTCGGAATAAAATTTATTTGAGATCAGAATTCCTGATATTGAGGAAGAGACATTATTTAAATACCAACAATTGAGATATTCTTCAAGTATTCGTGTTCCAATAATGGCTCCTTTTTATTATTTCAATAGTTAAGGGTTCTGTGCCTCAAAAAGAAAAAAAAAAAGACGCATTCAAAAGACGAACACTTATACATAGTTTTTGTGCATTTTGTAGAAATTTACCTATAGAACTTCTTCGAGGTCTTATAATATGATAGTGATTATAATGTGAATATTTATTTTTTTTTTTTTATGGAAGGGACGGCAAACGAGCGTACGGGTCACCTGATGGTAAGTGATCACCGTCGCCCACGGCCCTGTGAAACTCCAGAAGAGCTACAGGAGCGTTGCCGTCTTTTAAGGTGGATGGGCACCGGGGCCCGGCATTACCTAATGCGAAACGCAGTGGCCAAAGCCACTACTTAACGCCGGTCTTAAATGCCGGGGGTGGTAACAATCCGGTCGAGTCTGCCCATGCGTGTTGCCATTGCTGGCAGTCTACCACACGCACTTTAGTCGCCTCTTACGACACCATCAGTACCAGGGTGATCTTATCCTAAGCCGGGATCACACGGCAGAATATAGAATATTTCGACGTTGAATTATTATAAAATCAGTCTTTTTTTTTCTTTAATTTTATAGCTAGTTGAAAATTTTAGTTTTTTAATTTTTTATTTTTTTTCAAAAATATTTAAAAACGCATGTATCTAGGCTAAGTATATATAAGGGATATATACTTAGCCTAGATACATGCGTTTTTAAATATTTTTGAAAAAAAAAAAGAAAAGTTTTATGAAGGACGCCGGATCCTGATTTCATTGCTTATACTATATAATTCCTTGATTTCCTATTACGGTATATATCAAGAGAAGCCCAGTTGCTAAAGGATAATTTTGTTAAAGGATAATTTTGTTATGCATTTTGTTATTTGAAAATATCGTCGAACTCTCGTCAGTGATGATAATAATATATATTTTTTAATGTGTTATCAGTTAACAAAAATTTTTAGCCACTAAAAATAGTTATAGTTATACTAACTCACTCATCACAAACTCTCAGAAACTATAACTGCTGAAAGTTTAGTATTTTGCGTAGGGGTTGTTTTTAGATTGTAGGTGCTCACTAAGAACGGATTTTGCGAAATTCAATCCCTAAAGGGTTGTATTTGGTGGTTATAGTTTGTACAAAACTTCTTAATGATATGTACTAAGTCTCATATTTTGTATAGGTATTCTTTTGGTGGGAGCATGTGCAACCTAAGACGGCATTTTGTAAAATTCAATCCTAAGACGGGATTTTCCAAGCGTTGTGTTTATGGGGTTAATCGTTTTTATGGAATCTAGTTACTAGAACGGCTAGAAGTCTCAAATTTAGCAAAGGGCCTTAAGATTTTTTTTAATTTGCAGATTATAATTCCTGAGATTAACTTGTTTAAACAAACTCTTCCCTTTTATGATATTAGTAAAGGTTTATTTTATAACCACATAAAATTGTACCTTTACACTGTCTGTAGATATAAAATATTTGAATTTGAATTCATTATAAAAACAAAATCAAGGAAACAGCAGAATTATTTCAATCACTAAACGTATCAAAACAAAGCGGCTCTCTTATAAGAGACTAAACTTTTATATTTGGGCACACAGTATAGGAGTTTGAATAGTAAACAAGGAAATAAAAGAGAGTCGTTTCGTTCCTTCCCCCTGTTGTATTCTTTGTATTGTGCCTTCAGAAACACGCAGTGATATACATGAATGAACACCCAGACCGCGACTGTATATTACTATACCAGTAACACAAAAGATGCGCTTACTTGCAAAATCTTAAATGAAAAATATTTTCACATCACATGTACTGTAGTAGGCACACGCGTGTGACTGTAAATGTGATAAGTTTTGAGTTTGATCCGCACTGGAGGAAATGAAATATTTAATGTTTGCAAGAGAAATATTTTATATTGTCATTTTTTCGCTCTGGTAACAAGGCGAAGCGCGACGTTGAATTCTGCCACTCAACATGCAATCAAATTCGGCGGAACGGAACGGAGTGTCTTAACACTACATTCCCAGGTTCCCCCTGCCAACCCTGCCATGTGCAGGATACATCGTGAAGCTGAAAGGAAAAAAATGTGCTGTAGTATTCCAGTTATACTCGTCGAGTCTCATGAAATTTAAAATAATATTGTCTAGGCAGACCGGGTACACTTTAGTATTCATTCAATGAAGAGGACATCAAGACCCTTCAATGTGTCAAATATATTAAATGTAATACAACACCGACCAACCCGACGCCCATTCCTATAATTTTAAAATGTCAAGTTCAGTCGGAAAGATAATGGTTTTTTTGGTTTTCTGGATCTTTCAAGGTATTTTGAAGGCAAGTAGAAAACATTATTTTATGATGGTATAGACAAGCCAATTTCGAGTTCCAAAAAGTATATGGATCTAGGGAAATTATATAAAAAGAAAAAATAAAATTGCTACTTGCGTCATACTTATTCCGGTAACTTTTGTGCTCGTAGTTAAGTCTTTAAAAACTATAAATAATAATTTTGAAAATATACACTTTTACTTAGAATATGTTTAATAAAATTTCTAAAAGTCATATTAAAATATTGTAGCAGGTTTCTTTTGAATCACGGTTGGCAGCGTCAGCTTGTAACGATCGCAAAGCCTTATTAATATCCTTCATGTTACAGTTGTCGATGTGTAAAGTTGAGTAGGAAACATATTTTCAAACAAGGTGATATATAAAAGTGAATATTAAAGCGTTTAGTTCAATGTTATAAATTTATAACCATTATATACATTTTATTACTATACAAGTAACCCGGTCGCGGCTTCTTCTGCTTTAGTCAAGCGATAATTTATTTAATACACAGATTTCGCATATTACACAGACGTTCATGTTTTAATTTATTTAGAGCACCATCATAATGATTTCTAATGTAATCCTACAGAAAACAATACATAATACATGGTAAGTTACTTCTTAATATTTTTATTTGTATGTTGATAATGTAATTGATAGCTTATCAATGTAATTTTGAGACTTACCGAAGATTGGTTCAGTAATAAAACTTACAAACCATCTAAGCGGACCAAGAGGCGTGAGTTCAATTCTCGTTATTTTTTTTACGTGTTTTAAAAAAAATACGATACGAGCATTTATGCAACCTTTTTGTAGATTTTTAAAATCACCGTTTGGTCAAAACCTGGTAGATCTACACGTAAGGACTTTGGCACGAAGTGAGAACTTACAATATAAATAAAGAAAATAATCTGAAGTTAACGTTTATTGCTAGTTAATAAAAAAAAACCATTATAAATTTATATTTGTAGTTCATTTTATACATTATAATTAATGAATATCCCAATTTGAATTCACTTTTTTCGCCGCCTAATCAAAACATTCAAATTCTGAATCACAGGTGAGTCTGAATCACACTTGACTGTTTTTTTTCATAATTATCCTCTACATAGTACTACGCCCTAAATCTAATATATACTATATCTAGTACCTATATATTTTTCCAGATAATAAGTTTAAGGTATGGTGCACCTTAAACTTATTAAGATTAGATTTATAGTATAGCTAAACTTAACAGGTTTCCTAACATAAAATACTAAATGTTTTAATGGACAAAAAATATATTATTACCTACATGGGAAATCTTTCAAATCACATCTATTATTATTGGTCTTTTTCTAACCGACTAACTCTGATTGCTTCGAGTATTTCAGCCATTGTTGTTAGAAAAGTTGCCGTTGGATTAGTGTTATTGATATTGTTCTATAAGAAACGCAATGATATACAGAGTAGGTTGTATGGAAGAAAAACGTGACATGAAAGTCTTTAACAAACGTTTGGAAGCTTAAGAAGAAGGGAAAAACTGAAAACATAAACGAATTATAGTCGTGGTGCTCGAGAAAAGATGATATGAAAAGAGATTAACTATAATTGTTTTGTTACTCATATGCAAGACATATATAACGACAAAACAAATATTTGTTAAATCTCTAGTAAAAACAGAAAGTACAAACAGGAGGGAATATCAATTCAGACTATGATTTACTAATTTAGATTCGATTCTTTGAACAGAATGGAAAACTATAATTTAAACAACTTTTAACAATATTAACAACTTTTAACAATATTATTTATTAAATTAGAACTGTTGTGGTGCAGCGGCACAGACGTGTGACTGTTAACGCCTAGTAGTTTCGGTACCCACTCGTGAAAATAAAGTATTTAACATTTTTAAAATAAATACTTTATGATTTCATATCTTCGCTCTGGTAAAAAGGTAAAGCGCGACGTTGAGTTTCGTCACTTAACACGCAATGCCTCAATTTCGGCGGTGGGGAACGCAACGAAGTGTCTTAGCGCTAGTGGCCTAAGTTTCCTCTGCCTACCCCACTGTTTGAAGAATACAGGGTAAAACCGGAAAAAAGGACGTTTGCCTATGTTTGGTTACTATTTGGCTAATTTCTACAACGACAGGCCGTCGTTGCTCAGAGGCTCTGCGACTGTCAAATTTTCGACAGATTGTGCATTTGATGCCCTCTGGAAACAATTATTTAATATTTTCCTATTTTCACTCTAGTAGGCGAAACAAATGAAAAAATTATGTAATGATAACATTTTATAATGATAAAATTTTGATAAAATTTTCAATAAGAATTATATTATAAGTAACTGTAACTAAATCTGTAGTGATTTATATCATAAATTCTTGTCATTTATACTTATATCTAAAATATTAAAATTTTATTGTAAATTAATATATTTAATATTTTCGCTCGTACTTTCGTATCTTCGCTCTGGTACACAAAGAAAAACACAAGGCGAAGCTATTTAACACACAAAGCCTCAAAAATTTTTCTGAAAGTGAGGAACAGCACTGTCTTGTTGAAAATGGAGTGTCTAAACACTGAACACTAGGTTCCCAAGTTCCTTCTACCTTTATGCAGAATACAACGTGAAGCTGCAAAACAACCCCTCAAGTTCTCCAGCGATAAAATTTGGTAATGTTATGAATAAAAAAATTAAGAGTGGCCGAATCATTATTTCATTGTTGCAGAACTCAGCATACATACAAAACACAATGTCCACGGCGATGCTTTGTTCTTAGAAGTTACGATCGTCCCCACAGTTATCCAGAACCATTTGTAACATTATGTCTCCGGGTATTACAAGCTTGCACGCGTGATATCATGTATGATTTAGATGTAATACATACACACGTTAACGTAATTCCACATACAAATTCCTAAGTATATTCAATTGTAAGCACAAAGTCGCTTTTTAAGTTTCATATCTATATAGATAAATTAATTGCTTATGAAGCAGGTAAATTCATTTTATGAAAACAATTTGTATATTTTTTAACTTTATATTTATTTGCTTATTAAGCAAATTCAGCAAAAGCATTATAATTGTCAGCATTACGTTGTATCCCCCATAGGGGGTAGACCAAGGAAAGTTGGTAACCTAGTGTAAAGACACTCCGTACCCATTAAGATACTTCTATAACTTAACGCCACGCTTTGTCTTATTACCCGGGCGAAATAATTAAAATATAAAATATTTCTCAGATGGATATCAAACCCACAACCTTTACTGTCCCTTTTCCTCCTACAGTCCGACTGGCCTGTACTAAAATTTTACTTTGAATTGTATTAAGAGAGATTTATTGTTGTAGCTTAACAGTGGTAAATATAACATCTAGAAACTGGATCGTACAAAAATATAATGTAATAACAACAAAATTACACCTTAACACACATAAACTTGGTAAACATGGAAAGCAAAGAGGATAATATTTCCCCGATCATAGGTCATAATAAGCTTTTTTGCTATTTTATGTTATATCTACGGAAAATATAATTTATATCCGACGATTTTATATGGTATTCTCCAGTCCAGAGGCTTGTTGCGAATTCAGATCACAAATGTAGTGAGAACCCTTTCCAGCTCGTTTGTTTTGCGCTCTACGCCGCCAGCCAGTGCAGTGCATAAATTAAATATTTAATACATATTTACAATGTCCATTAGTAATTATTGATTCACGACCTGAAACACAAAACTCTTTGACGAGGTTCGATTGTCGTAAGTATCAATTCTTTGAAAATGTCACTGTATTTTCAGCATAATAAATAGGAAAAATCAGTGATTGTCCTAAATGTGTTTTTAATGTTCCAATACATCAACAATCAACCCGATCAAAATAAAATGTAAGCTATTTATAAAGTTATAAAATGATAAATATTTACCTTTTTACTTTCAAGCATTTTAAGCGTCTAGAGTCGCAAATATATTCACACAAGCGAAAAAATTCCGTCTCGCACAAAAGATTGTCAATAACCTGGGGGACGTCTGTAGATAGTATTTAAATAACGTAGTTGCAGTTTTTACTACTGTAAATAGTAGTTCAGAAGTGGTGCGCCTATCCCAGCGGGGCTTACATATATTTTGGACGGTATATAACATGATATTGCAAATACGAAAGAGCATGAGTTTTCCATGGTATTTATTGCAAGTAACAATTTGCTATTTTAAAAGAACATTATTTTAGTAACTAAACATACGAGTATCTTTTTAATATTTTTGATAAATAGAATTTATAATTATCATAAGGGCACAAGTATGTAAACGTTACTTTAAGTGTTCGTTCGCCGCTTCGAAGACATTAAATATTTTATATTTTTATTTAGTCGCCCTATTAACGAATCAAAAAGTTAGTTTTTGAATTCTGCCACATAACACACACAGCCTTCAATATTCGGCAAAAAGTCTTAATGAGAACGGAGTGACTGTGTAACAATGTGTTTCCAAGGTTTCCTAACACTGTATATCAAAAATAACAGTCAGAAGGAAGAGTTAAGACACTTCATTCGCTATTTTCCGCCGAAATCTTGAGACGTTCCATGTTAACTCCTTGAACTTAACAAAAATCTTGGCTTGGAGGCTATTGTTCTGTTTTATCGCCACATTTCTTTCTCCAGCAGGAATTACAGCCAAATCGTTGCATTAACGTCTGTGCCTTACGCCAAGACGGCTTCCTTATATTCAATATTATTACTACTATACTTATTTAAAATAATATTATATTTTTAACTCTCACTTATTTTAATTTCGTCATGCCGACAGATGACAGAAGCAGATAAAGCAATATATTTATGTTCATAACATATATGCTGTTACTTAAAGTAGTGAGGAGTGTTAGAATTGAAAAGGAGTGAAAAAAAATAAAGAGTGACATGTTTATCACGATACGCGTTGCGCACACTAAAGCTCATTGGTGCCTCTTAAAAGGCATTATTCTTACAACACTATAAATAAACTATTCTTATAAATTTAGCATTATTTCTTACTTAACACTATTGTTAAATAGTTACTAGTTACATATATGTACTTACCAGTATTTTAGGATCTATGATGTGACATAAAAATTACTTGATATTTCTAATTATCCTTTATTTAATTTACGCCAACACAGAAAGATAAAGCACGTAGCTCAAGATAAGTATGTCACTAATACTAAATGTTGCTTATGTCGTGGCCGAGACTGAAACTAATCAGACCTTTGTGGTCTTTCCATAAACAATATTTTTTGCAATTCAAAAGAAATTACTATAGGTCTATTTGTCTACAAACTGTAAAAAATAAGTGTTTTATTGTTGATACATTAGAAAGTATAGAAATTTTGATGTTTGTGGATGAACCTTATGTAATATATTTTCAAACTACTGACTCCTTCTGGCTCGTAGTAGCAATTTAATCCCTATATAATGAAAATATCAGACAAGAGACACCCGGACCATCTATTTTGAAAACTATATTTAAATGTATATTACACAAACAGAAATAATAAAAGTTAAATAATAATCTGACTAGAAACATCTGAACTCGAACTAAGGTCTTCTGTTCTAGCACCCGATTTCCTACCGATACCAATACTACAGTTTTGTAAAATATGGTGAAATGGACCTTCTTATTGTAATAGAGAGGTAGGCAATAATAGCCTGCCAAAAAACAACACCGCTACGTACTATCATATGAAATTTGGATGTTGGCTACTTCTTCAATTATAAGTAAATAAGGTGCATCAATTAGTAACTAATTTATGTTAAATTATAAAGCTCATATTTTATATTGTACAATGTTAAAAATGTCATAATCCGTTGCCATGCACTTAGCATGGTTTAAAAGCCCTGTCAGACCTGTAAACTCTAATAAATTACAAGTGTTCTTATGTTAAAGTATAAACGCTGATTTTTACATATACTACTTGTGCGACTACAACATATTTCAATTGCCAGACCATTAGTTGGTTAGTTCAGCTAGCCAGACGCGTTGAAAGTCTATCGTTAGTACGAGCGTGAGGAAAGCGAAAATATTATAACGGATGCGTGTGTGATAGTGAATTTGGCCTATTTCAATCTTGTACTGCTCAAATATTTTACTTATACTACATTTCACCCGATTACGCTCCACAAACAAAAGTTATTGAAGAAAATCTCAGGACGCTTTGTGTTCGAATTTTGGCAGTATTTATTTATTCATATATACTTTATCGTTGATTTATATTCACCACAAATTGAAATATAAAGCATAATCATAATAGTAAATATAAATATTTTGTGAAGCACAAAAGGCGGTCTTGTCGCTAATTAGCGATTTCTTCCAGACACTATTTAGAGGAAAACAAATATAGGAACGTGTTACTTGGTATAATTGTTACAATAAGAACAATTTAGTGATCATTTTATTGAGTAACGTGACGAGTACTGGTCTATGGACATAAAAAGAAATTGCTTTCATGATTTTTGGAGGCGCTTTGCGTGAACACTTTTTTAATATAAATAATGTACATATATTGAAAGGTATTTCCTGGATTTATAAAACAAATATAATGTAAAATTTCCTTGTATATAATTATTTATTATTAATAATCAAAGGATAAAAAATATTAAAGTGAAACTTTTTATTTATAGCCTAAAAATTGTACGTTCCTCTGCGGCATATCACATTACAGTCAGCTTTGCAGCGTTTATATAATCAAAAAAGTAAAAACGTACATTTACTAGTGCAAAAGTTAACTTTACATCGTGGTTTCGTTAAAACTACACTTATTCTGTTTTTAAAATGGTTGTGTACATAAAGAAATAAAAAAAACACTAAAATGTTTCACATTATTTTACAAATTTGGATTTTTTTAACAACCTTAATATTTTTCTGTAAACTGTAATAAATTATAAGTATTATTAGACTTCAATGAGTCTGGCTAGTTGACCTAACCAACAAAATAGTTTGGCAACTGGGATACCTTGTTGTAGTCCCCCAAGTAACATACATAAAATTCAGCTTTTATACTATGACGTACTCATAAATACACTTGTAATTTATTAAACTCTACAAATGTCTGGCATGGGCTTAAAATCATACATAAAAAAATGTTTTATTATAAAAACATTTACAATAAAAAATGAGCTTTATAATTTAATGTAACTTATTTTATGTATGTTACCTAATAACTGCCAAGTTATTAGGTAACATACATAAAATAAGTTACATTGATATATGACTTAATGGTGTGTACACCCTAATGATATATGACGTAACATACAGATGTACAGAGAAACTTTTAAGTTTTATATCATAACTGAATTCTGGATTGGACTCACTTATTTAAATGATAAAAGATAGTAAATAAAGCTAAATTTGTAATACAAAATGTTTACATTGATTATACATCCAACGTTTTATTGAGTCAGAAGAAACTTAATAAATCAAACTACAATATATATTTTTATAAAAAAATACCTTCAAAAATGTAGAAACATTACGCTTCAATGTCTTTATTATAAGTATAGATAAAGCGTCAAAACAAGAGATCCAGCGGGGAAATACCCTAGGGTTAAGCACTACGTGACCCGCATCGCGAACACTTTAAGTCCCGACTTGAAGATACATTTGGAATTGTAATTAGTGAAACTTGAAACTTGACATTGTCTGCTGTAGAAATTGCTCGCAATTAAAACCCTATTATCATAAATATCACAATTCAAAATAAGATTTTAGAAGCATCAACTATGCACAAAATTTGTGTTAACAAATTTACTTCGTCATTCTTGTCATGGCTATGAAGTGACTATAGTAAATACTCAGATATTTATTTTTTGAAATTGATATAATATTAATTTGAAAACCTGTTAGTTTAGTTAGTCAATATTTGACACGTATATTGTATACATAAGGATATTATAATAATATCCTTATGTATACAATATACGTATACATACAATATTAAATATCTTATTATTTTCCATTGGTTATATTATTAATTAATTGTATTTATATTATGTAATGGTACTACTATTATTACTAATACTAATATTATTATTTGTGTTGCTTTGACCTTAGATATGTACATAAAACAATTTAATTCCTATGTTCTAAGTCAAATGAGGAACTCTATAATACTATAAAGAACAAACAAGATGGATGTGGCTCAAAAGCTAAAACATCTGATAGGATAGTATGGATTTATGGGCTTTTCTAGTTTTATAACATGTACGTATAAAATAATATGGTTGTGAAGGAACATTGCTCTTCTATGTCTCTAGGCGTTTGTATGTTAAGATATTTTTAGAAAAACAAGATTGTTAAGATATTTTTACAATGTAGCAGTTATCTTTTACAAGTTCAACTTAGCTAGATATTATTAAAATTACATAAAATATTTTGCAGTAATATGGGAATAAGAAACCGAGCAATGTCACGTTCCAAATAAATGTAAAAAACTGTGTTTTATCTTCTAATACAATATTATTTAAGTTAATTGAACTATTATTTATATTTTAAATTATAAAAGTATAAAAATAAACTTAATGTATTTACTCATATATATATTTTAAGTACCATGAAAACCTCACGGATTTATCACGATGAGTACCATTGAAAATACCATACCACTGGGACATATTTATATAAAAGTTGTACAATCGAAAACAACATAATTCGGTATAATGTATCAAAAAATTTAGATTTACATAGAACACGATTTTTTATATATTAAATTCATACAATATATAAAATTAATGTACCTTTTTATTTACAATTTAGAAAATAAGGTGACATTATGACTACGTGTGATTAAATGATAATACTATACTGTTTCAATATATTAAGATAAAAGTTATAGTAAATGGAATGTTTCCTTGTTGCAAATACCGTTTAACGTGATATAAATATTAATATAAAATAGTTAAACCGCCCAAAGTTGATATTAAATAATATTTTAGCTAAAGGTTTAATAATGACGTTTTGTTCAAAGCCGAGTAAAAGCTGCTTTGAACAGACACGAATTATAGCGGGTAATGCTAACGTGATGGATGCACTATGGGATTATCAAACGCTGGCATACCATTCGGATGACCAACCGAGATAATCACACTGTGGACTTTGTTTTGCAACAATATTGAACTCTGTACTGAAAGTTTTATGATTTTTACTATATATGCACATAACACTTTAGTCTATACCACTTTATACGCGGTAAATTGTCTGTTTGATCCTCACTCGAGAAAATTTAATATTTTCATTTCTTCGCTAGTGTAGTAACAAGGACTGGAACATTAAATACACTAAGCCTAAAATTCGACGGAAAGTGAGGGTTGGAGCGGAGTGTCTTAACACGTTCCCTCTGCCTGTACAGTCATGTGCGGGAAAGTCATAACACTTATTATGATTCTGATGAATCCCTATATAAATTATAAATTAGTTATTTAGCAAATTTAAGTAAATTTACATGTAGGCTTTATAGGGGTAAAATATTTTAATTATACATACGATATGTAAGTATAACAAATACCAATTTATATAAAAGAAACTCAAGCATTAACATGAGTTATATATTTTTTATTTCAAAAAAGTCTTACAGAAATTACGATAGTGTAATCCTAGTAATTGTCTTGTAATCTATTTAATAAAAAGATGAGCCTCTTTTAAATACGCTTAATTAAAATATAAAAACGCCAATGAATTCGTGCTTTTATATAAATGTTCATAGTACAAAATAAACAATCACGTAGTTTAAGCAAACGAAGCCGCTAGCTTTTTTATAATTAAGCTGAGTATTATTAGTTCTTCATTACAAAATACTTAATTTTAATCTTTATCTTTTCATATCAATATCAAATGCCTAACATTTTAAACATCTTACTTTATATTTAACTTCCTCTACTAGTTAAGCTATATCGTTATGATTATTCTTATTTATGCACCCATATCCTAATAAAATCTGTCCTAATAAATTTACAAAATATAATTATATACGTATAAATTGAGCAGATAAAATCGGACAACTATACGTTTTCCTTGACGTAAATACTTAGATTTTATTTTCTTAAGGCGGAGCAAAAGCGTTTACGGGTGAGCGCTATGGAGGGCTTATTAATTTTATATTATACCAATTTCATTATATTGTTAAGGTAAATTTTACGTTTTATTTCACTTACTATTAAAATAGACCCGTCGTGTCACAGAGGCATACACAGGTTGTGGGTCAGACCCCCCCTAGAGAAAATGAAATATATCAAATAAGCGTTTTGTCGTAGTGGTACTACGACTTAATTATAAATTTCACTTAATTATAAATTTCTCCTTTTTGGTTATAAAATCACAATTCAAATTAATACAGCTATTTGTAAATGTACTTGTGTTTCGTTAACCATCATTCATATGTTTTTATATATGTTTCTGTTTTTTTTTCTTCTGTTTATGTCACTCAGTTTACAAAATAAAAAACATAAAATATGCCAGTAAGAGTACCATCGTGTGGCACCATGCGTGAGTCATGTGGTCCAGTGCTGCGAAAGCGGCTCAAAGGATTAATGGTAGATATGACAGTCATAACATAAAAGAAAACACAGTTTTACGTTTTTAGTTACAACAATTTCATTATTAAAATTTTAACATGCAGAGCAAACTCCGTACACTCAAGTTAAAAATAAATAATTGAACGCTTTAGTAGAAGCGGAACCATCGCAAACCACGCTTGAGTCAGCTACACGCTACAGTATACATGACTTTTTTATGAAAAAGACAGCAAACGAGCGTACATGTCACATGATGGTAAGTGATCACCGTCGCCCACGGCCCCTTGTAACACCAGAGGACCATCTCCGACTCCGTACCGCAGTGGTCAAAGCCACTACTTAACGCCGGTTTTAAATGCCGGAGGTGGTAATGATGCGGTCGAGTCTGCCCATGCGTGTTGTCATTGTTGCCAACGTGACTCTTCCACACGTACTTTAGTTACCTCTTACGACACCAACCGTCCCGGGGTGATCCTATTCTAAGCCAGAATCACACGGTTCAAAACTGTAACAGCTTTAATCTAGTAGAAGCAATTGGGAAGACTAAAAAGCTTATAATATTTCTAACGCATTGAGTGAAGCAAACCGACAAACGCGTGTCAACTGTTGCGTTTGCATATTGTTTTACTTAACCGGCACAATACTGAAGGGTTTCCAAATGGGAACGAAGTAAACGGAGTCCTAACACTAAAAAACATAAGAAACATTAAAAGTTGATGCAAATTGAATTTTTCAAAACAAATAGTTTAGTCTGACGTTTTTGTACATAGTATTTTTTTTTAGCTTCACGCTGTATCCCGCACGAGGCAGGGTAGGCAAAGGGAACTCGGGAACCTAGCGTTAAGACACTCCGTTCCACTTCCGTTCCTCACTTACCGCCGAATTTGAAGCATTGCGTGTTGAGTGGCGGAACTCAAGGCGGCGCTTTGCCTTATTACCAGAGCGAAGAAATGAAACATTAAATATTTAAATTGAAAATGAAAATATAAATATTTCATTTCCTCGACTGGGGATCGAACCCAGATCTTGTCGGTTGCAGTCACACGCTTGTGCCACTGCGCCACGACAGGCCTCGCCTACATAGTAAATATAAGTTATTACACGCTTTAAACATTGAATTTAACCTATTCACAATATTTTGGCACACTGAAAAATCACTCTATGAAAATTTTTGTTACAAAATAATTTATAAAGGTTACCTGAACCACTACACAATTATTGACTTCTTAGTATATATATCACGTAGTGTATCTATTATCCGCGCCGCAATGTGTAAATTTCATGAAAAAAAAGTTTTCGTGACCTTCGTAGACGAAAAATACTTATACAATTATTTTTTTTAATATTTTTTAAAAATTTTAGCGAAGGCTTTTCGATCTTTAACCACCGATTTCTTTGAAATCTGCGACCTCCCTTACCATAAAGTCACCAGGCAGAGCAGTAAAGTCGTCTTTTATAGCTGACTATCTGCTGTTGAATAAAGTTTGTATTTTACACGACTGAGCTTTAGAACAAAACTAGGGAATAATACCCTCAAAATTATTGTACCAATAGTTACAAGATTAGATTAAATAGGTATTATAAACATGCATGCAATATAAACTTTTGTAGGTATCATTAAAATCATGAACCTAACAAATGGGTCACTCTTGTAGGATAAATGTTCAATAATAACAGATTAACCCGGGGCTCTCGCTTCATAAAACAAATTCCAATATTCTGAACCGTGATCCGTGCTCTCATAATGCTGCTAAGAAATATCTTTCACAGATATTTTTTTAGTATTACATTTTCAGTTTTTAAAAAAATATAAATTAGCGAAATGTAATATTCCTTTTTAGTGTACATATACAAAATAGAATGACACTGGCATATCGTATATTGGTCAAACAAAGAGAAACATCGATGTTACGGTTAAAAAACACATTTTCGATATCCGGCACATAGCTGGATAGACAGAGAGAATCCGGGAACTACTATTAAGACACTTTGTTCTCATTAAGACATTTCCATTCTCCTCTTTCTGCCGCATTTCGAAGGTATTGCGTGTTGAGTTACAGAACTCGACGCCGCGCTTTGTTTAAGTAGAGCGAGGAAATAAAATATAAAATATTCTTATTTCCTTAAGTGATCGAACTCACAATCATTTGTGTTTATTTGTGGTCCTGCGCCTCGACTGGGTTCTGACACTTTAAGTACTTACCGTAAGTGGCATTTTGGTATAAAAGCCGTTCATTCAATATTTTCTCTATTTAAATAGACTACTGCTGCTGAGAATAGTAAGCACTGTTGAATCGTCGAATGAATATACAGCTACCTCCGGCTCAAAAGGCAGATCTACTGAAAAGAGCCGGCATGAAACTCAACAGTTACACTTTTCAATGTCAATAGTGCAATTATAACAAAAACTGGTAGCTGTCCTGCATTGCGTTTAATAAATATTAATTCCCAACAATTTTATGATACAAATATTACAAATTTATTAAAAATTAAAGATCTTTTTTTTACTTTACTCAGAACCTAGCATTAAAAAATAAAAAAAAACATTCGTTCACATAAGTTGCACTGAGTTTCAGAGACTTTTTATTACTGTGAAACTTAACACCGCGTTTCATCAAGGTCCAAGAGAGAGAAAATAAATATAATAAACTAATCATTCATCTAAGCGTCACACAGTTCCATTGCGCAATGTCAGCCATGAGATAAAGCGAGACACTTAAATTGAAATGTCAATCGAAACATGTTTATTTCTTTCAGGACGTGCTAATTGGGACGCTGCGCACGTCTGTCTGTTGACTTACGACATTGCCATTAGGCAGAGGGGATTCTCCCTTGTTAACCCCTACCTTACCACCTGCCATTTAAATATTATAATCTTTTATTCGAGTTCAAAAATATATTTGGTGTTTTATTATTTTATTTTATTTCACCCAAGCGACTTTTTAATATTTAACTTAATATTTTTAATAATTATAATCTTACATATACTTTTAACATTTTTTTTACTAGACACGTATTGCACCATTAAACCACAAAGTAGGACGAATGTGTTAACTTATTCTAAAATAAAGACAAAAAAAGACTAAGCACTTAAAATGCATTATTTTTCTTCCATTAAGAATTGCAATTGTCAAATAATATCAAATAGAGAGAAGAAGGAACCCATCTACTAAACCTTTCAAACTAGAAAGAAAAATGTTACTTAAGAAAATAAAAGATTTAATATCTTCATGTCTGCGCTTCAGTAACAAGGCACAGCGTGGCTATGAGTTCTGCCACTCGACCCGCAATGCCTCAAGCTCGGCGGAAAACGGGGTTCCCCAACTTCCCTCTGCCTTCGCTGCCAAGTGTGGAAAAAATGTAGTGTACTACTAAGTACTAGACGCGTGATAAACTAAAAAAAGGAAGCCCCCATGGACGCTGCAAGACGCAAGACGAAGACTATATCTTTTAGAAGACTACATCTCTTGCAAGTCTTAAAAAAGAGCAGAATATTTCCTATGAATAGAAGACAGCAAAAGTAGCCCAGTACGACAAGATCTAAAAGTAATCTCTTCTTTACATTTACTCAAGAAAAGTATATGGGCTTAAAAGTACTGACAGTCCAGGATTTTTTTAACAATTTCATTTTTCTTTTGAGGATAAACTACGACGGTCTGACAAGGAACACTATTGGAAGAGGAGCTACTGGTATCATGGAGAATATTATTAATACCTCAGACAATCTAATACTTCAGATAATATCAGCAACATGATCATATAAGAAGTATTAGCTTTTAGATATAATGTATAATCCGTTATTTAGAGTCCTATTTCACGCTCTAGTGTTCAGAATATGTTTAGACTGCATTTCTGCTGAAAATTGTTTATGTACCAGCTTATAACAAAAGCTTTTTCCCAGGCCGTAATCTAATCTGTTCCTTCAAGATGTTTTATAACTTCATTTATCATCGTTCATTTATTTTCGTTCATAAATCGATTATTTTTTTTTTTTTTGCTAGATTTTTTTCTTTATTTTATGTAGTAAATAAATTCTACCTCTATCTAAACCAAGTTTGCACCGAATAAATTCTACCCAAACCATCAGCTTTGATAAACCTCATATCCACGCGGGAGAGAACAGAGAAATACAATAACATCCTAATTTTAATAGAAAAGACGGTTGAAAGCTTTCTACCACCTGGGATGCACTTTCAATAAATTTAATGTCTCAAACCACCTACCTTACCAGAGGACAAGCACATTCTGGAAAATCCTGGGTAGTACGCGAGTCCATTAAGAAATTGTTGACGGTAGTATGCATGAACGGCTTGACACCGTGAAATGTTTAGACTTATACTAATTTTGTCAATTTTTAAAACATTATTCCAAAATATATTCATCAAGCTAGACGTTGCGGGATTTGAAACCGTGCCTCATGGAGTACATCCAAGCGCTCGGACAATTAAGCCATATGTTCTCATCAATCGATATAGTACTCTCAGGCATAGTATGTGCATGTGAAAAATAAACATGAAGTACATAATATTGCTTCTCGTGTAGATTAGGATATCCATTGTTTGGGCAACTTTTGTTACAAACCTAATCATTCTGAGTTCTTCTATAGGTATGTACTCGTATGAAGAAATAAAAGTAAAATAAAAATTACCGTTAAGATGTTTGCAGGTATCTATAGCTAACTATATAAATTTGAAAAACTGCACTTGACTCTATCAAGATAGTGCATACCTCATAAATATACTCGTACTTAAAATACTTTCAGTTACAAAAAGGCAATTAATGCGACAGTCGAGTGTACAGTTTGATGTGCATGTGGGTGACTTCCAATTACCAATAATTTTAATATTAAAATAAACAGAATAACTAATAAGGGTTTCATGGCTTTATAAGCATGGTTCGTCCTTTGACACAAGAATTATTTGATCATAAAATAGTTATTCGAACACAAAAGGAAACAATGCTAACTAAGATATAGAAGCTTTAATAATAGAAATAATTGCCTATATTATACAAAAAACATGTTTCTGGTAAATTATTCCGCTTCTATTCATAAAAATAATCGTCGAAGAACAATTTTAGTTATCATATAGAAAAAACTATTTGACTTGAAACTCAATATGAAATTTATTTATGTGCGTATAAAAATGATCAAAAATTTTATGTTAATTTATTAAATAATCGTAATATTTTAATACCTTTAAGTATTTCCGTTTAATTATTTATATGTGTATAAAAATGTCAAAATGTTATGTTAGTTTATGATATAATCGTAATATTTACTTTAATGTATTTCCGTTTATTAGAACTTTTGATTAAATATTCTTTTAATTACTAGAAATATTTTTGTATTTCTATTAAATGAAATATATATTTCTAGATACATTTAAACGAATCAAAATATCCTTACTATGTTCTTGCAGACACATAATATTAAGTCATTATTGTGATTTAGTTATAAATCTTTTGTGTAAGTACCTATTTTTTATATTTTTTTCAGCTTTCAGTGCTTATTTTTCTTTTTATCGGGCATTTTCCTTCGTGGTAAACGGAGATTTTATTTCTTTAATTCTCTACGCTACTTGACTTTAAGTTTTATATTATGTCTATGTTTACTTTTTATCTATATTAATTTTTCTTTCTTTTTATATCTATTTTCAGATAAATATTTCTTTATGCCTATTCCAATATTATTTCTTATCTTTTACACACTAACATCTGCAAATAAATTCTTGAATATTTGAATTACAAGCCAACCCCGGATGCGCCTTTATTCATAAAAAAAATAGTATCTTGTTCTAGTGTGAAACGGATGCTGCATTTTTTTCAATTTGCTTTGTACTATTTGAGTTGGAAGTAATATGAATTTGTAAGAGCTGTGATTATAGAGTCCTTGCTGTTTCCAGGGCAATAGCTCAGCGCATAAGGGCTGATTCCGTGGCTCTACATATGGTTCGAAACTCCACCCAACAGTACGTGCTGATGAATTTTGAACACATATGTCTCGCATGGTGATGGCTCTCAGACGCACTAGCCATACCTTGCAGTAAGATGCATATCTACTTTTGTGTCACGTGCGTATTTGTACCCTAACTTTAGCAATATGCTACCGTAGAGCGGGCCAGGGATTCCCACTGCCTGCGGATAAGTCAATCTTTGCTGCAGGCACCGTGATCTGAGCGGTATATATATATATATATATATATATATATATATATATATATATATATATATATATATATATATATATATATATATATATATATATATTGGGGAAGGAATACTACAAGAAATAGGTATAGGATTGCGTCCGGCTGCGGACTGTAGCTAAATGGTTCATCCGGCTCGCTTGTTGTAGTGTGAAACGGATGCTGTATTTTTTTCAATTTGCTTTGTACTATTTGGGTTGGAAGTAATATAAATTTGTAAGAGCTGTGATTATAGAGTCCTTGCTGTTCCTAGGGCAATAGCTCAGCGCATAAGGGCTGATTCCGTGGCTCTACATATGGGTCGAAACTCCACCCAACAGTATGTGCTGATGATTTTAGAACACATATGTCTCGCATGGTGATGGCTCTCAGACGCACTAGCCATACCTAGCAGTAAGATGCATATCTACTTTTGTGTCACGTGCGTATTTGTACCCCAACTTTAGCAATATGCTACCGTAGAGCGGGCCAGGGATTCCCACTGCCTGCGGATAAGTCAATCTTTGCTGCAGGCACCGTGATCTGAGCGGTATATATATATATATATATATATATATATATATATATATATATATATATATATATATATATATATATATATATATATATATATATATATTGGGGAAGGAATACTACAAGAAATAGGTATAGGATTGCGTCCGGCTGCGGACTGTAGCTAAATGGTTCATCCGGCTCGCTTACGCGTGATTGATTGCTTGGTAGTTATTTATTGTGTTTTCTATATTAATTTATATATACACCAATACCCAGCGGAAGCCTCTGCTTTTAATAGACACATGTCATATTGATCAAGGTATTAGAAATTCTATTAATTGTAAAATAAATATGAAATATAATTTTAAACACTTCATAACTAATATTTAAACTTCTCAGTGTTTAAATATTTGAACAAAAATATGGTAGACATAACCGATATAAAAGTGCTGACTTTTAATTAAATTTATACATACACAGATAATAAAAAATATTGTAAAAGGTCATAGTCTATGATATGGTCACTTAAAATACTTTTTGAATATACTTTTGAAGTTTTAATTAAGAACTTTGTTATTATGTTTACTAATTTTGATACATAATTGTGGTAAAATTAAATAGATAACTTAACTTAGCTTAGCGGGGTCGGCAGAGAGAACGGAGCGCCAAACGCTACGGATTAAATAGATACAAGTCTAAAATTATATAAATTAAATAGATCATTAAAATAAATAGATGATTAAAGAGATACAAGTTTTAAAATATTACACGCAAACCTAGGAAAACTCAATACGAAACGTAGCAAAGAAATATTTTTTTTATGGGAGAGACGGCAAACGAGCGTACGGGTCACCTGATGGTAAGTGATCACCGTCGCCCACGGTCCCGTATAACTCCAGAGGAGCTACAGGAGCGTTGCCGTCTTTTAAGGTGGATGGGCACAGGGGCCCGGCATTACCTAATGCGAAACGCAGTGGCTAAAGCCACTACTTAACGCCGGTCTTAAATGCCGGGGGTGGTAACAATCCGGTCGAGTCTGCCCATGCGTGTTGCCATTGCTGGCAACGTGACTCTCCCACACGCACTTTAGTCGCCTCTTACGACACCATCAGTACCAGGGTGATCCTATTCTACGCCGGGATCACACGGCAAGAAATATTCGTATCATAATTATTTAGAATTGATTGACAGTATTGACTATGTTTATATATATATTATCTTAATTTCATATTATACGTAATTAAAAAAAATGTAATTTACTATTTTTATGGTCTTGTTTTTTTAAGTTTTATTTAGCAATCAATCCTGAGCGATTGAGTAACAGTTTCCGCAAAACGACTTAAGTCACCTCTACTATGTTCCATTTTAAACTTATAACATTTCAGGAAATTATTCATTGATATTTTTTTTTATATCTCTACTTATAAAATAACCAACGATACCATTACATGACTTTCGGTCTGTGACTTCGTTAAATTATCTCCCATCTTTTGTATAATTGGATAGTTGCAGATCAGTGAAGGCACAGATATCGGCGCTAGCCTGCACGTTCCCCGAACATCACACTGCTTGTTTTTTATTTTTTGTGAGGAAAAATAAAAATGTTAATGCATTAGATCTCTTTATAAAGACGAGCATTGTCGAAAACAACCTGTATAATTTATATATAAGTGCATCAACACATAATATCCAATGTGTGTACTATAACCAACATCGACTTTGCATTTAATGTTTTATGTAAATAATATTGATATTTTTCTCGAGATCGTGAAATATGTAAATGGTTGCTTTTTTAAGTTAATAATACATCCATAATATTAATGTATGACGTGAATATATCGTACACAACACAACTAATCACTCTAACAGCAAATGCGTGATCGATAATTTTCCAGATCGATGGGACTTGTTAACGCCGTAGATTGAAATAGTGTGTACGCGACTCCATCCATCACTCATCCATTAAGTTGACAATTCGTTTAAAGCGCAATTTACGCCAGAGGAACGAAAATACTCCAAGTTTCAATTTACACTTCCATTCCTATGGCTTGTTCACTAGCGTGTGTCGGCTTAATGAAATACCAATAACTATGAATTTAAGTCATAGTTTTTTTTTATTAGGAAGCCAATGTTGCAAACTAAGATTACATCAGTTAATAAACATTGATACGTAGTATGTACGTATGGTATATTGTTGCTAACGACTACTCCAAAAAGAAAAAGAACAAATTAAACAAACAAAAAAAACGTTCTAATAAACTTAAGTTATTATATAAATATGACTTTTAATTATAAAAACAAAACAAAACTGTACAAGGTAAAAATGACTGAACATAAAAAAAACATTAAATTAAACTAAATAAAAAAAAATATCTTGAATATATCTATAATACGTTATGTGATCACAATTACTCTCTTAGCATTGATTTTGTGACTCTTTTGATGTGTGATGATTTTTCTTAGCTTAAATGTTCATACTTAAAAGATATCGTTGCAAAATAATTAAATAAGGACGTTCTTAAGTATCAACATATTTAAGATCTTTTTTTAAGTACTTTGCAGAATATAAACTGTTGTGGGATTTTAATATTTAGTGAAATAAAAAAATTACAACGTAAAATAAATCTTTTATTTCTTTTCTAAATCTGATGTGCTTCTCTCTCTCTAGTCCTAATATATAGTTTACGGTAGTCATCCATTTGAATAACTACCGTAAATCACAAACAAAGCTTTTGATGGAATTAAGATATCTACGCGCTAACTCTGTTGCATAGCTACGTGCAATAAATGTAAATGTGAAATACGATGTAAATTTTAAATTAAAAAGAATTCCTACCCTCATCTTTTAAGTGATTGTAGTTCTTAATCTGTCAAGCTGATTTTCATAAGATATAGCGAAGAACCACCATGACTACAATAAGGCTATCGATTAAAACACCGTACTTAAATCAGTTCACCAAATTTAAGACCTATGATGGCACACATAGACACACAGACAGGTTAATCTTTTAGATTTGACTATTCATAAAATTATCAATTTCTCACATAACAGGCTAGGCAGATCGAACCTGGGAGTCTAGTGTAAAAACACTACGGATACATTAAGACAATTCGAACTACTTTACTTTCCGTTTTTTTTATGGAAAAGAACAGACAAATGAGCGTAACAACGAGGTCACCAGCCCGCCCATGGCATCGTGTAATACCAAAGGAGCTACTGGTGCGGTGCCTGTTCTTAAGTTGGAGATAGATCATGCTCGCGCATTTTCTTAAATTGGATATTATTAAGGAATAAAAAATAAAAGTTTCTCTTATAACTGTCCGACATTCACAACAGTATACTGAATTATATAATAAACTTTACAATGAGAAAACATAATATAATCTGTCAGTTGAATTTTTACTTTTTAATGTATAAATATTGACTACAAACGGTGATGCATATAGATATTGGAACACATATAAGTGTTTAGTAATTGTATAGACCAAGCAGGTGATGTCGCGGGCAGATTGTTAGTAAATAGGTTATGTAAACATATAAATATTTAATTAAAAAAAGAAATGTCCCGCTGAGGTTTTTGGCAAAAAAAATGGTAAATTGGTGATGTTTAAAAAATTATATAACTATATAATCAAATTAAGATACATATATTTTAAATGAAAGGGTAAGAACATCAATTTAGTGTAAGTTCATACACAGACTTACTAATAAATGTTATGTTTTAGGGAGCAAATGTTATCGTATAAAATAAACTTACCATTTACAACCAAATTGTACAATTGGTATAATCATTTTATGAAACATTCAACACTTGAACTCTAAAAAACGACAGTTTACTCACATTTCTCCGCCATCTGAACAAATCAAATTCAATAAAGTTCATCATAAACCTTTTCTGAGGCCTGTCGTGGTACAGCAGCACGAGTGTGTGACTGTAACCGATAGGTACAAACGCTCTGGTACAAAGCAAAACGGGACCTCGAGTTCTGCTACTCAAATTCGACGGAAAATGGGGAACGGAAGTGGAACAGAGTGTCTTAACACTAGGTTCCCTCTGCCACGTGCAGGAGACAGCGTGAAGTTGATATAAACCTTATCTGTTTTTTTTTTTTTTAAATATGGATATAGTTTTACTGGATGTATACAAAGTTATAGGTATGTATATAAACGATAGATACAAGTAATAATCAATATAATATTTTTGTTAAGTGTATAGTAAAATGAATTAAATTTTTCAGCATATGATCCGTCATAGGCACTAAGAAAAAATAATTTATTTTAGAATAAGAAAATTATAGGCAAACGCAATAAATTAAAGTGTAATAGAAAAAAATTAACCTTTTTTCAATATACAAATATCTTAACAAAACTTTTGGAGCATTGATATTATGGTTTTCATGATAATGAACAAACCAACTCTGGCCGCATTCTACTTGAGGTAGCTAATCACGACGGCACTTTAAGCCTTCCGCGCCTTAAGTGATGCAAATGGGAAAACTTTGAGGTCACAACAAGCTTTGACTTCGGCCAATGTCTTTGATCGACACTTCAAAGTCAACGTCGGCTTACCTACTGAATCAACGCTACTGACTTGCAACCATTTACAAAAGTTATAAATCACGAAATTTGCATCGTTCTAACTTTTAGCAACTATTACAAAAGGCTGTTATAAACTTTTTATAAAGGAGAAGTTAGGAACTGCCACTAATTGAACTTTTGAAAGGGAAGAGTAATTTCTTTTTTTGTAAAAGGCGAAGAATAATTAATCAGTACAGTGAAAAGTAACTTTATTCAATCGGGGCACGTAAATGACATCTCCTTTCGTTTCTGGTAAATTTTAGGAGCATTTCCAAATCAGCTGATAATTTTTATTTTGATAACGATAGATTGTTGTACTTGACTATACTATTAAAAAGAGTTATTACTTATTATACATTATATACTCTGAAGCATATCTACTTATTTGATTCTAATTGTAAATATTCTCTATTTAAATAATATTTTGTAAGCTCTCTTGAATTGTCAAATGAACATAAAACTACCACCGACTTGAATGGTAGTTCGGTAAGAAACTCTACAATTGATCTTCAATGTATATTAATGTCACAATTTAATTATTTCATAACCTTTTAGCAGTCATGCATGTTAATCAGTAAATTTTAATTCCATACATTTTTGTCTTGTAAATATTCCTGGACATTATTATTTCTACAGTTAATACAGTTATATTAAAATGTGAAAAAGCTATTTCCAAGAGCTGCTGAACACTCAGCATCTGTGCAGTCTTCATCACGACCCACCGCCTAACCTCGGACTTGTTGCCCCAATAACCTTTGACGAAACTCGGATTTGCCTTCGACGCATGAAGAACGGAAAAGCGGTGGGGCCTGACGAAATTCCGATCGAAGCGTGGAAATCGTTGGGCTCTCTTGGTGTGCTCATACTTACTGACCTTTTTAACCATATCTTGAACACTGGAAAGATGCCACACCAGTGGCGGCTTAGCTTTATTACCCCTATTTACAAGGGAAGGGGCAGTGTCCAAGATTGTGGTAGTTATAGGGGCATTAAGCTTATGAGTCACACCATGAAGCTCTTCGAGCGCATTATCGATATCAGGCTCCGCCGAGAGTGTACTGTCTCGGAGTCTCAATATGGATTTCAGCCTGGATCGTGTACTATGGACGCCATTTTTGCCCTCAGAACTTTGATGGAGGCATACAGGGAAAAGAGGAGAGCTCTGCATGTGGCTTTTTTAGATCTGCAGAAGGCCTTTGACTGTGTGCCTCGTCAGTGTATCTGGTGGGCATTGCGTTTGAAAGGGATCCCTGAGGCCTATATTGAGATTATCAAAGATATGTATCACAATTCCGCTTCCATGGTTAGGACTGCTGTTGGCGACACCATACCTTTCCAGATTACAGTAGGGGTTCACCAGGGCTCAGCTCTTAGCCCATTCTTATTCAACGCAGTGCTAGATACCGTCTCGGCTCACATCCAAGACCAGCCTCCGTGGCTAATGATGTATGCCGATGACATAGCACTCGTTGAAGAGAACCGGCTGATGCTAGAGCGTAAAGTGAACCTCTGGAATGGAACGCTTGAGAACGGCGGTCTTAAACTAAATGTGTCGAAGACCGAGTACATGGCTTGCGGGAGACCGGACTCGAGCACTATCCATATAGGTACTGAACCAGCCGTTAAGGCGGAAAAGTTCAGGTACCTCGGATCCGTTATGCACGAGTCTGGAGGCATCGATCACGACGTTCACGGTCGGATAAGCGCTGCCTGGGCCAAATGGCGGGAGGTCACTGGTGTGGTCTGCGATCGCAGAATACCAACCAAACTCAAGGGGCTGATATATAAGAGCATCGTTCGACCGGTTCTTTTATACGGCAGCGAATGCTGGCCAGTACTATCTCGGCACACTCAGGAGCTTCATGTCACGGAAATGAAGATGCTGAGATGGATGTGCGGCGTAAAGCGGTCTGACCGCATACGTAACACATTCATTCGAGGTAGTCTTGGAGTCCGTGACATAGCGGATAAGCTCCAAGAGCGTCGCCTGAGGTGGTATGGTCACGTTGCGCGCCGGCCTAGGAACTATGTCGGACGCAAGTGCCTTGATATGTCTGTCCCTGGAGTGAGACCTCCCGGACGCCCAAGGAAGCGCTGGTTGGATGTCGTGATGCAGGACATGAGAGCCAATGGTCTAACCACTGAGGACGTACAAGATAGTGCAAAGTGGAGTAGGCTCAGTAAGAAGGCAGACCCTGGCACAGCAAGCCGGGATTAATGCCAGGAAGAAGAAGAAGAAGAATACAGTTATATTAAATTTTTGTACTACTGTGTGTTCTGAAAACACAAAACATATACACACTAAAATATAGTTACTTATTTTTATTTATTATACCCTTAAAATATTTATTTACAATACTATTAATAATTTAATCAAACAGTAGTAATGTACTTTTATAAAATAGTTTAAGTGAAATGCTTTTTTTTTCATATTTTAAAGAATAGCCAACGCAGCAACAAGTATTAAAAAAGTTAATAAAAGAGGAAAGTTCAAGAATCAAGTGTTAATTATTGTGCAAAATATCAAAATCAGAATTTCGTATATTTCTTAAAACGAGGTTCATTTCGAGATCCGAAATAACTGCGGTAATGTTTCTTTGATATTGCAGTAAAACTTTTTAAAGATAAATCCATTTTTTGTTGCCGGTCGTTTATAGCTGAACTTGGAGAATCGGTCTGCAAAGCTACGTTTTATTGAAAGCTAGATATTCTTTTAAATAAAATACTTATTCTCTTTTATTTTTTTAATTTGCGATATATATGTTAAGATTACGTTTCATATTTTATTGTGTTATTTATTCACGGGAATTTAGGGAAGGGTATAAATTATACATTTCCCTTAATGTAAATAATTTAAGAAATATCTATACTTTGTCGACATGTTTTGTATAAAGTTTATTCAGTATATGTTTCCTATTAAAAGTTGGTTACACAGGTTTTCTCTATCCACTAGAAGTTCAATGGTGTTTCAAGAACTTGTTAACAAAAAGTTTTTGTAATTCAAGCTTATAGTTACTTTGACATTATGTTATTCCACTTTTTTATAAACAATACTTAGTTTTATATTATAAAGTGATATAAAACAGAACAGTGATTAAATTGTATTATAATATATTGGCATGGCTTAAGTAATAAAAAATAAAAGAGAAAAAATGTACTTATGAAACCTGATGTCTTATTGATATTAAGCGCGTTCATCTCAGGAGCTACTAGCTAGAATAAAAAATCGCATAGTCTTTGTAACGAAGAAGGTTATATGCTTTATACATGCGTAGATGTCAGATCACATGAGGACGCGAAATCACTTATGTAGATGGGATAATGTCTAAGGAGAGATAAAATACATTTATAATGCAAATCAGTAAACTTTTCGATTTTAAGGTCATGATAAGTGTAAAAAATAAAAATTGTCACCAAAATACGTTCTACTGGCTTTCAGAAACGATACATATAGATAGATACACATAATTATTATATGAGTAAAAATTCAATTTATAATATTTTTTTTATTTATTTTCCATGATTTTTTTAAAGGTTTTCTATGTAAGATTTTTTTTATTTATTTTTTAGATAGTGAACGGCTACACGTTTATTTTTTATTTTATTTTTTTTTATATAGGCTGCTACTTGTCGATCTGTTTGTAAAACAATAATCCGAGATGATAATTAAGTCTAGTCTGGTTTATTCTTGAGATGAGCTTCCAATGAAGCATCTCTCACACTTTGGCTGAAAATCTTTCTACTAGCTCTGAAATGCCCGTCCGTCTCAGTCTGCAAAATTGCAAGCTTCCCGTTCCTTATAGCTGCGTAGCCAGCTTGTTCCTATGTGTATCTAAGCGGATCTGATACTTTTTGCTGTGGAGTTCTATTTCTTGTTTCACTGTAGGAATCCCGAGGTCTAAGTTAATATACTCGTTATTAATGTAAAAAGGAATTTGAAACATAGATCTGATTGGAATCTTTCGAGTATTTCGATATTACTGTGGCTGGCTGTTCCCCAAAGTTGAATTCCGTAAGTCAACATAGCTTTGATAATGGTTTTGTAAATCATTAGTTTGCTATTATTAGTGAGCTGAGATTTGCGTCCCATCAGCCAATACATATTGCGGAGTTTGAGGTCAAGTTGTTTTCTTTTGCTCCGTATGTGTTTTCTCCAAGATAGGTTTTGCTCCGTATGTGTTTTCTCCAAGATAGGCATCGATCGAAGTGCATGCCAAGATATCTTGCTTCTTCTGCTTGTTGATTTTTTTTCATTGTAGAGCCTCCTCTACAATGAAAAAAATTCAGGTTCAGGGCAAGTTCTTTTTCTAAGAGTGAAGGTTACGTGCACAAATTTGTCTTCATTGGCTTTTATTCGCCATTTGTTTAACCATTCTTCAATGATTGTCAGGTGGGTTTGTAAGAGTCTAGTAGCTGTGTCTGGGTCATCGTGAACAGCAAGTACAGCTGAGTCATCTGCGTAAGTTGCAGTGCTTGTGTAATTTGAAGTGGGCAGATCTGCTGTAAAGATAAGTTATAGCACCGGTCCCAGAATACTACCTTGAGCCCGATTTTACTTTGTATATCGGGAATGTGGCTGCATTACACTTGACTTCAAAGATTCTTTTTTGAAGGTAAGATTTTATAATAAGAAAAAGAGTGAAGTAGCGACTGTTTTATTTTAAATAGTAGTCCATCGTGCCAAACCTTGTCAAATGCTTTAGATATGTCTAGAAAAACTGCTAAACAGTACTTTTTATTTTCAAATGAGCTATTAATGATCTCAACTATTCTATGGACTTGCTCTATTGTGCCATGCCCTTTTCTTAATCCAAATTGATGGGAAGGTAAAATATATGCGTATTCTGGTTAGAATCATTTTTTCAAATAATTATCCTATCAGTGGCAGAAGGCTTATCGGCCGATAGGAGGAAACTTCATGGAGGGTTTTACCTGGTTTCAAGATCATTATTACCTGGGCTATTTTCCACTGACTGGGAACTATGTTTAATCTTAGACACGCATTGAATATCGCTACCATTAGCTGTATTCCTTTAGTAAGTTTAGGAAGATGTCTTAGAAGTGTAGGGCTAATTAGGTCGTATCCTGGGCTTTTTTTTTTGTCTTGCAAGCCTTGAATCGCATTAAGAACATCTCTAGGCGTAATAATTTTAAGGGGAGGCACATCTGTGTAGCGGCGTGCAAAGTTTTCATGATGTTACGATCTGTTACTCGTTCGTCGACAGGATATGGTTGGAATACTTCGCATAGGTTTTCTGCAAATGCCTTTGCTTTGTCCAAATCAGACCGAGCCCATGTTCCTTGTTTAGTTTTTATGGGGGTACATTGAGTTTGAGGGCGTTTTAAGGTTGAAGTTGCTTTCCATAAGGAGTAGTTGGTGTCACATTTATTATAAATATATGTTTGTTTATTACATATTTATTTAATGTAAATTTCCTTTTACCCATTATTTTCAGAATAATGAACTAACCTCGTACCATAATTTAAATAATTTCCACAGTGTTAAAATGCCATCCGTAAGCCCATGCAAGTTAGTTATCATCGAAAACAAAGTAAAGTTCATCAATGAACTAGACCTACTTACTCATTACACTTCGGTTCTTATATAAAAGATATTAATATACTATCTATCAAATGAGATATTCTTATTTTGATCCTATAATTGGGATAGGGCTCTGTTTCTATACTGGTTACCGTTACTTACAGGAAGTCCACTTTTATAACAATAGCGATAAATCGAGTAACCAAGTACTTCTATAAATTGTGCTTATACAGAAACTAAAAATTATAAATTATTTAAAATGGCGTTTTTGATGAACTTATTGTTTTTCAATTGTTTCAAAAAAGAGGAAGGTTGGCTGAGAACATGACCGCACCAGCCGTAGAAGACTAGCGCCGAATCTCAGGCGGAGGTTAATTGACCCGAAAGATCTTTCTAGTGGAGATAGAAAATGATCCCCACGAAACACTGTTCCGTGAGTGAGCTTACTCATGGGATCAGAAACATTGGCTTAACTGCCCGTGTCAAGAGGTAGAAAGCCTCACTAAAAACTCATCCCAATTTTACGGTGCAGACCGCACCAAAGTTCGTCAGTATTAAAAGATGTCGTTATTATTACATCAAATGATTAAAGTACTGTCATGAGCGTTCAAATTTGCACCGTAAAAGAATAAAAGCCAGATCAACATTACACGATGCAGATCGCAATAAAAGTATACGCGGTTTTTATTTTGATGGCAGAAAAGACAAGACTTTGGTTAGTATTAAGAAGGAAGGCAAATTTTATAGAAAAAGAGTAACAGAAGACCATTATGTGATTTTATCATGGCAAAGATTATACTGACTTGATTATATGGCAAGACTGTAAGATAACTGAACCAACTTTGACTTCCTATTTATCTGATAAAACCTAAAAAGACCCAAGCAGTAATGGGCTGTGTTAAATTGTCGACAGAAGCTTCAAGTTCAGTTTGTGGAGAAAATAGACGAGATGGTTTCATAAGGGCAAGACTATAGTCACAGCAGCGATTGCCTAATGAAACAAACAACGATTTAATACCGACTAATCTACTTATTTCAGGTTTTTTTTTCATTCTTTGATAATATATTTTTTTTTTTATTTTTCTTGATAAAAAAACATTAAAACAACTAATCAGGTTTTTATTTAACGTATCACAATGTAGTTTATTTTACAATTGACTGAAAATTTAGAAAGATGCTATCTTTTTAAATTAAATCAAAGTATTTAAAAAATTGTATTTTTCTAATTTTCAATTAGGTTGGGGCACCTTAAAACATCAAGACAAGTAAACTATCTTTTGTACGCTGAATTTACTCACTAAAAGGATTTCTCCATTATGTCGCCATTAAAAAAAAATGAAAAAAAAAAATCTTCATACATTACCACTCCACCCTAATTGGACATATCGAATAGAGCTCTGGGGAACTGCAAGTAATAGTAATATAGAAATACTTGAAAGATTTCGGATCAAAGCTCTACGTTCTATGTTTAACATTCCAAATTATATCCAAAACAAATTTTGCAAGACCCGAGGCTCAACACTGTAAAAGATGAAATCGCTGCCCGCAGCATAAAATACCAAAGAAAACTCACAAACCACGTTAATGCTCTGGCTGCTGGCTTATGCAGTGCAGGATAATGAAAAAAAAACTAGGGAAAAGAAAACAATCGAAATTTTAAAAAATGAGAGGAACCAAACGGTTTGGTAACTACAAGTTACTAATCCGTTTGGTTCCTCGCATTTTTTAAAATGTAATTTGTTTAAATAATCTAATCAATTAATAACAATTATATTTGTTTTCTTTTTTATGTATAAACATTCTTAGATATATTTCTTTAGATTTATTATCCCAGAAATATTAAAATATAAAAATACTGATTTCTTTTGAATTACATTCAGCGTTGAAGAATACTTAAGGAAACTTGAAAAGTAAGGATCTTCGTTACTGACGGGGTTCCCCTGACCGCTCATTTTTTTAATTATGAACAATGGCTTCACATAGCCACCATTAAGTAAATTAATTCAGCGGATCTTACATGTACACAAAGTACGCATGACAACATAACAATTCCCTGGCAGACGTGAATCGGTATGAGGGATTTCGCGGTTTATATTTAAATAAGAATTAGTCTTTGCTAATTAACTTGCAACAAGACCACAGAAGAGTTAACATTAAAAAAAGTTAAAAAATAAGAAATTAAATTGTTCATGCGATAAAGTACTTTATATAGTAGTAGTAGTTAATTGAAAATATACAATTACCCTAACAGTCTAAAGGTTACGTTATTTTAGGGTTTTGTTAAAAAAACTACGCACTGAAATTTATACAAAATGCAGCAAAAACGTTGCATAAATCATATCTTTTGATTGTTTCGAATTAGAAGCTTGATTTTTCTGTACCGTATTGATTAATTGGTTGCCTTGATTTTTGTGGATCGTGACCTGAATTTTAGATAATAATTTGAAATCAAGCATTGCCTACCACAGCGAAAAAAATAAAATTGTTTCAATAAAATAATTGCTTTGTTTTATAAATAATAGCCTCGCATTTGCTTCTTATATATCATACTAGATTCGTTCCTAAATTTTGCAGTATCACTAATAATCGGCTGTTATAAATTGTGAAACGTTCCAAAACGCAGTAATAATTTTATGGCTATCGATTTTCATTTAACTCTTAAACGGGTCATTATAGCTGTGTTTTTAGAGTAAAGCGCCGTCGACGGTCGAAAGGTAATATTACTCTTTGTGCTCCATGTAATAATGGAGTGATTAATGGTTCGACCAATATACGAAGCAACTTCTTTGTTAGTTGGCAAATATTTGATACGTTACGGACAACACAATCCGTTCCTTTGATACTGTGATTACTTGTAACGACCGGTCCTATAAGAATCGCTAGATGGATTGATACTATGTTTCTACGTTCAATTTCGACATTTATTATTATATACTTTGACGAACAAATGGAATTCTTAATATTTTCCTTATTTTACATGACTTATATTGCTAATACTTTTGTTATCATATCTTTGCTATTTATTCGTAACTATAAACAATTCCATATTAAACAAAACAAGCGCCTTTGCTTATAGCTACAAGTATGTCAGAAGTTGAAAATAATTTAATAGTAAATTGAAATATCAAATTCTTCTTCTCCTTTTAGGTTGACTATAAAAGACTTATTCAAATTCTATTAGAAACCGAGAAGGTCTACCTCTGAGCATAATATCGATCGGAACGAAGTTCCTTAACTTTTTTCTTTAACACTGAATGCCATTCGAAACAAAATCTGTATTTTTGTATTTTAATCTTTCAAGGATAGATTTCTAAAGAAATATGTCTTAGAATGTTGATTTATGAATTCATAAAAAAGAAAAACAAATATAATTGTTATTGATTCTCAACAAAAATACCTGGATGATAGAGCTTTGCTCAGTGGGTTATTTGGTAAATCATGTATTTTTAGAATAAATATTTAAAAAGAAATAACATTTTAAAAATAAGTATAACTAAACGGACTGGTGATTTCAATCTAATTATTTTATTTTTTTTTTCCTTGTAGCAATTTTGCATTCCCTCAGAACACGAATAAAATGATATTTTTTAAAATTAAACCCACCTAGATTGATGTATCGTCCACAAATCATCCTGCAAACAATAACGAAAATTGTATAATAACTATCCTGCCGGAGATGTTGTTCATGGCCGAGTGGCACAAGAGTGCGACTTTAAACGTGACAGTTTGATTCTCACACGAGGAAATACAATATTAAATATTATTTTTTTAATTTCTTTGCTCTGGTAGACAAATCGAGGTGATAAGTTCCGCCAGTCAACACGCAATGCCCCAAATTCCGTAGAAAGTTGGATATGGAACGATGTGTCTTCCACACTGGGTTCCCAAGTTGCCTCTGCCGTATTCGTACAACTTATGTTTAGTATCCATACTAACATTCTCATATGCTTTCTTCACTTTAGTCAATAAAACTTTTAATGACTTGTAACTAATATGCCAAGTAGCATGTCTTTTATTTTCTCCTCTAATTATTTCCAAGATCCCAACGAAAAGCATCCTAAGATTTTATTCAATAACTCTTTTTTTTGTAAAGTGTGATCACCTAAAATACCGCATAAATGACTTACTTGGCAGTAAAATATTGAGATATACGACATTCTCTATTTCATACGCAACTGCTTCAACATTTTCGCTTGTTTTAAAAGTATTTTTTATTTATAAAGATCATAACATAACATGATCTCTAGTTTGTTATAAGTATGCTATAAAATTAGTTCAAAAATCAGCTCACTCTGTTCTTCGCTGCGGTACATAAATTCACCTGGTGCGACATCTGGTCAAATATTGCCAAAATGATATATCCACAAGTGCGTGTCGGGTCGTTATCAAATCATTAGTACTAATGTAGATTAAAATGTCATGCATAATCTTATTCAAAAATATAATTTAAGCACATTTTTTTGTATTGTCAAAATGCTCCTAACAAACTTTACATGAATTAAGCCTTGGGTCTGTCGAGGAGGACATGACAGAATAAACCAGGGTAATAAACATTTGTCTATCTTCATCTAGCGAGAGGGGCACAATTTTATTTATTAAATTATTATTGTACACCACAAATGAAAATACAAACTAATATGAACAGTAAAATTGTTTTTACATTTTGTGAAGCATAAAAAGCGGTCTTATCGCTAATTAGCGATTTCTTTCAGACCTTTAAGTAGTTAGGAAATATAAAAACAAAATAAAACGGTGGGTGTTGCAAATATACATATGTTTTTTTTTGACACCTGTCGTGGCGCAGGGGCACAAGAGTGTGACTGCAACCGACAGGTTCTGGGTTCGATCCCCAGTCGAGGAAATAAAATATTTAATATTTTCAATTTATGTAAATATTTAATGTTTCATAGGTAATAAGGCAAAGCGCGGCGTTTAGTTCCGCCACTCAACACGCAATGCCTCAAATTCGGCGGAAAGTGGGAAACGGAAGTGGAACAGAGTGTCTTAACACTAGGTTCCCGGGTTCCCTCTGCCCACCCTGCCTCGTGCGGGATATACATATGTACATACAAATATCATACTATACACAAACTTGCGCTACATACAAAAAATATCTTGCGCTAAAATTTTAGGTTCACATGTTTAAGTTCATAAGCAGAAGGAACCTAGTATGTCTTGCTTGTGTGTCTAGTGTGAAGCAGAATTCGGAGTTTAGTTACCAGCATGAGGAAATAAAAATAAATGATTGCTCCTAACGGGAATCGAAGCCACAGCCGTCGCCACGGACATCACGGTTGTGACAACAATGGTCCAGGTCAAAGTGGTGCTAATTTGACCTGAGGTAGTGTACTCTGTGTTATTATTCTTTATTTTCACTCATACTTTAATAGAACAAAAATACTTTCAACAAAAGAACAAAAATACTTTCAATATAAAAGAAATAAGTAGAGCACGAAGCCGTATAGAGAGCACTAATACGCACTTGTTTTCTTAGTTGTGCCAGTTTTCAAGAAATAAAATACCAGGAAAAGTAACATGTGTAAGAACGCTTAACGTAGCAAAAAATATTGTTCCACTTCCACATTCATGAATTGATATATGGCATCCTTCGAATTGAAGGAGTTCTTACATGGTTCATATATTTTTTTATTTTATTTCTAAAAATTTATATCTTACTTTTTAAAATATCAGAACGTCATAAGAAAACCCACAATTAATAATTAAAAATGTTAACAATAATATCGTATATTTATTTATCTTTCATCACATTATATAAATAAAGCTTTTATTTATATAATGTTTAAAAAACCACTTTTTGTAAACTACTTTTAGTAGCTATGATTTTTGCCTCTCCTGCCCAAAAACCTGCCTGCCCGCCTATCCACCTGTCCGTTCGTCGATTAGTACACGCACGTTTTCTGATCCAGTGAGCCCATTCGAATGGTTTTTTTTTATGTTATGTAGATTAGGCCTGGTCAGTATCTAGGCTATATTTGATTATTTTAAAAAGTAATTACCGTTTTAAATAAATGATCTAATTTTTTTCAACTAAATGATCTAATTTGTTATATATATATATATATATATATATATATATATATATATATATATATATATATATATATATATATATATATATATATATATATATATATATATATATATATATATATATATATATATATATATATATATATATATATATATATATATATATATATATATATATATATATATGTCAATGGATTCGTGTTTTGATAGTGGGTTACATTATCTTGATTTATAACTTACCTATCAATTACACATATGAATGTGTTCTACTCTTCCAAAAAGAGCCTAAATGTTCATAAAACTGATTTAGGAACTCATCAGATTCATAAAAAGCATAATATAATTTTTTTACAGAAATAATTTTAATTAGAACTATTTTAATTGTTTAAAATTGTCTGTTTTAGTAATTTGCTAAACAAAAAAGGGATATAATAGTTTATCTTTAAGAGAAATATATGTTATAGTAGACTTTGTAGAACTTTGAGGAAGAATAATTTCGTTTTACATTATTTTTAGATAACTTTAGCCACTTGCACGACGCACGTAGGCAAACACTAAAGTTCTTCTATTTTTGGAATATTCTTTGTTGATACTCCTCTACTCTTCTCTCGGGCATAATAATATGTAATATAGTCTCTAGACTCGCTATAAACGACTATTCAGTACAAAAAATGTTTCAAATTGTTGCAGTAGTTCATGAGATGCATGCGTGAAACCAAATAAAGTCTTCCTCTTTATAATTTAAATTCGTAATAAATAAAATTCAATTTCTGTCTGTGATTTCTAAATAGCGGCATTTTTTCAAGTGCATTTAGTAGTTATTTACACGACATTAAAACTATTAAGAGATTAAATAATATAAAATAAAAAAGAAACAGGCAAAGTCACGCGGGGCACTAGTCGCTAATGTATTTTTCTCTTCCTGCATACCAACGAGTATTTAGATATTTTAAGGTAAGGGTAACTGTAGTCACGCCGCGCCGCTTTGACAGCATTCAATCACACGCTTCCGAACTACGTCACAATATTTTCACAGCTTTTTATAACACAGAATATTTTTTAGTAAACAAAAGAGATATACGAGTTTAATACTTTCACTGAATTAGCTTTATTTGTATTCGGTAAACTATCACTGTAAAAGCACTCGGTTGAACGTATTATTTTATATGTGTTTGTAGAAAATGGGGAATGCAGTGTTTTAACGCTACGTTCTCTCTGCGAGATACACTATGCAGTTATAAAAAATGCATAGTTGTGTTGTATAAGTTCTCCGCATACAAGATTGTGTACAGCTCTGAAACATGTAGCAATTCCCAGCACTCTCATAGAGTGGACACGCCATTCTTCTACCATTGATCCTTTCCAAACGTCTTTATCCGCTCGTAAAACTTATTTTATGTTTCACAGACTCTCTATTGCCTTACGGTAAGTTGTTTCATAGTCACCCTTCAAAATAATTCTCGAAGCCCTTCCTAAAGTTTCTGTTCATTTTACGTTTTAGGCATCGGCGATAAAATGTGTTCTTTATATATTAAATAAATTCTGTTATGATCCCTTTTTTCTTTTACCGAGAGTTTTCAGGAGTAATAATAAGATGATCCGAGAATGAATGCCTCCAATAAGTCGACCCTTTTCAACATTTTTTTTTTTTGGGTGATATTTCTACGTAAATATTGTAGCATCATTTAAAAAAATGTTTTTACTATTTTAGCAGGTTTTTGTTTACATAGAATAATTGTTATTGGTCGTACTTAAAATTTTTTATTTAATAATTGTTTTTTATAATTTATGAGACTTTTTGTATGTTTTAACTTTACAAAAACAAATGAAGTCCTTCATTCAAATTATTAAATTAAATTATATTGTAATACAAATGGTAATATAATATGCAAAACAATAACAAAATAGATAAGGTACTTGTAAGTCAGGGTAAAAAAATATCGATAAAAGACGTAGTATATATGTTCTCTGGGACCATGGGATCTTGAGAATGCAAAATTATTTTAATAGATAATATTAATACGTAAGACATTTAGCTTTGGCGATGGCCCTAAAACTATTAGGCCCTTAGCAAAGCTTACTTGAATTTATATTTTTGGCACATATCCTACAAGTACCATATGAAATATAATATTTACTTGCAAGAAAAGTGTTTACCCGGTTTTAATATTGCTTAATTAAATAATACAATCTTGATAAACTCAAGGATAATAATTTCACATTTCAGAAAAAGCCGTCTTGGGGCAACTGCAGTGAGTCGGACTGTGAACGCATCAGTTGTAGTTTCGATTCCCTTCTGGGGAACAAAACGCAGGCTAAATTGCGCCAACTTTACAAGCTATGAAAACTTTAGGTAAACTTAAAGTAAATAATACAAATTTTCATATATGTTATTTAATATCATATAGATATTTTTGAATCGTAAGTATGACCTTAAGGCCAAAGAATCCTAAGCGAATATGAGTAACAAGTGTTCTTTTTAAATATATCAATATTATCTTACGCTTAAGTCTTGGCAAAGCATGGAGTTAAAGTTACACAAATTCTGGGAGGAAAATCTCCGTTGGAACAGAAGTATCTTAATGGAAACGGAGTGATTTAACAGGTTCCTAGACTCCCACTGTCTATAGTGCTATGTACGGAAAACAGCGTGGGGGTAAAAAAAGATTGATAAGAGACGTAGTTTTAATATTCTCTGGGACCAAGAAGTCTTAGGAAAGCAAAGCCTTTAAAAAATAAAATTAATACGTGAGCCATTTAACTAGCGTTTGCCCTATAACTATTTAGCGGTCAACAAAATTTATTTAGTTCAAAAATAGTTTATAAAATATTTGAATTTCATTTAAATTTGAAAAGTAATTTGACAAACTTATTTGACTTTTTGGGACGTTAATTGAAAACTAAAAATAATAATTTTATAATTTTACTCATCAATACATTACATATTAATAAACCTTGAGTGTCTATTTAGTCTTTTCTTTTCGAATAGGTGCATATAGTTATTTATAATATACTAAAACACACGTTAACATTTTTTTTGTATGTCATTGTGTTTGTCTGGACTAACAGCAATCCCGATTTCTATGGGACTTTTACTGATCGTTAAAGGAAATTTAAGAGCAACATATAGGCTATTTTTTATACCTGTTTTAGTCGCGTCGGGTAGTATAGGGTGTTTGCGCGTAAACTTAAAAAAAATGACAACGTATTTTTTTGGATTTAGGAAGTATTTGCATAGTTAACCATATTGAAATAACAAACCAATTTTCTCTAAACAATAGTCAATATTCAATAAAAAGAAACGGCAGAAGCCACGCGGGGACGTGAGTAATTTGTAAACAAAACAAAGACAGAAAAAATTATACTGCACTTCCATTTTATTACATATTACTTCATTTTAATGTCTTTTACTATCTACTTAATTAAATATCCTATTTATGTAGACGAATTCATTACGATTTAAGCACTAAATACAATAATAAGTAGTTACCTAACCCAAAGATGTAAGCTACCGCAGTGATTGCCATCGTAACTAAAAACGGGTTGTTAGGAGCGATTTCGTGGTCCGCTGGCCGCCACACGTCGCTGGTCAGCAACAATGGCGCGGAGCAGTGCCCTCGCGACCACGGACCTAGCGGATGTAGACACTCCCAGATATTTTTGCTATTTAATAAAAATTAAACGCTTAAATGAATTAAGATTAGGTTTATTTTTTTTCTTATTTCTCTTATAACTTTAATATTATTATAGTAGGTACTTGCGAGTAGTTAGCAATTTTATAAAAAGCTTTGCTAGAAACTAAGAATTGTGAAGCGTTTATTACAAGTTTATATTTTATTTAGTTTCACCTCTCCTAATTTTAAGTGTCTTTAAGTAAAGTAAATCTCTGCCTCTAGCATAAGCTGAAATTAAAAATATAGCTTTAGGTCTAACGACAATGCTATCATGTATAATCGGTATTATTATAAATCCAAAATGACCGCGTGCATATTTCTCAACAATCCACCTAATATATGTAGATAGCGAATGAAAAAAGTTTCAATTCTAGAGATATTTCTAGGAGGGTTGGATATTCTTTTTCAACCCGCCCCATATGAGTATTAAAAAAAAGGAGCTGCAAAACAGGATTTGGGCCTAATGCTATTTATTTACCAGGGCCGACCTTGATAGATGACTGAGAGCTGAAAGATGGCTATAGGAACTCGGTAATTAGGCGAAACAATCCCATAGAGTTTTACCTTCACGACAACCAGGGTCTGAGATGAAGAGTAACAATCATTGAACATATTACACTTTAATTTTTTTTATGTTTTGACTTAAAAAATATAACACGCTTTAATTTATAAATGTATATCTGAGGGTGTACGTTATAGGATTATAATGACACAGATGAAGAAAGTTAATAATTTTTCATTAAATATTGCGATGGAATGTATTTTGTTATTATATATATTTCGCTATTATTATAGCACATATTTAGATAATTTGAATCATATTTCATTAATATATTAGCCCCCGCGCGGCTTTAACCGCTTAAACTATACGATTATTTGTTAAATATTATTCAAGAATAATCAAGAAAAACGTTATACATAAATTGTAATTTAAGCATCTAGATATATTATTTGATTTTGCTCACTTGTGTGATGGTGATGGTCTTATTTAATAAAAAAAGGTGGGACGTTGCATAAATATTTGATCGGTAGATACTCATAGGCGGTAAACGCATTTTTTTGTGTAAATTCCGATCCCGTGAGGGATTCAGGAAAATAAGAAGTCTATATGTTGATTCACAATCTCTTATATCCTTCACTTAGGGTTACATAAAAATCAGATCAACTGTATCAATAGTCTGAACAAACCGAAAATATTTCTTTCTGTCAGACAGACCGGCAGCCAAAAATTTTAAAATCATTACTTTGTGTCTGTGTGTGTGTTTGTGTTTGTATAGATATGCACTTGAATTGTATACATTTTTAAAGAACGATAATATATAGATCACCAACATAAGAAACTTACTAAGCGGGCTCGCAATAGGCGGACTTCCATTTTTTTCTTATAAGACTAACACAATAATTGAATACTTCTGCAAGTTATAAATCTAAAATTGCTTTATTTCAAGGTAATATGATTTTTAAAAATGTATACAATAGCATTATATTATAATTTTAGTATACCTATTTACACATACATTATTCCTTGATATATCCTTCTTAATTGGATGGGCATTTAAATATTGAAGGCCATTTGCCTTAATCACCCCACTTTGACGTTTGTTAAAAGGTCTTGAGGATTACTCTATTCTTGAAAAAGGGTACGACCGGCTAATTGGTAAAATTTCAAAGTTTAGATTTTAAAATTATCCTCAAAACTCGTGCAATCCGACTAAATGGAGTTAACAAAATTAGCTACAATGTTGGTTAAATTACCTCCCGTCAACGAAAAAGACGTTGTAAATTTTAAATTAAAGATCGAAAATGTATTTGCAACATATTAGAAAAATCATTATTCTTATAAGAATTTAATAATTTCTTACTTTGATCGTACGGAATCGTCAGAATCGTTGAGGTCTGTAAGGGGTTTGACACTTTGGCTTTGTATCTTCGTTGTACGTCTCTACTACATTTATCACAAGGGGTGTTCTAGAGAAATGTCGCAACACAAGCTTAAACACTACCCTCACTATCTGAATACGTGACACTCCACTACTGTGCGGTTTCGTGGGAACTATATTATTATAATGCTATTACTATACAATATACTCTATTACTATATAATATATACTATTACTATACTAAATATATTTTATTATTAAACTATTCTTTTTTCTTAATTTCACGCTCCATGCCAGTCGACGGAGTAAACCTAGTCTTAGGACATTTTGTTCCTCAATTTTTAAAATATTGCGTGACAAGTGGCAGAACTCAACGAGCCGTTTTATTACATGAGCGAGGAAATCAAAAGAAATTAACACCTAGTGTGGATATCGAACCTACAACCGACACATTAGTCTGGTGTTGTATCTGCGACGCGACAGCCTATATGAAATAATATAAATATTAGTTAAGAATTTGATTATATTCTACTTTTTGTGATTGCAGCGTGGAGTTGCATTCAAATTACATAAAGCTACGGTATACTTTATAATTTAGTACAAAACAAATAAATGACAACAAACAGCTTTACTGGTACAAAAAAAACATATACGTAAGCTTTATATACTACATATGCTTTATCACAAAAGTTTTAGTAAATTCAATAAAATATGTAGATTATGATATATCTTCAGTTATTAGTGATCTAATAACTGAAGTAGAGTGAAAACTTTGCAATTGCGCAAATCGTAAAGTTTTGCTGAGTAATATTAAATTATTATCAGAAAGTCATCGTGCCTTTGTGGGGGCTCCTAAGTGATTTATGTTAATTGATGTCTGTAATGTCATAACTGCACAACAATAAGTTCATATTTCATTTAAGTTTGAACAATTCAGGCACACCTCAGGTTTCTGTTCTAATTCATTACAACAGAAAGGCCGTTGTAGGAGACATCCCGTATATCAATATTTTTTCACTTAAACCATAACACCTAGAGGTAGAATAGTGGAGAAAAATGAAAGGTTTCATAGAAGTTTATGATCCAACGAGAATCCTTAAATAATTATCTTGTGTGGAAACTAAAGTTACTTGAACTACTATACATTTTATAACTTCGAAAAATCCTGATCTGGTACTGAAAATTGTTTTTACTTTTATTAAGTAGGGATTAACATGATCTTATTCTACTTTTTTTTTACTCTCTTTTACTTAAAGGTATTATTTTACAAGCCTAAAAATTGTTCATAGATTCACAAGAGAAATAAAGGTCATAAAATATAGTAATAAAGTTCAGCAGAGTAGTATATTTTATACCAGTAAACTAGTAAAAAAATATGAATAATCTATAATCTAATTCAATGATGCTCGCAAAAACAATTTTGTATTTAGTCTAATAGTAAAATGCGCATTTTAAACACAGAATCCGACAGATCAACAAAAATTGTTTAGTTTCTCAAGTCCCCTCTGTCTACCCTGCCATGTGCATGAGTAAAAAAACATAAGTAATACAAAAATTACTGAACAAAATCGATGGTTTATAGTTAATTTAATAATATTAACATTGTTTTTTATCAAAACTTTTGTTCAATTCATTTTATTATCAACAACGAAATATTCAAAGTGATATTACTATGCTCCAACATTGTAAACCCGAATATTTAATATGAATCTCAGTTTGATATCTCTACGCAATCTCACGATAAATCGTCTAGACAGACGAACAGACGGACAACAAAATAATCCTATAAGAATTTCGTTTTTACATTGTGCCCTAAAAAATTAATACAAACTTATAATTGTAGTTAATTTTATACAAAATGAGTTCATACGCCCACAAACTTAAGTCTGTCAATTTATATGAGCTTTACTTTCCCCTGACCTACAATCCTTTTTTTTTTTCGGAACTATTAGTGTGAACGTCCGATTCGCACATGACCGTTTTTTTTTTCAAATACATAAATTTCTTCCTACTTACTCGTAGATGCTTTAATATACTTAGAGTGTAAAATATCGTATATTAAAAGTTTCAAACTACGAAAAGGATTTTAATACTGTTTTGAGTAATAAACAATGAACTTTTAGAAAAGGCAGGTTATATAATACGAGTAGGTCTGCATTTAACATATCTTACTAGTGCTATCCAGGCGATTAGGGCTGCAATTATATCGTTAAACATGTTTTATTTTTATAAATAACTCGTTGTTTTTCTTATATTTATACAAAAAAGACATTTAAAAAGTATCAACACTCGTCATGATTTAAACCCTTCATATTTTAGTCGTGAATCACGAGTTGTCTTGGTAAATTCGATTTAATCGGTAGCACGGCTGGGTGCACCGCGCCGCCCGATCATTAGCATCGGATCAGTACGACAAAATCTGAAATGATACGATACGGTCCTACACCAATTATCCATGAACTTGAAAACGTGTCTCACCTTTGGCAAAGCTGTAATTTCTATGCTTTTTTTCTTCATGCCTTATGGTTTCATGCACTAGGTTTTACCTGGGGCTTCACCTTCATGGTCTAATAGAAATAACTAAGATTTGTGTATAACATTCTGAGAGCCCGGTTACCGGTTTATAGAGGCTGATAACATCAAGTAATATTATTAATATATTAGTTGATATAAGGTAGTAGCTTCTTAAATTGCCGTATATGATATGAGTATATTTTTTTTATCTATATTATTACCTACGATACCTATGAGCATGCCTATCGGTTTTGTCATGATTTTAAGACTTTTTTGTCTATAGTTTTTATGTGCACATCTTCTGAACTACTGGAAAGATTTGAGTTACACTTTATGTGCTTTACAGCCAGTTTTTTTTGCTTTCCGTAACTCAAAAGGAAAAAGCGGAATGTTTTTAAATTCGAATGTTTTTCTGAAAATCGAAATGTTTTGAAATGTTTTTAAATTCGATTAATTTCGAAAGTGGAAAACCGAAGTGGAACGGAGTATCTTAATACTAGGTTCCCGAGTTCCCTATGTGTACCCTGCCGTTTGTGGGATATACGCGTGAAGCTGAGTAGAATGGAGTAATAAACAAGAAGTATTACAGATTTATACCTGTAATTTATAATAGAATTAGTCTGTGGTCTATTTTAATTTCATACAAAATTAATGTACAAGTGTTCCGCCCAACCACTTAAGTTTTGGCATCTTTTTAAGTTTTGTCATCTTTTTATTTCACTCCACTTCTATAAAATCTTATCGCAACGTACTTACAGCCTTCCTCTATAATTGAGTTATCCAATATAACTATTTTTTCTTAAATCAAACCAGAAGTTCTTGAGATCAGCACGTTCAACCAAACAAATTGGTACTGATTAATTTAAAGAATTAAGACTGTTTTCTTGATAATACGTTTCAGTTCCTTTTTCAGCTTCAAGCTATATCTTTGCTACATGACTAGTTTGGCATAGGAAATTTGGGAAAACTAGTGTTAAGTACACTTTCTTAAGTTCCTCACTTTCCACAGAATTAAAGACATTGCGTGATAAGTGGCGGCACTCAATGCCACGCTTTGATCAATTGCACATTATTCTCGTTATATAGTGTGTGTGTGTGTGAGTGTAATTTGATCATCAGCCTCAAGTAATTAAAATATTAAATATTAAATTGCCTCGAGTAGGATCGAACCTACTACTTGTCGAGTTTACAGTCACACGTTTGTGCCTCTGCACCATGACCGTCCCCGACGTTATAAAAAGTATACCGGTAACCTTTAATAGTAATTTTCATACGTCATTTTTTAAATTACCGAATGAGACGCCAGAAAAACTAATAATATCATAATATAAACATCAACAGAAAATCATTTGATGAATGGCGTCATAGGCGTAGCGCCCACGCGAACGCACCATTTTAATCAAAATAAGAATCTTATAAGCTCACGCGATGCAAGCGCGTAGCCCTTGCAAGTACAAACAAGAAAAGCTATAAATCTTATCCTCCTAAATTCTCTAGAACAATAACCATATAAAAAGTAAGTAAAAAGCTCTCAATTAATATGTACTTATATTGTTTTTCAATAGTGACTCCAATATATTTTTATTCAATAATTCAGTGATTAAAATTGATAAAATGCCTAATATATATGTCATTACAATTATTTGATATTACGATTAAGTAGTCTAGCTAAGTACCTAATTTCTTATAAGCACTACATGAAGCACAAAACTCCTTTCATGATCAGAATAAAATATATTATTATATATGTAATGTAAATAAAACACTGGAGTTCACAATAATTATTGTATTAGATTTGTAGACTAACATAAACTAAACTTACCATACATAATTTCAACTTACTTACTTACTTACTTACTTACTTAGCTTCTTGCTATATCTCTAGTGGGGTAGGCAGAGGGAAAAGCTACGTCTTGGCATACCTTTTTCGCTTCGTCCACTGTCCTCTTCATTTGACTGACTATCATTCATCTTTCTTACATTCTTCTTCTGTAATACCCACGTTTCGCTGTCATATAACACTGTCGGTACGAACAATGCATTGTGTACGGCCAAACGCGCAGCTATGTTGATGTTTCGCAGTCTCAACTATGCAGCTAAGGCACCGTTATCTCTGTTATCAGCAGCAATACGCCTTTCCACAACCATTTCGTATCTTCCGTCTCTGCTAAACATACTTCCCAGATATACTACCTCATTCACTTGTTCTAATATCATATCATTTACACTGATCTTGCATTCTGTCGCATTCTGTCCTTTCTTTATTTATACTGATCTTGCATTCTGTCCTTTCTTTCAAATATTCGCACACCTTCGTCTTATTCGCACACCCTTCTTTCAGAGTGGTAACCAATGCCTGTAACTCGCTTTCTAATGATGCAACAAGCACTGCATCATCTGGCTACAGCAGGCAATTTGTATTCAATACATATCCATGTACAACCCTGTCAAACGCCTTTTCCAAGTCCACAAAATTTTTTCAGTGATCATGCGGAGGGAAAAGATCTGATCCATACAACCTCTTCCAGGTCTAAAGCCTCCCTGGGCCTCCCACAATAAAGTTTCAGGTCTAACTTGCATTATTCTCGTATAATATTTTAGCATAAACTTTACTTCCTAAGCTAATCAAATTGATATTCCTATAGCTTGCGCAATTCTATCTGTGAACCTTTGCCTTTATACAAAGACACGACGACAGCACCTCGCCAATCGTCTGGGATTTTCAACATAAATTGCACAAAAACTAGAACAGGTCCAAGACGCGTGGTCCATCATATTTGAACATCTCGGCAGTAACTCCATTAACTCCAGCTGCCTTACCACATTTCAAACTTCGTATGGCACTGTCAACTTCTTTTATACTGATTTCACCATCAGCTACGACTCAGCGTTTCATTGTTGCTTGAGGCAAAGGCGTCATTACATTCATACATCTCCTTGTAAAATTCCGCCAATCGCTGCAAAACCTGCGGTTGTTCTGTTAAAAGATCACCTTCCTTTAAAAGCAACTCTTTCATTCAACAGGTTAGCTAGCAACTCAGGGATCCACTCAGTTTTCGCGAGATTAGCTTCGTGCTTTCCCGAAAGTTGTACATTAACCTATCATCTCTTTCTTTCTCAGAGTTTTCACGATTCATCTTTATTAGTAATTACATTTGGTGGTATGTTTGCAGCTTATACTCTTTCTTTCTTATGCTATGTTATCCTTACCCGAGGCTTTTTCTATCTTTCTACAGCAATTGTCACTTCATCATCCCACCATTCGTCTCGCTTTTTGTTAAAGCTTCTTTTCCTTTTACCACATACCTCTGCCGCTACTTCCGTCATACCATTCCTTAGGTTCTGAAAGCATATTTCAATATTTCTATTTCCAGAGCTATCGTTTCGTAGCTGTCTAACTTCATGGAAGCTCCTTCTTGATATTCCTCTCTGATCGGTGAACCTTGAAGCTTTCAGCTTCTTATGTGGTGATTGCGGCTGCGCCAACCTGCGAACAGAATTTATTATATAACAACTTATTATATATGCTATAAGTACCTTCTTACAAAACAATTATTGATTATTAATAACTTTCAACTATTTTATATGAAATATACCTCCCCAAAAACTTTGCTTTACAATAATATAAAAATCAACACAAAGAGTTACAACCATTCTTGTGGTCTTCGACTTTCCAGTACTTTACACTTATTTTTTATTTTCCCCTTGTTGTGCTGGCAGTCCCTAACATATCAGCCCATACTTTAGCATCCAGTTAGTAATGATCTCTTCCTCTTCGCGACTTCTCCCTTTTTTATTGCCATCATTGGTATCATCCATATCTATATCCTCATTTATATTCTCAGTGGTCAAGCATAGGTCTTCCACTGGTGTAGCTGCCGGAATCATTTTATTAATTGATCAATATGCCGGTTAATAATCTCGCCCTCTCTGATCTTCACTTTACAACTAGATAGACCTAGATATATCTAGGTCTATCTAGTTATAGAACTAGATAGACTTTTTGTCAATTATACCAGTGGGCCATCTTGGCCGGTTCAAGTCCTTGTTGTAATTTTTATACAATACTTTTTGGTTTACATTTGTTTGTCGTGGTCTGTTTTGATTTTATTTAATAAAAAATTTCTTGCTCATTGTATTTCTTAAATTATCTGGATACAAAATATCTCCCTTAATAAATAAAATAAATAAATAAATAGTACATAGGCGTCTCTTCATGAATATTTCTAGTGGGCTTTTATTGTTTGTTACGCATGAAGTACTCTTGAAAGCTAGCATCAAATTACGAATTCTCATATCTCACGATAAGTCATTTTCCTTAGTTTATCTTTATTCGTTTGGACCATGCGTTCAACCAATCCATTTGTCGCTGGGTGATAATATTATGAGCCTTGAAAAATTATGCATATCGTTTGCTATAAAAGAAGTGTCATTGTCCGATACTCACACCTCACATAACCATTAAATTACTAAGACTGATCTCATTAAGGCCGATGCAGAAATAGTGTTATTTAAAACAAACACTTCAGGCCATCTGAAATAAGCATCCACCAATATCAACAAATATTTATTATTATGAGGTTTAGCCCAATCAATATGAGTTCTTGATCTGGATCTGGTAGGCGCAATCAACTCGTGCACTACCTAACCTTACCTTACGTTACCTTACTATACGGGGCCTTACCTTAAGTAGATCGATTTTCAATATTTTCATTGAGACCTGGCCATTACACATAACTTTGAGCAAGTGCTTTTGTTCCTGAAAGTGTTTTATGTAGAAGTTAGTTCATGTTGTCGAAGTGCACTCGGTATAAATACACGGCAGCCTAGAAGTATATAAACGTTTTGCTGTGACAGTGACAAGTGACAGTTCAAGTCTGTGTAACCAAAACGGACGAAGACACTTGACGTAATTTTTTTAGTTTTATATAATAAAACACCAGATTTAAATTTCTGTCTTGTTTCAAAAGCAACGCGTTTCGTATCATAGGGATCCGCTATTGTTTCAGCTCATATTTCAAGAGTTTTTCAACTGAGGCTATCAGCACATCCAATTTGAGCTCTGAGGCTTATATTCTATTTCATAATTATGCACAGTCAATGTAATAGCAATTCTAGTTAGTCAAGGTAAGAGCATAGTTCGCATAGGTTCTTTTGGATCAAAAATGTCAAGTAGAGACTTATGGTCTGTAACTATCCGGAAACGTCTTGCCACCAGGTAATTATCAAATTTCTCTCTCTCTTCCTCCTTCTTTATCCAGTTGTAAATAACGCCTTTCATACGTATAAAGGGGAAATGCTATTGTTATGGGACCTTCTAAAAAGTCCTCCATTTCACGTGTCAATACTGCCCCAACTCCATACTCAAAACTGTCGCATGTGAGTACTATAACAGTTTGTTTACATCGTAGTGTGCCAAGGTTATATCGAAAGTAAATAAACGTTTAGGACTTCGAATGCTTTCTGTTTAACTTACATTCATTTCCAACTACTTTATGCGTCCAATAAGTGATGCAAAGGCCGTGGTTAGTTTTTGTAAACCGATTTATACCACAAAAATCGCTCATAAAAAGTCTAATATTGAGGCATATCCTTTAGCTACTATTACATTCAATTCCTTTACAACATTCCTATATCACTGCACTGATGGCATTACCTGTTCGAGCAGCAATACTGGCGTTTTATTCCATGTACTTAATGATAGCTGAACGTGTTCTAATGTGTTCTGCAGTAGGTAGCTACAGAGCACGTTCCATGGGCGCTCATTGCTGAGAGAGAAACTAGCCTCAATGTCTACTTACATCTAGCCGTTAACAATAGTGATATCCACTTCCTAAGGTGTAGTAGGTACCCTTGTAGCACTATTTATGTTGTAAATGTAATTTAATAGGTTTTTGGTATAACGTTTCGGTATATTTTATAGAAGAAATCTAAGAGATAATCATGACATATTTAGTAGTATAGCTTATAATAACAGCTTAAACAACAAATTAATAGTGTTAAAAATTTAAGTATGGGTTAGATAGAAAAGATAAAAACTTGAATTGGGATAAACATATTAATGAAATTAAGCATACTTATATAACTCTTAAATTGATGAATGTTCCTAATTTATTGTGAAAAAATATTTAAGTCGAATATGTATAGCATTAATACGGAGTAGATTAAATTATAAAAGTTTTTATGGTAACAGTATAAACGGCCGTGTGATTAAACACAGTTCAAAATCACTGTGTGCAAGTCATCGGTAGCTTTATTAGGAATACACCAATACATGTATGCATTGTGAACTTTGCCTTTGCATATTAGAAATTTGCAAAAAATATTAAGCTGTAAATGTTTTATTGGAGTTCTTATCATTCAGTGGAAATGTTATTACAAATGTACAAGAAATCCTTTACGGTATTATGAACTGTGGATATATTGGAGACGATTTAAATTATATGTTGAGAGTGTCACTGGATCCAATCATCATACAGTAATTTTAAAATATTAGGCGTTTGTCAAATTTATTTCAATAATAAATATGCTTCTTTTTATCAATTATTTACTAATGGTTATAAAAATATTTTTCAATGAGGAACGGCAGTTTTTTACCATCAAGCTAAAATATGCACATTGAAATAATTGTCATTCTCGAAGCATTGTCATTGGTTTTTTCTTACTCTAATAAGAAATTTGTTAGTGAGGCCAAACCTAATATAGAGCGCCCTTTTATACTTTCTTCGGCTAACCTTGAATATATCTGATACCTATAATATTTTGAAGTGTATTTATGGAATTGAAACCAAAAATAAAACTGTGCATAATCTAAAAATACCCTCACATATTGGAATTTTAAGTAGGATGTTGACAGAGATTCTAAGCAAAATATTAATAAAGACATTACACATAACTGTTGCTTTATAGTATTATGCTGTTATTATAATTAAATTTAAAGAATTAATAATGTTGATTGATGAATGAATGATGAAATAATAATAATGTCTTTGATTTTCGCGATTGTTACACATTTTAAATAAACCACTTTTAAAATGAAACACTTTCAAACTTTTAAATGTTTGCAGTGTGCAGGTGGATACAAACTTGATTGTGACCGTGGCTTATATATAGGTTAAACAAAGAGAAGCAGCAAGAAATCCAACCATTACATCAGGTTTAATAAACCCCACATACTCGCTAGGGAAAATAAATATATCCCTAGAAAGATCCACGAGGCTATTGAAAAACAAAAACATCCTAATTTCAAGAGAAAAGATGGTTAGAAACTTTCCACCACCTGGGACCCACTCTTACAAATTTAAAGTCTCAAGCACACCACACCAGAGGACCAGATACAGTAAGCTCATTCTGCAAGAATCCAGGGCAGTACGCGAGGCAATTAATGAATCGTTGGCGGTAGTTTGATATAATAATTATATCAAATTACAGACAAATCCTTAGTCAGTTTTTGCCGTGTGATTTCGACTTAGAATAGGATCACCCTGGTACTGATGGTGTCGTAAGAGGCGACTAAACTGCGTGTGGGAGAGTCACGTTGCCAGCAATGGCAACACGCATGGGCAGACTCGACCGGATTATTACCACCCCTGGCATTTAAGACCGGCGTTAAGTAGTGGCTTTGGCCACTGCGTTTCGCATTAGGTAATGCTGAGCTCCGGTGCCCATCCACCTTAAAAGACGGTAACGCTCCTGTAGCTCCTCTGGAGTTACACGGGGCCGTGGGCGACAGACCATCAGGTGACCCGTACGCTCGTTTGCCGTCTCTTCCATAAAAAAAAAAGTCTACCCGTGACCACGGACTTCTGTAAAGTGTTCGAAACGTCGGATTTCCAAAAATTGATTGATAAGTAATCAATCAATATACGCGATAAATGATGAAATAATGTTGATAAAATATTAATGTTGAGACATAGCTATGGACACCTTCTTTTAAATAAGTTTTAGTTATAATTGGGTCTATCTTATTTATAGATTATACGTAGGTGACGTAGTCAATGTTATGGCTAAAACTCTCATATAATTTGCAGACTAAAATGATAAAAATAATTGTAATACACGAACGATTATCGTTCACAACGCAATTAAATTATATTATTTATATGGTTTATAAATATGTAAATTAATTATGTGCAATTATGTGTAATTGCCATACATTTTTATAGCATCATTATTACAATATATGGTCTTGAAAGTTAAATAACAAAGTGATCTGTAGGATATTTTTGTTATTACCGGCTAGGTTATCGTTTCCTTTTTGAATCACAACTTCAATCAGAACCATTAAATAATTAATGACGTCACTTAATGATCAATTCCAAAAGTTGTTTTTTATGTTATCTAAAATGTCATGAACAAATAATGTGGTCTTTCCTTTTTTCCCATATTATGACGCTTAAATTGTAAATCTATTGATTGAATCAATTTTTCTTGCTTTTATATGGAACTGGCACATTATTATTTTTTAGGTAAAATTTTATACATTATTATTATTATTATTATCATTTTATCAATATATTGTATATTGATTACATTATACACGTATTGTATTGAATACTAAATATTTTTTTTTTATTATCAAGTAATAATTAATAATTATCCTAATACAATTTCACTCTAATATCATATGCGGAAACATTTTACAGCCTAGTTAGAATGAAGTATACACAAAGTCTCCAGATCGATATTAGTTTACTTATGCATTCCAATCAAGCATTCAAAACCTCCTTTATTAACATATCGATATAAATAATCACGAAAATGTTAAGTACATTTTCGTGTAAAATAAGAATTTTAAAATTATAATATAATTTATTAGTTAAATTATTATTTCATCTAAGGTTTTAACGTGATAATTTCATAGAAAAAAAACTACATAAATATGTTTTGAGAGTACGTTATGCCTGTCATCACAAGAATTTTAACTTTATGACATTGTAATAAAATCTAAGAAACTTGAATCGACCCACTTGTAAAGAAAGTATCATCATGAAATATTGCTGTTATACCTAGGTTAGGTGATATTACAATAATATGGTAGCATCGAGTTTGTCTGATGATGGATTTATATCATGAATAATGGAAATTTGCAGAGGTAGTGGTAAAGCACTCAGGGCTTATGTTATTTATAGCTCCGACCACATTCTTCAGCAATTATTGTATGTTTTAGTGATAAAAGCGCATTTTTAAAATTTCTAAATTATTTACTAATGGATAGACCTCAGACGAATCACTTAGTTATCGATTGTGCATAACCCAACTGCATTTCTTAAACAATTTATGGCTAGCCATAAATTGTTTGTGAAATGCAGTGCTTCGTCATTTTGAATTAAGTAATATTAATTATATTAATCTAACATTAAAACACGCATTTAAAAATACTATTAACGTACAATTTTTTTCTTTTCTATTGCATTATAAAAAAATATTATAAATTAATGAGGCCTATATATATATATATATATATATATATATATATATATATATATATATATATATATATATATATATATATATATATATATATATATATATATATATATATATATATATATATATATATATACATCCAGCTCGGATGGGCAGCATTCGGGAAGCTACAAAAAATCTTTACGTCCAAGCTACCTCAGTGTCTCAAGACAAAAGTCTTTGACCAGTGCGTGTTGCCAGTAATGACATACGGGAGCGAGACGTGGTCGCTAACTATGCGTCTCATAAGAAGGCTCAGAGTCACTCAGCGGGCAATGGAGAGAGCAATGCTTGGTATTACCCTACGTGATCGAATCAGAAATGAAGAGATCCGTAGGAGAACAAAAGTTACCGACATTGCTCGAAGAATTGCTCAGCTGAAGTGGCAGTGGGCGGGACACATAGCAAGAAGAACCGATGGCCGTTGGGGCGGAAAGGTTCTCGAATGGCGACCACGAACCGGACGACGCTCAGTGGGCAGGCCCCCTACCAGGTGGACCGACGATCTGGTCAAGATCGCCGGAAACCGCTGGATGCGGGAGGCGCAAGACCGATCGTCGTGGAAATCCTTGGGGGAGGCCTATGTCCAGCAGTGGGCGTCGAACGGCTGAAAATGATGATGATATATATATATATATATATATATATATATATATATATATATATATATATATATATATATATATATATATATATATATATATATATATAGATTTATTTATTTTTTAACCTGGCACCTTCAACAGTTTTAATTTCAAATTAAGCAATTTTATAAATTTCTGTGATAATGTTCGATTGATTGAGTTTGTTGAGTGATATTGTTATACATGATATATATTACAATAAAGTATTATTATTTTAATAGATACTTAAATTGACTTACATAGTGAGCAAGGTCAAATTTATCTCTAATTCAAATTACCTCGAGTCAATCTAAAAGTATGTGAAAAGGAATATGTATTGAAAGTCTTCTCATATTGTTTTATGTTGCCTTGGTCATTTTCTAGAATATGTCAATAAATATACTTTTTACTTCAAAATTTTTTATAATAGTCTAAAAACTTGAATAATATTTGTCATTTTATATGACTAACATAACGAAGACATATAAAAAAGATTTATTAAAATACTAGTAAACATTTTAAACAAAAGTTATAACGTTTATGACAATGGGCTATTTTAGTAGACCTATGTCTAAAGCATTGACTCACCACTCGCGAGCAATCTGTTTACGTAACAGCCCCCGTTATGTTCGAGGAGGGTTCCCGTACTAGACGTTAAACATATTGCCTCATAAATTGCAAGAATCCCAGCCAGCGCTCTACATCTGTATTGGTGTCGATTTGACTACGTTTTCTTTACAATTTCATGACATTGAACAATCACTGCCCATTTCTTTTTTTTTATATTTATTCATTCAAAGTTTATTATTTGTATTTATAATTTAGTAGTAGATAGTAAATAAATTCATTAGTAGGTGAAAGTGACGTTAAAATGGTACAGTTAAAATGGTGCTAGAAACACATAGTAGAAAAAAGTGCACGTTTTTTCCACACAAAGTCAACTTAATAAAGATATCTCTTTCTCTATTCTCGGCTTACCATTCGATCTATGGCAGAGCTTAACGACGTGCTATGTCTTGCGAATACATTTATTTTTGATTTCATTATGTTCCGATCAGAACACAAGATAAAAATATGCCACAAGCTCAACATTGTGTGCAAAAAACACTTGTGAAATTGCTTTCCTTATTCCATAAGTTACAAATTATTCAAAAAATAAATTCTGAAATATCACCAGATATGTTCAGTATTCATTTAGCGCTATAACGATATTTAACGCAAGCAAGCAATTTTGTAATAGCTGCTCTGTAAGAGCAATAATGACATGAGCACGTTAAAAGCTTTTTAATAGCCAACACTAGAGACATTTGAAGTGATGTAAAACCATTATATACATACACTCTTCCACTACTCATTTCTTTCTACTCTCAACACAATATACTTTTAAAATTACAGAACAGAACGAAAGTGCCTAGATAGTAACGGAATGTCTAATATTAGGATACCAGGGTACTTTTGCCTTGCTTGCTATGTGAGTAATGAAGGCGTAATATTTATCTTAATATTTAAAGTCCTGGTACAGCTTATAGCCAGCTGTATTGAAATTTACCTGAGCTTTAAATTATTTATAATGAACGTAGTAGGTACACCTATTGTAGAATCGATAGAATGTGAAAAATTATGTAAGGATCTCATATTGGCTTTAGTGTATACACTTGTATATTCTTTATAATACTTTGTAATGCACGTTAATACGAAAGGATGGAATTATCTGTAAAGCGCGAAGGCCAAGAATGATTGGGTTAGAAAGAAGGCTAAATGAATATGGGAAACGTAAATGAGGATAGGAAGGCGAATTATTGGTTTTAAGAATCAGAACACATTTCTTGACGAAATCAAATTGGGAACTAATTAAATTGGGCATGAAAATAAAAAATGCAAATATGAAAAGTATCGCCGAATCGTAATATGAAACGTATTCATCGACATTCAGCATCGACATAAGAGTTAAGTTAGATTGTAGTGCATAAAGTCGGTTAAGTGTTTGAAGCATATTTTACAGATATTTTTGTTAATGTTATGATTATCGAGGCTATCGTGGCCATAGTTATATAAAAACTTTTGTCTTTGTTGATAAAGTGACATTTAGGTCCACCACTAAACATAAACTCTCACAAGATTCTTTTCACGTTACCACCTTACTCTCTACTACACGCGAAACATTGCGTGAAGTAGTAAAAAAAATGCTTTCTGCTTGTGATAATATCGAAAAGTTTATACTCATAACGCGTTGTAGCAAGCAAAACCAATCATATAGCGATATAAGTATACACACTATAATATTCACAGGCCTGTCGTGGCGCAGCGGCACAAGAATGTGACTGTAACCGACAGGTTCTGGGTTCGATCCCCAGTCGAGGAAATGAAATATTTAATATTTTCAATTTAAATATTTAATGTTCTTCGCTCTGGTTACAACAAAACACGGCGTTGAGTTTCGCCATTCAAAACATAATGCCTCAAATTCGACGGAAAATGAGGAACAGAAGTGGATCGGAGTGTTTTAACACTAATTTTCCAAGCCCCCTCTGCCAACACTGCCGTGTCCGGGATAAAGCGTGAAGCTGAGTAGAGAGTGAGACGAGTGACTAAATATTATTGTAGATGACAATGGTAATCTTAAATAGTTACCTCATTTTAGTATCAATTTGATATAATATTACAAAAAGTACTTAACATAGACCTCGATACAATAAATTTAACGCAACGTAAATATTGAGACAGAATGAATATGTTTTGTTGAAAATGTTTTACATATTTTCAAGTTGAGACTAGTTTTACAAAAACAATAGTTAAGTTAAATGCCCACTCACGTTATTCAAATATACAGTAAAAAATATAGTCAATAAAAAATACAGTCGATGTTTTAGACATTCGAATATCAAACCGAACAAATATCAGGTGAATCGTACACGTGGTATATTGACATTAAAGTTTTGAACTAAAACTATATTAACTGTACTCGTTATTGACGCGGCTCTTGATCTTTTTGCCTCTTATCTAACACAAAGGATCTAGAAAGTCAATGTATCTGTTCTTATTCCCGTGTTATTTCTGCTAGAGAGGATAATTGTCGCAAGTTCTTCGTTGTTTTGACATAAATATCCTTATGTTAAATGTAAAAAAACAAAATTTGTTCAATTCACATTACCTAATGTTAAAAAAACTAAAATTTTAGTCTGGCTTTTAACAGTGAACATTTCCAGCATCTGTGGCATTTTCATTTTGAAAAACTTGCAGATAAACTTATAATATAACTTGTAGATAAAGTTATCAAAATGGCGGGCGTTGATACTGCCCGATTAGTAGGTTAGACCGTGAGACGATTGTCGGAAACGAGTGAGCCTTATACAACTTCGGTGCCACCTAGAAATTGGTAGTCAGCTTCTCTGGCGTCCTCAGCAAGGTGAGCCGCTAGCATGCTGGACAGCATACGGAAGGTGAACGAGCCTTACAGCTCCGGCACCTTTCTGCTATTATATCAGCGGCACTGCCCCATTCTATAGCATTCTATAAAATAGAATACTATACAAAAAAAGCTTAACATTAAGTGCAAAGGCGACCTTATCATATATAAGTGATCTCTTACAGGCAACCTCTTTTTTAAATATACCTAAAGTAAGATACTATAGTTGGCAGATAATGGTGCAGATACACACACGTGTATATATATATATATATATATATATATATATATATATATATATATATATATATATATATATATATATATATATGCGCTACACATTAATATATTTTTATATTTACATAAATATTATTTCGATGGAGGCTTGTCATGGCGCAGCGGTACAAGAGTGTGACTGTAACCGACAGGTTCTGGGTTCGATCCCCAGTCGAGGAAATGAAATATTTAATATTTCGAATCGAAGATATTAATGTGTACTATATATATATATATATATATATATATATATATATATATATATATATATATATATATATATATATATATATATATATATATATATATATATATAATATATATATATATATATATATATATATATATATATATATATATATATATATATATATATATATATATATATATATATAATATATATATATATATATATATATATATATATATATATATATATATATATATATATATATATATATATATATATATATTATATATATATATATATATATATATATATATATATATATATATATATATATATATAATATATATATATATATATATATATATATATATATATATATATATGCGGTACACATTAATATCTTTTTATATTGACATAAATATTATTTCGATCGAGGCTTGTCATGGCGCAGCGGCACAAGAGTGTGACTGTAACCGACAGGTTCTGGGTTCGATCCCCAGTCGAGGAAATGAAATATTTAATATTTTCAAATTAAATGTTTAATGTTTCATTTCTTCGCTCTGGTAATAAGGCAAAGACGGCGTTGGGTTCCGCCACTCAACACGCAATGCCTCAAATTCGGCGGAAAGTGGGCAACGGAAGTGGAACAGAGTGTCATAACACTAGGTTTCACTTTCGTTCCCTCTGCCTACCCTGCCTAGTACGGGATACAGCGTGAAGCTGAAAATATATATATATATATATATATATATATATATATATATATATATATATATATATATATATATATATATATATATATATATATATATATATATATATATATATATATATAATGCCTGAAATGTGTGTACATACAGCATTATACGCTAAATTCAATAAAATGCCTAACAGAAATCGAACATTAATAGAGCGCTTACTAAACTTGAGCCGTCGACGATCCAACTCGAAAACCGGCGCGATTTCAATCTGCAAGAGGATATTTTATTTCACTTTTCCGCTCTAGGTGCGATAGGGGATCGTTCATTTTATCAGTGTCGACTATTTTTACAAAATTTATGACTTTGCAGAATTTTAAGAAATATGTATATACTTGCAAATTATATAACATATACATTTTAAATGAAACACTTTTAAACGGATTAATCGCGTATATTGAATGGTAAACATTTTGGGAAACCCGACGTTTCGAACACTTTACAGTAGTCCGTGGTCACGGGTAGACTGAGGTGGCATTTGTCTGTCATTTGATATAATTATTATATCAAACTACCGCCAACGATTCCTTAATTGCCTCGCGTACTGCCCTGGATTCTTGCAGAATGAGCTAACTGTATCTGGTCTTCTAGTGTGGCGTGCTGGGGACTTTAAATTATTTGAGAGTGGGTCCCAGGTGGTGGATAGGTTCCAACCATCTTCTTTATTGAAATTACGATGTTTTTGTATTTCAATAGCCTCGCGGATCATTCTAGGGATATATTTTTTTTTTTTATAGAAAAAACGGCAAACGAGCGTACGGGTCACCTGGTGGTAAGCGATCACCGTCGCCCACGGCCCCGAGTAACTCCAGAGGAGCTACAGGAGCGTTGCCGTCCTTTAAGGGGGAAGGGCACCGGGGCCCGGCATTACCTAATGCGAAACGCAGTGGCCAAAGCCACTACTTAACGCCGGTCTTAAATGCCAGGCGTGGTAATAATCCGGTCGAGTCTGCCCATGCGTGTTGCCATTACTGGCAACGCGACTCTACCACACGCACTTTAGTCGCCTCTTACGACACCATCAGTACCAGGGTGATCCTATTCTAAGCCGGAATCACACGGCATCTATTATCAAACCTGATGTAATGGTTGGATTTCTTCGATGTATGCTCACACACAGCTGATTTTGATACATGCCCATTCCTTCACCCTAACACCGATGCTTCTCTTTGTTTGACCTATATATAAGCCATAGTCACAATCAAGTTTGTATACACCTGCACACTGCAAAGGAATATTACTCTTCACTGGTTTCAAGAATTAGCTCACTTTCTTGTTAGGCTTGAAATAGTTTTAATAGAAGCTCTTCTTAAGATGTTGCCGATCCTGTCTGTAACACCCTTCACATATGGTAAAAGTGCTGGTTGTCTCTCAACTGTGGGTGGCTTGTTGGTCTTCTGACAACGCTGGCGGGGAACTGACAGCTTGTTCTGATGAAGAGCAGTCTTCACCTGCCGAGGCTCATCCCCTAGGTGTTCAGCATCGCAGAGGTGGTGAGCTCTCTGAAACAAAGATTTGCCAACGGTAGATAACTGTGTAGGGTGGTGGTGAGATTCACCATTGAGGTATCTATTGGTGTGCGTGGGTTTCCTATATACTGTGTGGCCTATTGTGCCATTAGAATTCTTTATAGGGTAGGCAAATCTTTGTTTCAGAGAACTCAAAGCTCTTTGTTTCAGATAAATGCCACCTCAGTCTACCCGTGACTACGGACTACTTTAAAGCGTTCGAAACGTCGGGTTTCCCAAAAATGTTTACCATTCAATATACGCGATTAATCCTTTTAAAAGTGTTTCATTTAAAATGTGTAACAATCGCGAAAATCAAAGACATTATTATATATAACATATAGTTTTCAAATCAGACATGACACTTACCACTATTAATGATGGTAAATATATGTATAAACTTATATTATTTGACTAAAAAACTTTTATCACTTTTTAAAAATTAACAATTAGTAGTAAATAAAAACATTTTCTTTTTACGATAGACACTTTAGTAAGAACTGTGTGAAATTATATTTTCCATTAAACTAAATGCACGTTTTTTTACGTTTACGCTGTATTCTTTACAAAGAGGGTAGGGAACGCACTGTTCAGATACTCAATGCCCTTTAAGACACTTTCGTTCCCCGCTGTCTGCCGAATTCGTAAGGAAAAATTTTATTATACCTTTAAAGATACAAATGCGAACAACGTTTATCATACCACCTTGCACTTCATATTAATTAGTAGAAGATTACATTACTGCACTATAGAAAAATCCGATAAAACTCTAAAAGAAATTATACCACATGACGTTATCGCTATACAACTTAAAAATGTAATCAATCCATACTCAGGGTTTATACAACCAAACCTTAACAACTTTCTCTCTTAGAATAGTTGATGATCTGCGAAGAAAATCTCGGTGTCTTAGGCGACCGACCGCAACGTGGGAGATTTTGAGAATTTGTGAAATTTTATAAATTCCACACTTTCATTTTTCTAGCAATTTTTATAATGATTACACTATCTTTGACACTCTTACTGCAGCCCTCGTAACTTGCACGAAATAAAAATGCTATTCTTTTCTATTATAAACAGCTTGCGAGTTTTTTAAAAAACTTTCTATTAAGATAACAAACAAAAATCGTAACAATGGTTTATTGTTCTGTTTCACATTGATAGTATCTCCATAAACATATCTCTATTAACAAGTCGTTCGAGTGTCTAATGCACTATTAAAGCACTATTATTTTAAATGTACACATAGTGCAATAATAATTCAACTCAACTCAGCTTCACGCTGCATCCCACACATGGCAGGGTAGGCAGAGCGAACTTGGGAACCTAATGTTAAGACACTCCATTCCACTTCCGTTCCCCACTAAAAATAATAGTCATACTAAAAATAATAATGCAATAATGCACTATTATTTTTTGTATGACGTGTCTGTATGTATCTGTATGTACCTCTGTGGCATTATAGCTCTTAAACGAATGAACCAAATTTTATCTACATTTTTTTTAAAATGTGACGCAGTGTTACGTGTTCTAAGTCATGATTTAAGAAAATACGTTCAGCATCTTAAAGATTACTTCCTTTCTAGTTGATAAAAGTGTTTAACCACCTTTAACTGATTACATTAATTTTATATTTACGTTATCCTGTCACTTTAATAATATAACCGAAACAAGGCAACCTAAAACTCACACTGCAGTATCATTTCGAATCTGTAAGATACACGATTCTTTGCCAACTTATGGCAGAAATATCGTTTGGGGTCAGTGCAATGGCCTCAATGATAGATAAATATATTTACTTTGCAAAGTTTCTTGTGTTGTATTATTTTAATATTTTTATTTATGGTTATTCGAGTCTCTGATTTGTTGTATATATGTCAGAACAGGCGATGCCGAGTTGCTTTTAAGAATATTGACGTCAGCAATATTGACGTCATTTTCTTCAATAATGTCTCAATGTCTCAAAACTTTCCATGACAATAAATAAGACTGAAGATTACTTCAAACACTTTTGTTTATAATAATAAAAACTTCTTAGTCTTTGCTAGTGCTAATGTGAGAATGCCAGTGAGAATGCCACGAGTATCAAAAATCACTCATATTTATACCACTACCCCCCACAATGAATTTTACAAAACTAGTTGTCAACAATCGTTTATCTACTAATATTTTAACAATAGCAAATTATTGTAATTTAGCCCTAATTAATTTAGGTTTTATAACTCATAAATCATGAAAACATTTGTAAGATTGATAACTGACATTATTCATTCATAATTTATAAACTAGAAATCACAATGTCTTCATTAACGTTGTCGTCGCGCCTTTATATATATTGTATAATTGTATAACATACAATGAGTTTAAAAAATCAAAAAACCCCTTCTTTAAAGTATAGATATTATATGAACATGTAGACAAAAATTATAAAAGTATTTTTTATAATTTTACTTAATTAATGTGTAATTGGCGTGTTGAATAAAAAAAGGTAGGAATGGTTATTGAATTAATATTATGACGAAAAGAGTAAATCATACACCGTTTTAATCAAACATTCCTTATAGTATCGTAATTACGTGATCTATAAGTAGTACCTTGTGATTTCTCACATCAAGATATTCCTCCAGGTGCGTTCTTATTCTACTACAGTTTGAAACTCCATTTTTTTACTCTATACACTCTTTATCACATTCTTTATTTGTATTTTAGCGCAGAAACAAGAATATAACAAAAGCATGTTCTAAAGATCAATTTAAAATAGCTGTCTATTTTATAGCATACATTAAGGTTCAGTATTAAATCTTGTTAGGCAGCTTCTTATAAATTCTTTGAAGTTTGTTTTATCAATATAAATTGCCATAAGATCATTTTGCATCTATTTAAGAAGATTAAATCCTTTGAAAAATCAGTTCGCTTTGTAGTTAAACAAGTTTCATAGAAGGATTTAGTAGAAACTTTCTGCTACTTTTAGTAAGACTTAAAAAGTTTGGCTCTTTGTGACGAACAAAAGAGAAAAATAAATGTTTTCTGCCTGAAGATCAACACAATCACCAACATCAGCAGTAGAGTAGTTAAGAGTTGTGTAAGATACATGACACATTTGAAGAATCCTTTTTCTCTGACTCTGGATACAATGGGTTACAATATAGGCATCCTGGAGAAAGTGACTCACATAAAAAGATCTCCAAGCCTGCTGGGATTAACGTGCTCTATAATAATTCACCACGCTCCTTGCAACGATCATATATATATATATATATATATATATATACATATATATATATATATATATATATATATATATATATATATATATATATATATATATATATATATATATATATATATATATATATATATATATATATATATATGTATATATATATATATATATATATATATATATATATATATATATATATATTGACCCAGTAATGCACGGAAGTTTCCAAGAAGAACTTCTATAGGTCTTCCTTCCTTGATAAACGGGCCATTGTGTAAAAAACCTTGTTTCAAATTCTTATGCTAAAAACAAGCGTATAAGAATTTCGACGGAGCTTGGTTATAACGAATGGCTTAGTTGGTCAGAGCGCTGGAACGGTTTTCCAGAGGCGCAGGTTCAAATCCTGCTTCGTTCAAAATTTTTATACGCTTTTTAAATTTAAGTTTAGTATTTTCTGACCTAAGTGTGGAATAACACTTTAAAACATAGTAAAAATATTAAAATAAATAGTATTCTCTCTTGCCAAACGATAATTCTTACGAGTTGTCTTTGGGTAGCGAAAATTTGTAACAATCTCCCTACAGAGATGCTAACAACATAAATAAGTTGTAACAAGCGTATAAGAATTTCGACGGAGCTTGGTGAAAACGAATGGCTTAGTTGGTCAGAGCGCTGGAACGGGTTTCCAGAGGCGCAGGTTCAAATCCTGCTTCGTTCAAAATTTTTATACGCTTTTTAAATTTAAGATAAGTATAAATTTATTGAAATGAATATGGTTTCATAACAAATGGAAAATAAATTCGCCTACTTCATTTCTAATTATAAAATTCACTAAATATTCTCTTACAGTTATTTTAAAACAACCTCCTCCTTAAATAATGATGGTTATAATTTTTTAGTAAGATTTTACCAGAAAAAACGAGAACGTTGGCCTCACTTCCGCCTTTATCTCAGTTTACCTACATTAGCCTGAGAACCGCAAACTACAAATCAGGTGTTGTTTACAAATAAAATATAAAATAATTTGTAGAATCCCAAAGAACTCCTTTGAGGTAAACTATAGTTAGTAGAATATTGTTTTTTTTTTCACAGATGAAGGTAAATTGGAACCAATGTTTAAAAATTTTATCGCAACTCGTAAGGATCTAATAGATTTAATCACTTGAATCCTTTAGGCAAAGTATGTACCTATATTCATTCTAAGTATTATATGTGAAATTTGACCATTATAATATCAACCCAATTCATAGAGAGATTTGGCGTGGAATTAATATATTAATAACATAACGTTTCTATATCTGTATAGCCTGCTAAAACATTATCTTCTTTTTTTCCCTTTTCATGATATGATATAAATATTAAGTAATCAAACAAGTGTTAGTGAACGATGAACGATGAACTAATATACCAAACTATGCCATATATATGCTTGAGTATTTGAGACTGCAAGCAGAAGTTGTATATATTTTACAAAATATTAACTAATTTGTTTTATGAATCTATGTTATATAATAACCACTTACCAATTCTATTACCATTGAATAAATCGTTACGTATATTTAAGAAACAAAGCGTATTCGAATAGTTGCCGCTCGCAATCTGTAGGTAAGCAACAAGAATCTGAATTCTATATTCATTCAGCTGAGCGGTGAATACAAGGGATTTCGTTGGGATTTCACCTACAAATCCGTTTATATACCTATATACCTCCGTTTTATAGTATTATTCTTGTTATTATTACTATACTTATGAAGACCTATTACTTCTTCTTTCAGTTGTTTTTAGTATAATTTTAAATAGTTTAGTAATATGAAGACATGTGAGGCCTGTCGCTGCGCAGCGGCACAAGCGACAGGTTCTGGGTTCGATCCACCCTCGAAGAAATGAAATATTTAGTATTTTCAATTTAAATAAGTAATGTTTTCATTTCTTCGCTCTGGTACAAGGCAAAATGCGGCGTTGAGTTCTGCCACTCCCCACGCAATGGCTCAAATTCGGCGGAAAGTGGGGAACGGAAATGTAACAGAGTGTCTTTACAGTAGGTTCCCAAGTTCCCTCTGCCTACCCTGCCAAATGCGGAATACAGCGTAAAGTTTTAAATGCTAAAATTTGACAAAAAACATAATATTACAATTCTTAAAGCTTTAGTTCAGCTTTTATCAAATCAAACTGTTAGACTGTTTGATTCGACGGTTATTATTTTAATGTACTGTTCGGTCCTAATCCATCTAGGTACTAGATGGATTAGGACCGAACAGTACATTAAAATAATAGTACATTAAAATGAAGTCACAAATGGAAGAAGCTCCTAGATTCTAGGAGCTTCTTCCATTTGTGACTTCACTCGCTAACCGCCATTTAATAAATATAACTTTTAGATGGACGATCTTATTTAAAAAATAACATAAACATATTCTTTACTTCACACTAGCATATATAAATATAAATATAGTAGAAAGATAATATAATGTTTTATTTTCATTGCCTAAAAATAAAATATTACGTTATTAAAAAAAATATATATAAATGAAAGTTTGTATAAAGTAACAAACTTTAACAACTTTTATATTTATTCAAAATGAAAACAAAAATAAAAACTTTTAAGTTGTTGTTTTCTGAATACGTATTACGCCAAGTTGGAGAGCTGAGCCCCCGATCCATCGCCGATCGATGTCTTGTCGTACGAAGCTCCTAAAGATTACAGGGCGATAGATTTACATATGAAACGTTTCACTGAACGCTTGCACCCGGCTCCTATTTTTATTCGACGGTATAAGTCGCAAGAAGAATATTATTCGTAAGTAAAACGAATTTCTCTCGTTCAAACAATCTTACGGTACTAACTTCTAAAATTATGTGGACGATATATCAAATTTTTGCATACGAAAAGTGTTATTATATTTAAAAATTTTTTTTTGTTTACATAAAGTTGCGTTTTGTAAAGCTACAATTGTACCTATTCCATTGAAGAAAAAATAAAAATGTTATTATCTTGAATATACGTCATCGCAGCCAAACATCTGAGCCAATTATTATGAAATTTAATACAGAGACACTTGAGAGCCTTGGAATGAACTTTTGATTCTCTTCTCTTTTTTCAATCTCTTTCCAATCTCCATTTTTTCTAGACCCTTTTATGGTTTAATAAAAACGGAAGATGAAAATGATTTTTCTAAACTTAAGATTTTCACATATCTTGGATATATTACTAATATTTATGTGGACAAATCGCATTTGTTATCAATTCATATTTTTGTTTCGTTATCTTCGCTTCTTTGGATATTAGATTGGTTTGATTTCTTTTTAATTTCTTGATTTAGTAACAAAAAATTTAATTATATTTTTGCTTTTTAAAAAATATTAAACATGCCGACTGTCCGACACTATTGTGCTTAGTTTTTATATCTTGAAATACTTCAATATGAGCATCATAATTTAGAACTCAATACAAGAATTTCAAAAAGATATATCATTTTGACTATTTTTAAACACTTTAGTAAAGTAAAATGTACACAGTTAAGTGTTAATTACACACTTAAGAAAGAAAAATACTTATTTAGAAAATGTATAAAAATTTGAACGTAGCGGGATTTGAACCTAAGCCTTTTATAAACTATCCAAGCGTTCTGACCACTGAGTTCTCATTAAGTTATGTCGAATTTCTTATACGCTTGCTGTTGTGCTTTTTATGCTGTTAGCATCTCCGTATGGAGATTTTAACAACTTTCCTCTACCCAAAGACAATTCTTCAGAATTATCGTTTAGCAAGAGACAATGGTATTTATTAAATGTTTTTACTATTTATAAAGTGTTAATCCACACTTGGGAAATTTCTTTATAAACTTCTCGCACTTGAAACAAACAGTTTAGATTATATACGAGTACGTCAACAGAAAACACTCATTTTCCTTATTGAATTTTGCTAAGGCATAATTTCTATATGCCTTACAGATCTACATCGAATGTTACCAGGTGCTCCAAACTTTTTTTAACTTAACAAAAACTGAAACACAAATATGAAAGGTATAAAATCACTTTAGATATAATATGTCGTCGATCGCAAGCTTGCGTTATACGTTTAGAGCTGTGACGTAAAAGCTAGCAGTCACAAGTACTACTTTCAACTCGTCTCGAAATCCTCTTATATCACACAGATTTTTAAATTATTCTTTGCACAATCAATCATTTATATCAATCATTTATATCGTATTATTTAGACTCTACAAGAAATCTAATTTAAAGACAAAAAATATACAACAGAATAAAATTATTTGGTCAAATAGTCTCAATCTCGTTTATTAATTGGTATAAATTTTTAAAATGTGTACCTATAGGTTTATTAAGTGTTTTCCAATAATAAATTGCTCGATCGTATGAAATTAATCTCCACTCAAGGTATTTTAAGCTATAATTTAAAAAATATATTTTTTATAAAATAAATTTTAATATTTTTTTTACATTGTGCATTTTATGTAGATTAAAATGACCTCATTATAATGATCACATTTAAAAAATGAGATGAGAAGGTAATCACAGTTTTAAAATAGAGCAGAGTGATGTATATTCATTGTTTTAAAGTTAATCTAAAAACTTACTGGATTGTATTGACAAAACAGTTTTTATGAGATAATCCATACTTAAAAGCAAACTAGTTTTAATATACTATTCTTGTATATTAAAACTAGTTTGCTTTTAAGTATGCTAGTATTTTTCCTTATGCTTTGCCCGTCGTGGGAATTTATGGAGTGTTAAGACACTCCGCCGCCGTTACGATAAATATGTTTCAAGCTTTCCGCGGAATTTGAGGCATTACGAGACAAAGCGATTACATCAAAGCATTAAATTATAATTATTATTCTTTTCCTCGAGTCAGAATCGAATCCATAACCTGTCACGTTTTCAGTCACATACTTGTACGACCGGCTCCATTTTCTTAAGGTAACAACATATATCACGATGGACAACTTTTCCAGGGCGCTGTTTATACGTATTTTGTAATTGACCTTCTAATTTGATATCAGATTTTAATATTTTATTACACTTCAACAAAAATACTCATCATGTAATCGCGTCATGTGGCGGCATAAGCGTCTAAACGACACGTTGTGGGTTCGATTCCCACTCGATGAAATGAAGTATTTAATATTTTCAATTTAAGTATTTAATGTTTTCATTTCTTCGCTCTGGTAACAAAAAAATAGGAAAGTAGAAAACAAAAGTGGAACGGAGTGTCTTAACACTAGGTTCCCTAGTTCCCTCTGCCTACCCTGCCATGTGAGGGATACAGCGTGAAGCTGAGTGAGTGAGTGAGTATAGTCGGTATTTATTTTTTTTAAATAAATTTTGGCTCTACATTAAAATTATAAGCCTCGTCGAGATTAGTTATTTACTTCGATATTAGGTGCCTTGTCATGAAAATTAATTATACCTTACTTAATATCCTGGCTCAACTGCCTTACCAGTAGTTTAGCGTGCGCTGAAATAAATAGATTAATATAAATATTTTTTAAATGATTTAATTTTAAACATCCGCGTTAAAATTTATTTTATCTTAAAATGTCTAAACTTTAATTACTTAGATTATATATGTATGTTTAATTTAAATTATAAAAGTCGAGGAAATTAAATATTTAATATTTTCAATTTAAATATTTAATGTTTCAATTCTTCACTCTGGTAATAAGGCAAAGCGCGGCGTTGAGTTCCGCCACTCAACACGCAATGCCTCAAATTCGGCGGAAAGTGGGGAAGAGAAGTGGGACGGAGTGTCTTTACACTTGGTTCCCGGGTTCCCTCTGCATACCCTGCCTCGTGCGGGATACAGCGTGAAGCTGAGTAAATTATAAAATATCCGATAATGTGTCTAAATATCAATAAATTTGCTTGGTAATTTTAATTATAGATTTACTTACTGGGGTTAAAAGCTAAATAATACTCACATAATATGCACGAGTTATTGCAAATAAGAATCTCAGCGGAATTATAAAACGAGAAAACTTACGGTAGATTTAACTTTAAGCATGAGTTCCGGCTGTTTTTCAACGTATGAAGAGAATGGGCTCATATTTTAGCCGTCGCTACTCCATTAGTGATGTAGGAGCCCCAACCAATATGGCGTAGCAAGGCGAATCTGCAGTGACAAGGGCGTTCACCCCGCTTGGAACCAACCCTCCTTTTTGTTATAAAATCAATATATTAAGACTAACGGTTGTCATTTGTAACTGTGTTTATATTTTGCAGAAATACATATTACGTGAATGGCTCTTTTTAAAAATGAAAATAAAAGGAAGGAGGTAAGAATTATCAAAAACTCTAAATAGGCGATAGAGTAACATTAAACAATTAAGTTATATATAAATATTTAACCCATTATTTAAAAGGCTGTTACACTTAAGCCAAATATATTATAATACAAATACTAGACGTTGTCTACTCTGGCCGCACGCCAAACCAAATGAATTTTAATGCAAATCCCGACTTTGTACCCTCATACACTTCAAACTTAGAATGTGGCACCCATTCCAGTTAAAGTTCAATAACTTTAGTCAGAATCGCAAGCTTTATTTATTCTTGCACCGAAATCCAAAGTTTAAAACTTATCCCATCTTACGCGCTTCATGATGTTATCCGCTACATAGCTAACGTTAGGATGATATCTCCCGAACTTGTAAACTTAGTTTTGTAAAATATATTTCAATCTTCATCCGTATACTTATCACATTTCTGTACCTGTTTTTCGATTTATATTTATATATATTTTTTAATAAGATTCGTGATATTTAATGCTTATATTTTAAGTATCAAGTAGTGAAAATATGTATGTATGTATATAAAACAAATCATTTTTTTTTTATTAGCTTTAGTAAGGTTGGGTACCTACATCAAATCGATTAACGTGATGCAATATAAACCTTAGGTGGTAAAGGTATAAGCATGCAACTTTTTCTCATCAATAAATTTAAAATTAACAGTTAGATACAATTTTAATTTATACTTTACGTTAGTTTTGGTTTTCCAAGTCAGTTAAAACAAAAAAGACGAAGTATGGAACATTTTAATCTCCTGTTTCTTAACAAGTAACTGCTTTAGTGCATCAAACGACCATGTCGATTTTGGATTGTCTTATACTATACGAAATACTGTATTCTACTGAACTTAAATTTAAAAAGGGTATAAAAATATTAAACGAAGCAGGATTTGAACCCGCGCCTCTTGAAAAGCTCTCTGACCAACTAAGGCATTCGTTCTCACCAACCTCCGCCGAAATTTTATACGTTTATTACAACTCCAAATTTTTACATATTTCCGCTACCGAAAGACAACTCGTAAGAATTATCGTTTGGGAAAAGGGAATACTATTTATTTAATATTTTTACTATTTTTTATAATTCTATTTTTTTTTAAATTTTTAAACACTTATAACAACTGTTCTTATTTATGTTGTTAGCATCTCTGTAAAATTTTGACGGAGATTGGTTAGAACGAATGGCTTAATTGGTCAGAGCGCTTGAACGGTTTTCAAGAGGCGCGGGTTCAAATCCTGCTTCGTTCAACATTGTTATACGCTTTTTAAATTTAAGTTTAGTAAAGTAAGTATGTCCTAAGTGTGGAATAACACTTTAAAAAAAATGTACAATTATTAAATAAATAGTATTCTCTCTTGCCAAACGATAATTCTTCCGAGTTGTCTTTGGGTAGCGAAAATTTGTAAAAATTTCCCTACAGAGATGCTAACAACATTAATAAATTGTAATAAGCGTATAAGAATTTCGACGGAGCTTGGTGTGAACAAATGGCTTAATTGGTCAGAACGCTTGAACGGTTTGCAAGAGGCACGGGTTCAAATCCTGCTTCGTTCAAAACTTTTATACGCTTTTTGAATTTAAGTTTAATATTTTGTGCCGTAAGTATGGAATAAAACTTTAAAAAAATAGTAAAAAAAACTCTATTCTATCAAGATCGTTTAAAAAATAATACTAACTAACGTTATACAGTTATTACCGTACCAATACCATGGATATATTTTATATATCAATATAAAATCAATACCACGGTATATATGTTAAAACTTAAGAAAGAAAATACGTATGCGTAATAGAAATATATTCGTCTAACAAAGCAATATAAATTAAGTTGGCGTAAATGACATTATTGTTATAAGATTCATTATCCATAAATAATACAAATTGCCATGACGTACCCATGAGAGTAAGTAATCAAACTCAGGTACCAATATCAAACTCAGGTACCAATATCCTTATACCTGTTTACACGAAACCTTTGTGACTGTCATCTTTCCTAGTTTGTAATTTTCGCTATTCAATGTTCCCTCGATGTTAAACAAAGCACATGAGCAAAAGGTCGGGATTTAACACTATCGAATACCACAACTGAACGTGCTAAGACCTGCTTAATACTTCAAAGTAATTTTCTAATTTTCTTTTCAATTTTACCCAAGCCCCACTTCAAAACTTTGCTTTTGTAAGTAACTTAAACACTCAACAGTAATTTCGTTAAAGATTTCTGCTTAAATGGTTTACGACTAGGTAATGCACAATAAACATAAAGCTTACTTGACATGCTACGCTATTATAACATTTAATTTGCAGATTTAAATTGACTAATTTAACTCTCAAGCTTTTAATGATGGCGGCGGCGTTATATATACAAATTTCTAATGAAATAACGTGTTATATTATGTCAAAGATTTATAATACTTAGAAAGAGGCCTGTCGTGGTACATGGGTCTTAAAGAGTGAAAGTAAACAGTTAGGTTGTGGGTTCGAGTCCCACTCGAGAAAATTAAACATATTATATTTTCATATTAAATATTTTTGTTTTCTTCATTTCTTCGCAATAATAAAAAGACAAAGCGCGGCGTTGAGTTCCGCCACTCAACAGACAATGCCCGCTCGCAGTACGAAACAGAAGTTTTAATACTAACTAAACGAAACTTCACGCTAAAGAAATTAATAAAAAAATCTCTGTGAATATGATAATGCTATACTTAACAGGATAGGCAGTTAAGACACTTCCGTTGTCTACGTTCCGCGAATGTAAAGTATTATACATACACTTGAAATATTATATATGTTAATATACAAAATATATATTTCTATCGATTTAAGCAAGAATGAATAGAAAACCCTCACCTGCGAACATATTGTAACTTCAAGAGCAAAGCAACAAAGCAATGTGAAGTAGTGGAGCTCGTTTCAAAACTTGCTTTAGAGTTATAAAACTTTTCTATATTTGCAATTCATAATACACTTTTTCAATACATAAATCTAAATATTTATTTTAGTAATACATATTTGTTTTTAGAAATGTATAAAAAGTATTGCTATATAGCAATACTTTTTATACATTCCTAAGGAAAATTTACAATATATTACTAATAACATACATACTTTACACTACTTTTCTTTTTTTAGCTTCAAGTTGTATACCTACCGAGGTAGCCAGAGAGAACGGAGTGTCAAATGCAACGATCTTGACATACCTCTTTCGCCTCGTCCACTATCAACGAACCATCTTACATACGGCATGTATGTCTCTGATGGATCCTGATGCTTTTTACGTGACCTTGCTCTAGTCTCGTAAATACTGTGTTTTCGAATGCCAAACGAAAGAACGATATATAAAGAATACAAAACTAAGCTAATATTGCGCAACCTTGTTTAACACTTGTCGCGAGAATACGTTGAACCAAGGCGAAATGTCAGATCATAATTGCACGCAGGCTGAATGATCTCTAAAAAGAGACTTTACAGCATGCAGCAAGGCTCACATTGTAGGTTCACATAGAGGCAATATCTCCCATTATCTCAAACGCCATTTCCAAGCCAACAAAACTTTTTGGTTTAGGGCCATAACTTTTTTTCGTAGTCATGAGATGGGATTGCATTTCGTCTTACGTACGCGATTAAAAGGTACAAGCTGATACTGGGGTGCACCAGCTCAGAGGTTAGAACAGAGCAATATTCCATATGAGGCCGAACCTGGGCCCTGTACCGGGCCAAACGTTGTTTTGGTGCAAAGTACTGTCTCACTCTGCTGATGACCCCCAGTTTCTTTGAGGCCAAAGGCCAAATTTCCTAGTCCTTTTTCTGCTCGAAAAGCTGAGGCCCAATATAGCAATGCAGGGTTCTCGAAAACTGGTGATACGACAAATGGGTTTTTTACTGTAATGGGTAATGGGATTGTTGGTTAACGAACAGACTTGTGTCTTCTGGGGGTTGAAGTGAACTAGATTCTTTTTACCCCATATGCATTTTTTTCACCCCATATTCATTCAGACATTCTTGAGGGATGCCTCAACGGAAGACCCAAGTTGATTTCAGCACCGGTCGACGTTTTCCCGAGGAAGACTTGCACAGCCGGAGTATACAGCGTCCACAGTGCTATCATTTGCATAACAAAGCTATGTTAGAGTCGTCCAATATATCATTGATTTGCAGAAGAAACAGCGTAGGGGATAGCATGCAACCTTGGGGTACGCCGGCGTTCACGGGCATGTAGGCGGAGCAGAAAAGTGTTAACTTATGAATATAAAAATATTTTTATACAGGCCTATCGTGGCGCAGCAGCACAAGTGCGTGACTTGGTAGTTCGATTCACCCGAAGAAATGAAATATTTAATATTTTCAAAGCAAACATTTAATGTTTTCATTCCTTCGCTTTGGTAACAAGGCAAAGCGCTGCGTTGAGTTTCTGAGTTCCGCCACACAAAGCGCAATTCCTAAAATTTGGCGGAAGGCGAGGAATGAAAGTGGAATGGTGCGTCTTAACACTAGGTTTCCAAGTTCCCTCTGGCTACCCGGCCATGTGCGGGATAAAGCGTGAAGCTAAGTGCATGATATAAACATCTTTTATTAAGTTGTTATAACTGAGTTTTTTGTAAGAGCTTGTTAAGTAAATAATAGTAATCAATAAAATTATTTGGAATAGGCAGGTAACCTCATTAACCTCACTTTGTCACTCACCTGTGAATACGATATCCATGCTTCAATAAACCTTACCTGTAATTTTACTCTGCAGCGACCATTTTGAACGAAAACATATTCTTATTAATAAGCATTGATAAATAATTAAAAGATTTTTTGAATATTAATGATAGTATGATTTTATAAATATACTACGCAATCGGTTAAATTTAAAAAAAATATTCTAAAACATAAAACGTCTATTAAAAATATCGTTTGGAATTAAATAAGATGAAATAACTTTTTTTATTACCAAGAATTGAAATCCACATATTTCAGTTTACATTTATTAAACGCTTCATCTCACAAAGTAGTAAAATATACAAGGGCGCTCTCTCCCTGCCCAGAAAAAGGAAATGAATATAATTGAATCTCCTGAGAAGAGATCTAACCTGCAAGGATCGCTTTTTTTATCAATCTATTCTATTGTCATCAAAATGACCTCAAAATATGTATATGAAGGAATATTTTTAATATTTTATCACTATTGTAAAATATTTTTTTAGCCAAAAATAATTCTTAACATATTTGATTTCGAAGTAATATGGCATCAGACAAATTAATGCTTTAAATTGAACTTCGTATATTTATCGAAGCGTTATCGCAAGGATAAAAAAATAATAGGGTGAATAAAAAATATTTCAATTAATCACACGGAAAAATCTATCTAACAACGTAAGTTTTTTATTTATCAATCGATTTAAAAAACAGATTTTTTTTGTAATAGAAAAGACAAGGCAAACGAGCGTACGGGTCACGTGATAGTCAGTGATCACCGTCGCCCACGGCCCCGTGTAACACCAGGGGAGCTACAGGTGCGTTGCCGATCTTTAAGGTTCCACAGATATGTGGCGCGTGGAAGAAAATTCCTTCCAAACCGCACAGTAGCCGAGTGCCACGTGTCCAAATGGTGTGGATGGTACTTTAGTTTGTAACGTACTGTGCAGTTGGAAAATCCAGCGGTAGGCACCAAGTCAAACAGTTCTCCAGAACACTCCCCGTGATAAAATATAGAGAACGGATAGAGAGGATAGTTCTCTGTGCAAAGCCAATCGTATCAAGCCCCACACAGTTCATTGGGTCCTATAGGTATATAGGTACTATACTAATATATAGGTATTATATATATAGGTACTTTGTACGCGATTAAATGGTACACGCTGATACTGGGGTGCCTAAAAAAAATTTATGAAAAAGAAAAAAAATTTAATACCTAGCCAAACTAAAATTCAATGTTAAACTTTTTTGTATCTTTTTTGACGGTGCCGGAATTGTTGTTGGCGCTAAACATTGCTTTTCTCCCCATACGGAGACATTCTCGAGGGATGCCTTGGGGGAGCCAAAACCGTCGACTGCGACCTTGATACTGCGCCCAGTGAGACAGCTACCGATCCATTTGCATAAATTCTCGAGAAGCCCGTAAGATGGAAGTTCCGCAAGAAGTGCCCAGTGCCACACACGATCTGAGGTGAAGAACAGTTGCCAAAACATAATAGTGAAAACTGTATTTAAATTTAAATCAGGTTAACCGCTTAGGAGATTAAACAGACAAAAAATTTACAAGTCACTATTGTGGGCACTATTACATTAATAAACGTTCCCTGTAAGATACTTTTTAACCTATCTTCCATGTACGGACGTATAGATATTATTATTATTTTATATATTATATTTATAATATATTGGTATGTTTATATTAGGTTAGGTTTTTACGCCTTTTTAAAAGTATCTTCTCTTCGTAAGCCATTTCATCACGACAAGATAAACTCCCGTGGGGATTATTATTATATTTATTTGTAATTAACTTAACTTTCTCATGTTGAGCTAATTGATAATAAATTATGCATTTAATGAAATCTGAAGAGCTTTCAGTAATCCTTTTAGTCCTGAATATAAAATAAAAAATATTTCATAATGATATCAATATAATATTTGCTTTAGATATAATAATCAAAATTTAAACTTTAATAATTGTAATTAAAGCAAATATTATATTAATATCATATGAGATATTATTGTATTTAACGGAAAATTGAGGTTAACTCATATTATATGTATATAACGTAAAATATTGTATATAGATAGTGAATAAGCGGACGGTTTTCAACTCTGCCATTCGTTATATCAAAAATGAATAATTCATTATATTCTTTTTCTTCTCACCTAAAATTTCTAAAGTGTCTAAATATATATGCACATTACGCAGAGCGAAAAGTAATGAATTTTGCGAAATTATCTATTGACAAATCTATCTAGAGCTAGCGCGTGTTGTAATACATAAGTCTTTTTAATGTGTATATGTATACGATGAGGAGTGTCGTGGCGCAGCGGCACAAGCGTGTGACTTTAACTGACAAGTTGTGAGTCCGATTCCAACTCGAAGAAATGAAATATTTAATATTTTCAAATTAAATATTTGATGTTTTCATTTCTCCGCCCTGGTAATAAGGCAAACCTCGGCGTTGAGTTCCGCCATTCAATACGCAATGCCTCAAATTCGGCACAAAAAGGGACACAAAAATGGAACAGAGTGTCTTAACACTAGGTTTCCGGGGACCCTATCCCTACCCTGCCATGTGCGGAACACATGTATGAAGCTGAAAAGAGAATGTACCTATGCGGCGTAGGCAACTTACAGTACAGCTATATAGTTTAATACTATTATTTTTTTAAATAAGACGTGAAAATATCAAAAATTAATAAAAGAATCATAACACCTGTTTGAAAATATACTTTTATGCGAATCTGTTGTCTGTGCTTCATTTTTTTAATTAAATAATAATACCTTTGTAATTCAATATAAACTGGCAAACTGGGAGCAGCATAGACTCAGAACAGAACAGTAATTCAATATTCACACCTGACTACCATTATATCGTTCAATTGTGTTCAGAGGCAATCGTTGTGATATCATGTTTCGATTTTAATCTGGTCAAATGTTCTTTAAGATTTGTGACATTGCTGGATAGCCAATTACACTAATAATCGACTTGTAAAGAATTAATGAAGGTATTATGTAATGTTTTTCTTTATGTTGACGTTGAAAATAAGCAATAATAATTTTGAATTTTACATTAGTTTTCTATTGATTAATGAAATAAAAATAAAACCGACAACCAAAGCTATAGTATACTGTACACCAATGACAGTTCAATCGTACGTGAATGTTGTTTTTTTTTGCTGTATTTGAAAAAAATGGAAATTCCAACAGAGTCCAAAAGAGTATAGAAAGCACAAGCATCTAAGTACAGAAAAAAAAACATCGAAAACATCGAAAAGAAATGTTTAGCGCCAACAACAATTCCGGCAACGTCAAAAAAGATACAAAAAAGTTACACGTTAAATTTTAGTTTGGCTAGGTATTATACTTTTATTTCTTTTTCATAAATAATTATTTTAATGTTAACTTCACGCTATATACAAGACAGAGCAGGCAGAGAAATCGAGGGAGCTAAGACACTCTATTTCCTTCCTCATCCTTTAACCGAATATGACGCATTGCGTGTTGAGTGGCGTAAATCAAGTTTGGACTTTGTCTCATTACCAGAAAATTTTCTTTGAGGTGGCCGCTTGTGCACACTGCGCCACAACAGTCTCCACTTGTATCCGATTATAGTATAATATGTATAATAGATAAAAAGAATATACATTATGTTAGAACATTTTTATTCTATACTTAATACAATATTTCAAGGCTAAAGAATTTGTTCAGTTGAAAAGCTAACCTCTTAAAAACTGTACCAGTTTGACCCGAAAAAATATATTAATCAAAGAAAATCGAAAACGGTTCTTTTTACCCCACTTTGACCGCCAATACAGCTTTACTAGAGTAGGTACTTTTTTTAAGTGATGTACAAAATAATTCTTAGTAATTTCCGTTTGACGAACACCTTGAAGCCACAGGTAAAGGTTAAAAAAAAAAAAGCAAAATAAACATATGTAGGTGTGCACGAGACCAAAAACTTAATATAGTGTAAAGGACTAATCAGTTATGTATACGATGTGAATATCTTTTTATTTACAATTTCTTGTTCATTCCACAAAGCTTTGCCTATCCTTTTACTTATATTCTATGTTTCGTTCTCATGTAAGTAAATATGTTCGGGATAATATGCGGATACTCTTATCATACTTCCTTACGGTCAATAAAGATCCTCATTCCAATTAACTCTTTTGGCGTTGACTTTTAGCATCCAATTCCTAATTCCTATTGTGACTTTATATATACCTTTACTTATATATATATATATATATATATATATATATATATATATATATATATATATATATATATATATATATATATATATATATATATATATATATATATATATATATATATATACATACATACATACATATATGCACTATTCTTTATATATAATACTATTTCATCAGCTATTTTGTATAAATATTTTGGGTAACAATAACGATATTTTTTCAACCACCCCAGTCGTGCTTATTTGTAAGTAGGCTACACGCACATACACATGGTACATACGGTAGTACATTAACTTACGTGATGATTTCTACTAATTTGCATTACCTGTGAGCCACGTTGAGTAACTTCGTTTCAAGCTTCATTTCAATAAATCTTCTTTAAATAAATCTGCCGCTACGCAAACCTATATTGAGGAAATTGTTAACGGTAGTTTGATTGAATAATTATGTCAACTAACAGACACATTCCAAATCAAAGTCTACATGTGACCACGGGGTACTGCACTGTGATTGAAATGTCAGTTTTTCAAAAATATATAATACTTAAAATGCGCAATTTATATATTAAAATTTTTAATAATTAAATGTTTAATAATCGTGAAAATTCAAATATCCAACTAATGTTTTTACGTCACGATGGATTTCGCGCATAGCTAACAGAGTAAATCTCGTTAAAATACTCCGTTCTCTATCAAAATACATCCGTTGCCCACTTTCCGAGAAACACTTGGCGTATTGCGCATTGAGAGGTGCCACTCAAGGCTCCACTCTGCCATCGTTACCAGAACCAGGTCTTTCTTTTTTATTTTATATGAAATATTTCATTTTATCCAGTGTAAATTTTTACCACAAACGTCGCCGTCGCGTCTTGTTACACGCTTGCGCCCCTGCGCCACGACGTTCTTAGAAAATAAATTTGTTAACCAATTATACGCTAATAAAATCAAAATGTTTTTTAAGAAGAATGAAAAACAAAGTGGTAAAGTATGAATCTGAAAAAATATAAATATGTGGACGCAAACGGTCAATTTAAAGTGTAAAATTGATAATTTGGTACGTAAAAGTATAATTTGGAGTAAAAAATCTATATTATATCATTCCGACGAGTAAGCATCTATTTCACAAGAATCCTGTCAGCCTACATCTGACGTAGCTAGGAGATACATGATTAAGAGCGACATTTTTTAGAGAATAGAAGGTATATATAATTTATGCGTGACATCATTATCAACGCCATGGTGGCGCAGTGAACCAGGTTTGATCTCGAGAGAATGAATTATTTTCATTACTCTGGTTTGGTAAGTAAAACATAACATAAAAATTTGCATTTATTTTTTTGTTATTATTTAGCGTAATATCGCAAAATTGAAAATCTCAAATTGTACTTCTCAGCCGACTAACGTAAATGTTGTTAAATAATCAATATTATTCTTGAATAAATAAATTTAATTGTATCTAAAATAAATAACATGCTATTGGGCGACTTTCACATCTTTTATATTTTTTATAAGTTATCTCTTTTTGCCAAATTTTATAGTTATTGGTCCACGGGAAGTGCCACAATTATATAAAATGAAGCTAACATGAAGCATGATTGCTACCCATTGAATGTCAAGACTTAGAAGCGTGTTTTTTTCCTGTGGTCCAAGAGAAAATTAATAATTTGACATCAATTTTAACTTGATAATTTTAGGCAGTTTTTGAAAAGATCTTAACTGAAGGACACAGATATAGATATCCTATAAAGGTTCTCTGATTTTCTTTTGGATACCAAACCAGAAAAAAAGAAAAATATTAGTTTTAAATTTGGAATCTGCCATTTCTATATGATTATTCTTTTTGTTTTATTATTTTTGCTCAAATATATTGTAAATTATTTTGTAATATTAAAATAAAGCGTGGTGTTAGAGTACCTAAATTCTTTTTTAAATTCTCTATTGATATTAGTCTTAATTAGTCTTAATGTTTGTGTACCTGGTACTATTGATACGATAAAACCTTCTTTGTATTGACAGAAGAAGATCTGGTCTTCGACGTAGCGCTCGTTCGAAAAAGACGATCAAAGCATTATGGAAAAGAATACGAGAAAATCCTGTCTGAAAGTAAAAGATTTTATTTCGTGAGATGAACAATAATAAACAATATATAATAACACAACTAAAAAATACTTTTTCTTTGTAATACTAAATATAACACTAACCTTACTTGCTGCTTCGCTAGTATGATAAATTGGAATATATTGTATGGTCAATATATTTAAGTAGACGTGCTTTTTAAAGCTACCCATGTAATATCGACATGGAGTCCTTTAAGTATATTTAATAAAATTATCGCTGTTAATTTTCAATATATTTAGTAAAAGTAATGGAGTGGCATAATTGACACACGTTTTTATATCAAATCATGTTTTAAAAATATTATTATATTTGTGTAACGTTCTTAGGCAGTTTTTAAAAGAAGCAACTTGAGGTTCCGATGTCAATGTCAAAAATGAAAACTTAAAAGTTTTTAAACGTTATATAAAATATTTTTCAATACTTAGAGTAGAATGACACAAAAAAACGTACGTAGGAAGTTCTATCGAAGTATATTATGAAACATTTTCATCTAAGTCGCTATCAATTTGACATTAATATTCTTATCATGGCAAGTAAAAAAATATAATTAAAGAAATTTCCTTGATTGTACGACACATTTTTTAGGATATGAATAAATATACTTACTATGAAAAAAATTATGTTTACGATTAATTTAACATTTCATTTGAATACTTGCAGTGGTAAAAACCAACCTCTTGTCTAATATTCTCAGCTTCATTCTCTATTTCCGCTTCATTAAAGATCTCCTATAAGATTTTTTTAAATATATTTTCCATGTACAGACACTAGTGGGTTATAGTTTAATATAAGTATAGATGAGGTAAAAACTTTGACGTTTTTCTTGCCATTAGGTTATATATAAAGCAGATCGAATGGCTAGCCATGGTCCACACTCACATATTTAGGGGGTCGGTTAGGTACTCGTATACACGTAGATGTTATTTTTTTAAATTTTAATATTTTTAATTTAATTATAACATTAATGTGAAAAAATAAATAAAAACAGATCTATATTATATTTCCTCTATATAAATAAAAGGTAGATAGCTGAATATACCTAGAGCCAACCATGCAAACATAAGCAGCTTATTCATCTTGTAACCAATTCGCATTTCACTCTAAGGAATCAAGTCGTACTACTGGAAATAATTTTCAAATAAGCAGCAAGCAAATAAATATTAAAGGTTCAGAAGTAATATTTTCACATCAACACATATATTTTATACTGTATAAATCAATCTTGGCAAGGACAGGAGAAGGGGCATCATGCAAGTACGAAATATTTTATTAATAGAGTTTTTGGTTGCGCTGATTAAATAATACAACGTGCAATGATAATTCAATTCCCAATTTATTGCAATCAAGAGCACTGTATATACAGTGTCGGTTCCTGAACACAACATACCGATATATGGTAAAATAATTTATGTCTGGTAGCCGTCACTATAATAAAGTAAATCAATATTAAATGGAATTCGCAACGCTCCGTTGAAAAGTTTTGTGGTAGGTAACTTTGCAATTTATTTCGTTAGAATACGCTACACATTGCTCCGGGACAGACTTAAATTAATATAAAAAGATAAATATATACTATATACTAGTATAATATATACTAGCTTTTGCTTGCGGCTTCGCGCGCATTATTGAATGGGAATAAGAATTACTTACAGTTTTTTTTTATTCTCAGACGAAATTATTCTTGTCAATCCAAATTAGTAGGTTACAAGCGCTTTATAATAATGAATAAAGATAATAGGCGGTATAGCTATACGCTACGCGCCTCGTTGCTGCGCCCGTTGTTGCCCGTCAGTGGTACGGCGTATTATATTAAATCTTCTCGAGTGGTGATCGAACTCACAGCCTGTCGCATTTACAGTCACACGGTTGTGCTCTTACGCCACGACAGGCACCTGAGAAAGAACTGAAATACTTATTGTATTTGAGATTATACAAATATACATACCGTTCCCACAGTTGTTTCTGTTTCAAAATAATATTAAAGTATTTATATAGTCTTGTAACCAACGTAAGTGATTAATCTGGGTTAGGAGCAAGAGTTTAGTAACTTGGTTTAATATTATTTTCATGACCTTTTAACATACAATAATAATTTTGGAATTTATTTTAATATTTTGAAAGAATGATGTATTCAAGTAAGTAAAAATTTATTTTTTGTGAAAGATCAATTTTGGATACTTCTCTACAGTCTTAAAGACAGTGGCGAGTTTTTATCGGTAGATCTTACATTTACTTGACGTACGGATACGGGTGTTAGTTGATTGGGCACTAAACCAGTAGACTAAAAAAATCCACTACATTGAAAATAGACCTGTTAATCTCCGCAAAATGGGAAGAGAATTCGATGCGTCGCCCGAACATACCATCTATTTTGATAACATACTTTCATTATTGGTTTCATTATTTTTGTGTTGTTGAATGCAATCCATCCAATGGTGATTTGGCATAACAGGCTAAATGAATAAATGAACTATATACTTTTACATGATAGCGTCATAAGAAAACGAAAAATATCATACTTTTATGAATTGAATTTATTATAAACACAAAGTTTTCATTATAGTAATTGTATAAATACATAATTACCATACTATTACTGCATAATTTCACTTGTGCGTTCATCGATTTATAGGGCCTAGAACCTAGTAGTAGTGTTTTCCTAATTTCATACCATCATCCATCCAATCCAAACGTCTGACTCTGCACTTTGAATAGCGGATCTCAACGCAGATGGCTTGCTATTGGTTCTAATATAGTTTTATTATATATATATATATATATATATATATATATATATATATATATATATATATATATATATATATATATATATATATATATATATATATATATATATATATATATATATATATATATATATATATATATATATATATATATATATATATATATATATATATATATATATATATATATATATATATATATATATATATATATATATATATATATATATATATATATATATATATATATATATATATATATATATATATATATATATATATATATATATATATATATATATATATATATATATATATATATATATATATATATATATATATATATATATATATATATATATATATATATAGACAAGCCATCTGAATTAAAAATGTCATATTTTTAGGTATTATTAAGAATATATCTATGTATTTTATTTCTACAACGTCTGAAACATTTCGTAAGTAATTAGTTCTAATCTCATAATAATGTCTTTGATTTTCGCGATTGTTATACATTTTAAATGAAACACTTTTAAACGGATTAATCGCGTATATTGAATGGTAAACATTTTTGGGAAACCCGACGTTTCGAACACTTTACAGTAGTCCGTGGTCACGGGTAGACTGAGGTGGCATTTGTCTGTCAGTTGATATAATTATTATATCAAACTACCGCCAACGATTCCTTAATTGCCTCGCGTACTGCCCAGGATTCTTGCAGAATGAGCTAACTGTATCTGGTCCTCTAGTGTGGTGTGCTGGGGATTTTAAATTTTTTAATAGTGGGTCCCAGGTGGTGGAAAGTTTCCAACCATCTTCTCTATTGAAATTAGGATGTTTTTGTATTTCAATAGCCTCGCGGATCATTCTAGGGATATATCTATTCTCCCTAGCGAGTATGTGGGGTTTATCAAACCTGATGTAATGGTTGGATTTGTTCGATGTATGCTCACACACAGCTGACTTTGATACATGCCCATTCTTGACATCGGAGATGTGTTCCTTCACCCTAACACCGATGCTTCTCTTTGTTTGACCTATATATAAGATAAGCCTCAGTCACAATCAAGTTTGTATACACCTGCACACTGCAAAGGAATATTACTCTTCACTGGTCTCAAGAATTGGCTCACTTTCTTGTTAGGCTTGAAAATAGTTTTAATAGAAGCTCTTCTTAAGATGTTGCCGATCCTGTCTGTAACACCCTTTACATATGGTAAAAGTGCTGGTTGCCTCTCAACTGTAGGTGGCTTGTTGGTCTTCTGACAATGCTGGCGGGGAACTGGCAGCTTGTTCTGATGAAGAGCAGTCTTCACCTGTCGAAGCTCGTCCCCTAGGTGTTCAGCATCGCAGAGGTGGTGAGCTCTCTGAAACAAAGATTTGCCAACGGTAGATAACTGTGTAGGGTGGTGGTGAGATTCACCATTGAGGTATCTATTGGTGTGTGTGGGTTTCCTATATACTGTGTGGCCTATTGTGCCATTAGAATTCTTTATGACTAAAACATCAAGGAAAGCTAAAGAATTATTTGCCTGTAATTCCATTGTAAACTGAATATTATTATTAATAGAATTAAGGTGGTGTTTATATATTCTTAAACCACCAGGGCCCCCCAAAAGTAACTCTTCTCAATAATTCGTATTAAGAAAATATCAAGCTAACATGAATACCAACCATTAAGGCTTACAGTTATTTAGAGAAAATGACCTTCTAAACCAACGTAATCAGAAGATACACATTTATGCATCGTTTCTTCATTTTGTATGAAATTCGCCGCGTAATCAAAACCTGTAGGGTACTTCCAGTAGACCTACAGATAAAATTTTCGGCGCGAAATGCGAACTTACAATACAAAAAGGAAAAAATACGAAAAGTAAATATTTCATATAAAAAGAATGAATATGCCTGCAAACTTAAGTTTGTCAACGTTAACTGCGTTATCAAAACAAACTACAAAATCTACAATTATCAAATTTCTTGTTCTTGTCTTATCACTAGGTTATTTAACACAAATTACCGTGCTGCCTACACTTTTGTGTGCGGGATACAGCGAGAAGCTGGAAATAAATAACATTTCTTTTAATTTACTTCATATCATGCAAAATTACTGCTTTCAAACTGCTGATATGCTTTCAAGCTTAATTTTATCAATGTTTCTCAGTTGTACTTCCTGTTGCCATACAATCCTGATATTAGTACGAGAGCTTGACTCGCACTTGACCGATTGTTGTTGTTTAATAAAATTGGTATATGTACTTCTTCGCACGCCTAATATTTACTAATATAATGAACATTTTCAATTATTATAATGTCAATCTAGGTAAACGTTCACGGCAATCGAAGGTTTTCGTAAATTTCTATTTCGTTAAATTTCAGGATAAAAATACCATATAAGTGCTCAATAGCCTCCCTCTCCTATGCTATGGAAATTTATTTCGTTCTAAATTTCGTTAACTCGAAATGTATTCTAATTCCAAATATCGCTAATATTAATATATATCAATGGAAAATGCCTGACACGTTGCACATCTTCCACTCAAAGTGATGTTTTTTTATAGTTTACTAGATTGCTTGGTCATATATTCCAGATCTTCTATTTTTAAATATCAATAGAAAATATCATGCACTATTCATTATTTTCTTATAGTTTAGCGAGACTGTTTTTCTTATGTTTTAATTTTTCATTAAATTTTTTCTGATCTTCAATTTTTATATCAGTAAAAAGTTTTCATCGCGCTTAATAACTTCATTCAATTTACAGACCTATCTTATAGTGTTTTTTTACAGTATACATAAAAAACTAAAATAAAAAATATATCTATAGGCAACGATATGTCGCCGGTTAAGAACCAGATGAACATATCTGCAAAATGATCGAAAATGATATTTTGATGGTAAATTAATCACGTAACGTTCCTATACATCGTACCAAAACGACATATAGCTAGAACTTATAGAAAGCTTAATACTATTTTAAAGAAATCGCACAAAAGACTTTTAAATAACTGCTATACAAACGTTTTTAAAATACGAACCAAATGTCAATACAAATTATTAAATTTGAACCAGTTTAACGTATAACTACGACTTTGTTCGTGTAACCCATAGTGATCGTGAATAGATTAATAGTTTTTTTTTTTTATTTTGATTTAACATTTAACAATTTTGATAGATCCCAGTAGTGTTAGTTTGATAGATCCAAGTAGTGTTAGTTGTTGTTGCTCAATTCAATCAAAATGTTAACAGCCATAACGACGTGTTTCAGTTATACGTTAATTTAGTTCTTAACAAATTCAACATGATTAAAAACAAAACGACGTAAAGCAACCGTTCTTTGAAAAATATATAAATGTAGAATGATATTACCGTAAACTAAATAATTTTCTCTTTCAGGGTTATACTTTTGAACAAATCAATTAGACCACCAATTTATTCTATATTTGCGACATAATAGATGGTTAAAAGAAGACAAAGTTTGCCACTCTGCATTTCTGTTCAGTCAATTGTGTTTTCTCAACATTGACAAAATTGTATATACGTTCTTCTGGTTCTTAACAGGCGTTGTATTTATTCATTTAGCTGAAATTTTAGTTTTCAATGTACCTATAGATATTGTCTTAAATATGATAATTTTATTAGAACAAGGAAATAATTGAGATTAGTAAATAAAATAATATAAAGTAAGCGGGAGAAGCCGAGGCCGGGCCGCTAGTTACTGCGAATCCCATAAATTATAATTTTTTGGGTATTGTCCGGGTATTTGGATTGTGAGTACTCACTTTTGTCGAACTTCTTGGTCACCCGGAATTATCCTAAGAATTATAGGTATTGATTACGCAATTTATTGCGTACCATACACTATACCATACCACTATGCAGTAAAAGCAAAGCAGTGCATTAAGCTTCTTGCTTGTGTCTTTTGATTGTGTTGGCTTCATAATTTAACTATTTATTTGGTTCATGGGACTGCAGTCTGGACACTTGTTATAAATGTCAAAATTTTGCTGAAATAAAGCTCAACAAGTTTTTGAGAAATAAGGTGTAGCCAGACAGACAGATGGGCAACAAAGTCATATTGGTTCCGTATTTATTTTGAAACATGATACCCTAAAAATATAAATAAATATAATTTGTATAAATCTAGAATAGGCAGGCAGCAAATGGAATATTATATTTGACCACACGTCCCTAATGGGAATTTAACACCTTGGCAAAGGCATCTCAACTTCCGTGCCAACTATCTAAAACCAATTAAATCGTAGGTAAACTATGTTATGTCCTACATCACTTGAATTAAAGCGCTTCCAATTTTACGTAATCATTTATTCTATCAATACTATTATATTTAAATTAATATATTAAAGTTTTTTAGAATTTCTTTGACACTATTATAAATATTTCAAACATACCTTTCTTTATGGATCTCAGGGTAATAAAAAACCGCTAAGTGACGTCTTCAAGATTTCAAGCACAGTAGTAGTAATATATACCTACAATACTTGTTGCCGCCCGTAACTTTACTTGCGTAGATTATGACTTTATTTTACTGGTATTTCCTCTTCCTTTAGTAATTTAGGAAAAACCTATGTTATTGTTCCACTACATTTCTCTAGGAAACCACAAGTAAAATATGCCGAGGGCTACATCAACAGAAGACACAAATATATATTGACACTAGTTTATATTCTCCCGAGAAAGACTTGCTACTGCTACTTACTGTAATGCGTTGTGTGACCAAGATTGTAAATGGAAATACGTGTATGTAGGTGTTACGTTATGTTTAAAAATATTTGCTTAAAAATAGGTACAGACATTATATTCTAAGAAAAATGACCGTAGAATTTATCGACAAGGCTACATAACGTTATATAACGTTACGCTTCGACTTAAAGGAGTGGAGAGAAAATAAAAATGAATGTAAACACAGAAGAACTTACATGTCTCTGCTGCATAAACCGTCAAAGATTAGCAAATATTATGTATGGCAAAAAGTTTCCCATTTGAAATTCTAAAAAAAGTCCGTGATGGCATTAGTCTGTCTTTTATGTTTCAAAGATTACAAAAAAATAAAGCAATATTTTCGAATATTGAATTATATAAATAAATTATTTATACAATGTGCTAAACGCAAATAAACTCATGATTGATTTTTATGACATGTCAAAAATATATCTATTGGAAGATATCACAGTTTTAAACTACAGAAACAGACTTACTCGACTCGACTCGGACTCGGAGTGGCGGACGCGTACTTATAATATTTATTGTCTATAATAATTATAAATAATTACAAGGCTCGTTAAAGCCGTAGGCTAGCGGAGCCGACTATCTATACTACTTTTTTTTTTAATATATATTATACAGTTTTGTTTGTGAAGTAAGTTTATTATTGGCTAACGGAGCTGGAGTTCACAGCGCGGCGTTAAGTTCGACTCTCAAATTCTGCGGAAAATGGAGAAAAGAACATAGTGTTCTAACACTAGGTTCCCAAGTTCCTTCTATCTACCCTCCCAGACGTGGGATACAGCCTGAAGCTAGGGCCGGAATTAAAGCTAGTTAATAGAAAAAAACGAACTCGATTTGGAGTTCATTAGAGTTTAATACTGTAAAACTTTATTTTTCGAAATGTAACTACTGATCATTATTCTAATAGATAATATACTAACGGAAATATCATATAAAAGTTAACCAATGCCTTCCTACAGGAAATGTTACTTGAGTTTTAAATTTACATTAATATGTATCGATATCCGCCCGATGTATATATATAGATATATATTTGTAAAGATGACTGGCTAGTCCACATTTAAGTTATAAATTTCATAGAAATTATGAATACTTTTTTCGAGAAGTCTTTAAGCTAACAGAATAGAAAGCGCGGTAATTAATTCTCAGTTTAATTTTATTAATTATGCTCCTCTCTTCTTAATTGTTCTCACAGTCGGTCAATTGAAGTGACGATTACTTTTTAATTCTCAACAGTTTGGGTATCTTTGATAATTATAGAGAAATTATTTCCAAAAGTGTGTTACTTAATTTTTTATTGACCTCCGACTCTTGTTAAATTTGGCGAGCATCCAGCTTTTAGAACTACAGCCATCCCGAACAACCTATTGAGATAAATATAACAACTGGGCACGAAATTTCCAATAGTAGGTAACTATATGTTACTTGCTTGCGATGGTCTGTGAATTCGCTGTAACTACAAAGTTAAACACTACACTTGCATACGGTTATTTTGTTGCACAGACTATATGTTTTTTTGTAAATAACATATCGTTACTTTTTTTATTATCTTTTTGTATTCTCTAAACATTCAAACTAGAACGTTATTTTTAGAATGTTGGTGAGCATCTTTCTAGAGTTATCATAAATGATTATGAATGTAGTAAAATTATATTATGAATAACTGAAAATATATTTTGTTTATTTTATTTTTTCTTTTATAAATTCTTTTTTTTTATTTTTACTTATTTATAGCCAACGTGACAAAGGTGATTATTTTGTACAGAATAGTTTACACCATAATCACCTTTGTCACGTATAGTAAGAAAAGACACAACATGATATGAAGCTGTAAATTTAGTAAAATATTATAAATTTTGTAGAACTAATGGAGATATGATGAAGAATGGACGATGGTTTAAACAGTAAAATAAACAAAAACTATATCACTAATAAATAATAAATAATACAATCATAATTAAACAAGCATTTATATTTTATATCATCTATGTAATGGTATAATATATGATTTATCTTGAAACAAAATCAACGTTTCCAAAATGAAATAAATCCTTTGTGCTTGTTATAAGACTTAACAAAAGCTATTATGTTACGTTATTAACAGAATATTATAATTGTTCACAGGCTCAACGTAATGTTTTTATACAATTTACACTAATATTATAAATCTGAAAGATTTTTTGAAGATTGAGATGAAATTACATATAGAGATACCTGAGAGTCTTGAGTTGAACAGACTACTTCTCTTTCGCTCTACGTACACTTATAAGTACACTTATCCATTTTTTTTTAAGTTTGCTAGTTATTTTATTGTTTTACGAAAAACTTCTTGAAAGCTTACATCACGTGCGCTGGCTCAACCTTTTGAGATATATAGAACTTTTTTTTTTCACAAAAATATGGTCTTTTATAAAAACTGAACAAAAGTCAGAAGACGAAGCTACAGTAACCAGTTTCTATGATTTGGTTGGATCCTTTAAAAATAAATATATCTATCGCTGTAAAATAAATATAACTGTCGTGACTATAAAATTGTACTTTGCAGTATATCATTGTAATTAATATTTTAATAGATATCAGAATCGAAAATACCTAGTCAACGAACCGTTTGGTGTGGGGGGGTGGCTTGACAGACATGTTGGTACATACAATTTCTACACTCGTATACCATATTACTGATTTAGCGATGCTTATGTGGTTATAAGGTATTAATAATTCATATTTTTGATTTGTTCTCTTCGCTTATTTAGATATTTGATTATTGGTTGGTAGGTAATAGACAAATGTTTTGCTTTTAATTTAGATTCTTTTAAATATATATTTTTGTAATAAATAATTATACAGATAGAATAGGCGAAGTAGCGGGCAGGTTGCTAGTATGAAATAAATTGTGTTATAACTTAGGCCATGATTTGCACCAAAGACTAAAATATGTCATACTATGCTTCACTTTTAAAATGATTTTATATATCTTTAATTGTTATATACAATTCATCATATTAGTTATAAAAAAAGATTTTTATAAAATTACTGAAAAATAAATATGCTCTCTTTAATGCAATTAAATTAAGAATTTGGAGTTTATTATTTTATATTGTAAAATCATTTAGAGAATTCGGTGAAAATGGTGAATGGAATGTCTTAATATCAGGTTCCCTCTGTCTATCTTGACTATCTTGAGGAATATAGAGTAATGCTAAAAAAATTTACAAAACATCTAAAAATTACGTAAAACAGAGCATGGAGTGGTTGACTGGCACGGAACCAAGGAGACAATGGAGCATTAAAGGAATTCAATTTATCGCAAAGACTGATAGTGCCAAATTGTAAGTATCGAAGTAAATAATAGCCGAGCTTTGTTCAATTAAAGATTGAAAAGATTTTTATAAATGTCTTTTCTTTTATCAAAGAAATAATAGTCACTTATGTAATTCTTGATACAATTATTCTTTTAATAATTTCGTTGTTCATATTTTTCAGGTAATATCAATACTAATTCTAAATTAAATATATTAATATTATATATTGTGATAAAAACAAATCCTAATTAAAAAGGAAATATAATACTACGCAGTGTCTCGAGAGAATATCATCCTAACGTAATAACTCGAGCGTAACCAACGGAACCATTGCTTTGGTATAGAATAATGGCACAGATTAAATACCTTTGTACTTTTAAAAATGTATTTTATTCTTATAACAATATTTTAATACCACTGTATCTATATCTATTTTAATATAAAACTTTTCAGTTTCTTTGGTTAAATAAAAATAGAAAAATATATGTTTGTGTTAGATAGTTCATTTATCGATGCTACGAGTACATGCTACATTGTATCACGCTAATCGTTTCGATATATTACATTTCACATTTACTTCAAGGATTTAGAATTTTAGATCATCATACAGAATCCTTAGTTCTATTGGAACACGGCTTTTTTTTATTATGCCAACCAAGCCTTTTTATTATTTATATTCTATCATTTTTATTATTTATATTATAAAATTTAGCATATCATTATTACTATTTGAATATCTTATTTGCTTAAATAAAAAACTCTGTCGGAAAAACAGATTTAAGATTTCAAAAATCGCTCCAAACACCTTTTATTTGAAATAACAGTATTTAAAATAATTTAAACGGTTTTTTTTAATAAACAAAACTCTTCACATTTGAAAATAAAAATAAAAAAAACTTTTCGAAAATCATACAAAAGCCATTTGCAGATACAATAATCTTTTAATTTATTTAAAAAAAAAATGATAAGATGACATTATGTAAAAATTCTATCCTGAATTTCATTTAAAGTTATTTCAAAATACGTTATATACTCCCTATAGTCCAATTTTGTCTTGTCGATAATATTTGAGCACTTCACGCCTGGAGCACGATTTCATTGAACCCGTTTAGGGTCCGCGTGTAATAAAAAACAAAATTGAGCGGAAATGAATAAGGCTAACCGGTTTTACTTCGGTACCATGGAAGGCAAGTTTAAACTTTTTTGTACTAAATTAAGAAAAGGCATTGAAAAAGTAAACGTTATTGTTCTGTTAGGGGCTATAATAATAAGTAATGATATTTACTATTTCTGTAGGATACTACCGACATCATAATAATATGATGTATTTTACTTTGAAATATAATTATAAATGTTAATTTCAGATGATTTTTAGTGGTAAAAAGGAAAAAAAAGCTACAGAATATTTTTTGTGGACCGTTACAACAGTTACAAAATTTGATATGAAATAAGAACTTCGTGTAGTTAAAAATTTATAGTTACTTTATAGAAAAAAATAATTGTGATCTTATTTTTATAGTTCACTTAATATACAAGGAATGCATAAGCCCGCAAATTCTAATTCATTAACTCCAAAAAGATATACGTGCTTTCAAACCACAATCCCGGAATTGGTACAGAACTTTCTGTGGACGTGTCCAATTCGCCCTTGATCAGTTTTTTAATATTTATATTAATGTTAACTTGAAATAACACTTAATGCTTAAAGAAAGAGCTAACATTCTATTTACATTAGGTTTATTTATTAGGCCTGTCGTGGCGCAACATTACAAGCATGTGACTGTAACTGACAGATTGTGGGTTTGATCCCCTCTCGAGGAAATAAAGTATTTTCAATTTAAATATTTAATGTTTTCATTTTCTTCACTCTGGTAAAAGGCAAAACGCGGCGTGGAGTTCCGTCGCTCAACATGCAATGCCTCAAATTCGGCGAAAAGTGGGGAACGGAACTGGAACGGAGTGTCTTAACACTAGATTCCCAAGTTCCCCTTGCCTACCTTACCATGTGCGGGTGTACCCCGCGTGCAGCGTGCGTGAAGCTGAGTGAGAGTCAGTAAGTAATGTAATGTACTGTTTATGTAAATAATTTAAATAATAGGTCATCTAAATAGAAAGTTTGTTATAATTCTTGTTATTCTATTACAAAGATGCACAGACCGGAAAAGATAAACGTATTTGAAATAGTGATTGTTAAAAAATGTTGACAACGCTTTTCTATGTGTTCAGAACGGACGTCTTATCTACCGTAACTTCCTGTGTCAATGTATTCTAAATGTGTACGTTAAGTGTAGTTCTAACCAATGTCGTATTATGATATACGCACAGACTATAATCGTATCAAAAATAATAGAGTACCTGCCACTCGTGTGAAATAGTTTTTTTATAATATAGTAATTTCCTTTATAATAATTATTTCCAAGTTTCAATTTAAGAACAGTTATGTTTTCTTAACATAAATTAACATTTTTTTTATAAAAAATCTATCTATCTTATATATGTTATTACTTTGAGTACATATGTATGCTAGTAAATATTTTTTCAGCTTTACGTCGTATCCCGAGCTTGGGAGGGTAAGCAAACTTAGCCTTGTTACCACAGCGAAGAATTGAAAATATTTTTTTTTCAGCTTCACGCTGTATCCCGCACTAGGCAGGGTAGGCAGAGGGAACGGAAGTGAAACCTAGTGTTATGACACTCCGTTCCACTTCCGTTCCCCACTTTCCGCCGAATTTGAGGCATTGCGTGTTGAGTGGCGGAACTCAACGGCGCGCTTTGCCTTATTACCAGAGCGAAGAAAATGAAACATTAAATATTTAAATTGAAAATATTAAATATTTCATTTCCTCGACTGGGGATCGAACCCAGAACCTGTCGGTTACAGTCACACTCTTGTGCCGCTGCGCCACGACAGGCCTCAAATATTTAATATTTCAATTCAATTGATGATCGAACCCACAACCTGTCGCGTATACAGTCGCTCAAATGTTGTGCCGTATGACATAGTATACATTTACACCTTAACTCATTAAAGTATATTCCCTTCTACCCCAATGATATAGTATAGTAGAGATTTGTGTCAGAAATTGTTAATATACTGTGTTAGTTTCTTTATATATTCTAGTAGATGCATTAATTAATAATAGTAGTAATAAATGGTCTGTAACATAAATTAGTTAGTAATATAAAGTGGACTCTGGGGCAAGATTAATAGATACAACGAAATTTTATAATCGCCATGTTTATTTTGCTTTCCACTTTACTTCTACGTTCTTTCAACATAAAATATTCACATACATTATCTTACATCAAATAACACTCACCGTGCAGTAATACATAAATAGTAATATACATTACCATATTATTTTAAAGGGAAAATTTCTTTGGATATTTTGCTTTCAAATTACTTATGACGACATTATTAATTATGTAACATCTATTCAGATTTCAACATTCAGGATATATTACAATCAGTATAATATTATTCATTTGGCGATCTTATGTAATACCGATCCATATCACGTAATAACTTACTATTACTTCCTTCAACTAATCAGTCGTGGATCCTAAACATTAGGACCCTATATAACATCCACTACTTATTATATCTAAATAAATTATATTATATAAAATCTATTTCACAATTTGTTACTTATACGGTATATAGGTAACATATTTACAATATAGACATTGAGTTAGTATAGCGTTTATCACTTTAAACATCAGTAGCACAGCCATCCTGGTATCTGTCCTCGGAAGGCCTCGTGATCGTAAGGACGCGCTTGAGTGCCGACACAGGCGGCAATACCGGCGGAGCACGCTGCCACACGCGTAGAGTTCGTGCTCCGCCCACAGGTAATCCATAATCGGCTGGATATGGAGGGTCCGCATTGCTAGCCACTGTCATTGCGTGTGATCTTGGAAACGTTCGGCTCATATAGCCTAATTCTTCTTGTGACCCATTGACACTGCTATTTTCTATTATTGGCGTTCGATCAGTGTAATAAGCGGGAATAGCCGTACTTAGCGTTCGAGCTAAATTATTAGCTTGATTCATTTTGATTTGATCCCAGAGACCTGATGGATATAAAGAATCTGAAGCTTCTCGTGCGTATTCTCCACTTCCTGGCCGGTTAACACTATCAGGCCTCGTATCATTGATGAGATCAGGATCTATTCCTACTGATACTGTAGGTGAAACCACAACTGGCCCTCCGTTCGTAACTAAGCTTCCTCGGCCCTCGTAGTGGTTTGTTGTATAAGGTATGTCATTAGCCCTTTGCTGTTTCAAAACTGGATTACATTTTATATCATCATAATTTGGTGACTCTTGTCTACTCGCTAAAACAGCAACATGTGGTCTGTCTGTAACTGTTGGGTGAACCTCATTACCAGACACTACTCTGTCTAATGTATTTGGCGCTTTACTTTCACAATTATGTGTAGGGCGTATCCGCACAAACGTTATAAGCAATCCTAAAGAAATCAAAATTATAACTAAAAATAAAGCTGCTCCAAGACTTGCTATTTGTGCGCCTCCTAGAGACGCCATTCCCGCTGCCATTTGAGTAACATGTACAGTAAAGTTAGCTTCAGCATTACCTCCTTTATTCTCAGCAACACAATAAAATTCCGCTGAGTCTAATTCTTGTGTATTTGTCAGTATTAGAGTAGACTTTTTCTTGTGATCACCGACTTCAAATATGTGAATTTTTTGATGGGAGTTGAAATTGGTTCCGTTTTGTAACAGCCTCCCATTCCAATACCAGTTAATGTTTGCACTTGGCATTGCCTCCGTCCTACATACCACCGTTGAGTTTTCTCCTACCGTTGCCTCGACATGCTTGTTTACCGGCAAAATCTCTGGCTTACAAGCAAACTCGTCTAAACCTAGTTCCGAAAAGAGTTTATTTGCTAACCGGGAAGGCGACGCACACATAGGAGATGAAAATAATTTATGTTTAGATAGCCACATCTTAAGATCTCGCAGTCGACAGTCGCAAGTCCAAGGATTGTCAGACAAATCAATTACTCTCAATTTTTCTATTTTTTCCAATGAACTTAAAGGAAGCTCTCTAATGTTATTACCGTTCAATTTTAAAGATTCTAAAGATTCCAAATTGTTGAATACATCAGCTGCTATGTCTCGAATATCACATCCAGCAAAGTCTAATTTGACTATGCTGCCAAGATTACTAAGCGCATCTGAATGTATTTTCAAGATAGGGTTATATGCGAGCGTGAGATCTCTCAGAAACGGAACATCTTTAAAACTATTTGAAGGAATTTGAGTAAGTAAGTTATGCGAGAGATCTAATTCGACTAAATTAGTGAGACCTTTAAAAGCCTTGTCATTTATTTGGCCTATATTACAACTACGCAGGTACACACGTTGTAGATTAACCAGTCCGGTCTTCGCAAACGCTTCCTGAGGAAGAATTTGTAAATTATTTCCTGATAGATCAAGCACTTGTGTAGCAGGATCCACTGGTTCGGGCACAGTAATAAGAGCTCGATCCACACACTCCACAGTTTGTTTTCCACCTTTCCATTTACACATACACGCAGGAGGACACGATCCTGGAGGTGCAATTCCAGCTAAGATTGTTTTTAACACCATCACATTTATTACCACAACGAGCCACTTCATATTGATATATTTTTATTAAATTTTAAATATAATTTCACTATATCATTGCTTTAAAAGTCACGTTTAAATGTCACTATCACATAAATATGTTTACATAAATATAATTTCCATATAGCGATACCGTATCACATCACTACTCGAGAAAGTTAGTGAGCGACACATGACGGCACAGTATCCACTCGCGACGGCTCTAAGTCAACTGAGAGGGAGGGATACACTAAATGAAAAGAGCTCAACGCATGCGCGCTGTATGCACCCCGCGCCCCGCTCTGCGGCTTATCCTCGGCTACCAAGCCGAGTGGCCCTTCTCAACGTGATGAAAGAATTCCAAAGTGTAATTTTCTACCTGACTGTGTGACCGCGGCCGACAATCCCACCCGTCAGCCCGTCACGTTCATTCATAAATACCTGAGGCCGTGTACAGTGATGATCAATTCAAGCCGATACAACAATACCACATTCGCTTGCCGCCTGCATACATCATCGCAATTGTTATACTATAGGTACAACTTAAAATCACGTAGAAGGACATAATGAATGGAGGTATAGAATTTTCAATAACAAATGGTAGACGGCGGCAGGTAACAACTTGAATTACACAGGATGTCCAACAAAAAGTTGCAGTGAATGAAATTCCATTCATTATATCCTTAAAAATTTTACCGTAATCCCCATTTCCAAAGTTTGTCTTTCTTGTGAGTAAATAATTTTACCAAGAAGTAACAACTATTATTTAATATTTCTATATCCTTTTAGTAAGTCGTTGTTATTATGTACTTATATGCAAATATATATATATATATATATATATATATATATATATATATATATATATATATATATATATATATATATATATATATATATATATATATATATATATATATATATATTTACATCACAATAATTCATATTTTAAGTAAATTTTAAATTCAAAAAATTATTTCACAAATGTTTATACTTGTACTACATTTTCATATACTAAATATATTTATCTTAAGAATAAAATACACATGCTAAACATTAGTACTCTGTGTTACTTTGTTTGTGTTCATTAAAAAATGTATATTACAAGTGTATACAAAATCAAGCATATATTTTCTGTAAATTAACTATTGTAAAATTTTACGTTATAAATAAAAGAAAAACTTTTGACATTTAAAACAAAAAGGTTACGATCCGTAACCTTTTTATTTAACAAGTTTTACAAGTTATAACTTAAGAAAATTTACCAAGTGGCGCTCATTATAATAATGAAGTAGCAAATGATGGTATAAAAAGTAGCATGTGGCGTGTGCGCATGGCAGGCACGCTCCTGGGCTCAGCTGTCGGTACACCTGGAGTTTGTGCGGCTGACATTACATAGACCACATGTCACAACACCAATATATGGCTTCTATTCTAAATATTGTGCTAATAAAAGAATCGTAGAATATTTATAATAACTGTATTTTATACAATTATATACATGTATTTATTACATATACCTATCCATTATATGTATATGAATATTTTTATAAAAAGATTGACAGCCATAAATTACAGACGTCTAACATAAACGTTTATAATTAAATGTTGTCCTATTTATGATATTTTCAGTACGAAGGCTAAATATCTAAATATATATACTAAAGGGAATAATTAATAGGATATCGACAAATTATATTACATTTTCCGACATCCATTGTACTAGTAACATTGCTGGATTTGTATATACTAGTGAGATCTACAAACAGTTGGACGATCTCAAAGTGGCCATTGAAATTCTGTTGATAACATCCATTGAAGGAAACGGAAACGAAAGTATAAGCTATAAATCATTATAATGTAAACAGTTATTACATCCGCTAGCCGATAACTTCTTTCATTTAAATGTTATAGCTATCACCATCGTGTTCATAACTGTTTTATTCATCTACGATATGAAGCTTTTGGTGCAATCTAAAGATACTTTTTACAAATTGAGACATTATCTACTCAAGTAAAAAAATATGTTTTTTTAAATAAGTAGTTGTTATGAGTCATTAAGCAGTATAGTGAAGTGTGGCAAATCTACATAAATACAGGCAATACTAATAATTATAATGCATACATATACTCTAATACCACGCGGGCAAAGCCCCACGCTAGTCGTTTATTTAACTATTCTAATGGTAAATTTGGTTTATTATAATACTTTTAACTAAATTCTTCTAATAAACTGTTTATTGCGTCATCTTATACTAGTATGTTTTTTGCCTGTTTTTTACAAGGTTAATTTTGTACAAGCAAACGTAAAGTATATTGTGATTTTAAAGATTGTACAATAACATTTTTTTAACATCACACTGTTCGTTCCCAATAAGACACATCCGTTCTCTACTTTCTACAGAATTTACATGTCAAGTGGCGGAAATCAACGCCGCGTTTTGTCTTGTTACCAGAGTGAAGAAATGAAAATAATAAATATTTTATTTCCTCGATTTTGAATTGAACCCAGAACCTACTGCGTTTACAGTCGCACGCTTGTACCTGATTGTACCTACAGCTCTACTAAATGGTCATAATTTAAAATAATCCTTAGTAAATTATGTCTATTTAGTATTTACCTAAATAATTAAAACTTTACAGCCTTCGCCACCTGGATCAAAGCCTGTATCATTGACGCAATAAAATGTTATTATACATTCAAATTCAAATTTGTTCAGTTTATATTAGTATAGATATTTACACCGTTCTATATTAATATAGATCTCTATAGATAAGGCTCTTTTCGCCAATAGCCACAGCCACTGTCATTACAATGTGTAATCCTAATCCTTATATATCCTTATGTAATCTATAGCCTAGTCTCTATGAATGGACTATCCTGCACACAAAGAATTAGTAACTAACGTGTGTACTAATTATATATAACCTTTCTTGATGTTTTTAACTATCCAATCTAGTAGGTTCGAACTCACAACCTTGATGCGTTTACAGTAGTATGTTTGAGCCCTCGAGCAGGCGAGAGAGTTACAATCACAAAACAAGTCTGTAAAATAAATTCATTAATAAAATTTAAGACTCTCAATACGCAAACAATTTTTCACAATTTATTAAATTTTATCTCTTATTTTTGGAATTCGGTTAAGGCAGAAAGGTTTATTGACAGTGTTTAAAATAGAACTACAAACAATAAACATTTCAGATATCTATTGATCTGTATATTAATGTCTGACGGTGATATCACTTAATGCTTTAGCTGGCCTTTCAACGTTATGTGTAGCGCAGGTAATTGACAGAATATCATGTATCAATTAAATCAGTTATATATATATATATATATATATATATATATATATATATATATATATATATATATATATATATATATATATATATATATATATATATATATATATATATATATATATATATAATATTACGTATATATATAATATACATCAGACACCTAGTCTCCAATAGTGTCAGTTTAAACAATTGATTAGTCGTTAAGAATAGTTACAATATATATTTTCAGCTGTAGGTATACATGGACAATAGAGAGTGAAGTTATCGACCGTAATAAATAACCTGATCCGAAGCCGTCCAAATTAATTTCTTTGTTTTTATCAACTGGCGACCGAGATAAGGATCTCGATAACTTAAATCTCGGGACCATTAAGTTAGTTTGGCCAAACCACTAGAGCATCTTATAGAATGTTTGTTTTTTTTTTCAGCTTCACGCTGCATCCCGCATGAGACAGAGTAGGCAGAGGGAACTTGGGAACCTAGTGTTAAGACACTCCGTTCCACTTCCGTTCCCCACTTTCCGCCGAATTTGAGGCACTGCGTGTTGAGTGGCGGAACTCAACGCCGCGCTTTGCGTTTTTACCACTACTTGTAGAATGTATAACTACTATACACTAATATATTTTTATGCTTACTTTCATGTCTCATTTTTCATATCATATTATGATGATATGCTCAAGTGTCAATCGTAGTTTAATATGTATAAATGATTTTTGAATGCTGTATGAGCTATAAATGCTGAGATAATTGACAGATAGCAATCGGTGAAAAACCAGCTAAAGCACTCCGTGGTGTCACTGTCATAAAGTAATATACAGATCAATAGACATCTGAAATTGATATAGTTTGAATTTCTATTTTAAGTACTGACAATAAACGCTACTCTTTTAACTGACTCCACAAAAATAAGAGATAAAATTGAAAAAAATAAAAGTTGAGAAAAAGTGTATGCGTATTCTCGGTCTGAAATTTCATTAATATATTTATAACGAAACTAACGAAACGATTATGACGTTATAATTAAATATTTATTTACTAAAATAAAATACATTCTAATTTTACAGACAATATTACGAATATTTGTTTTGATTAGCCTGTCGTAGTCCGCGGTACATGGGTACTACAGTCAACGCATAAAGGTTTCTAAAGTCTGATTCTTGCTAAAAAAAAATGTAATATTTAATACTTTAATTTCGTCGCTCTGGTAACGAAGCAAATACGGCCTTGTCACGCCACTGTGTGCGTTTTATTTAGATGAAGATTTCTTTAAACGTCATATACATATATAACAAGGATATTTTTAGAAGACAATATCTCATATTTTTAATTTCTCAAATTTAAAATATGAGAGAATAGTGATCGTTGAGTTGAGGGACGTGTATTATGTGTATAATATTTATTATCTATATTAATTATTATAAAGCGCATTAATATGAACACCTACTGGCTTGGATAGAAAAAAATATATTAGTGTGTGATAGTTTATTGATCAATAAAGTATAATGAGTTATTTTCATCACTTTCATATCAAGTATATATCCTGTGTAAATAATTTGTAGTCTTTCAATTGATTCTATGTATTGTATTCTATTTAGTGTACTGTGAATTCAAAGCAGTCGAAGCGTGCTCTAGAAGCAATCTAACATAATTATTGTGCAACTTTAATAGCGTACGGGCCTTTTGAAAAACCTCTCCTTGCCTAAATAAAAGTCCAAACATTTGATAAGATTATGACGTTATTTTGTCTATACCTGTTAAAAATCAGTTAAATATGTTTAAAGCTGAACACTATCTATTATTATATAGAGGCCTGTCGTGGCGCAGCGTCACAAGCGTGTGACTGTAACCGATAGGTTCTGGGTTCGATCCCCAGTCGAGGAAATGAAATACTAAATATTTTCAATTTAAATATTTAATGTTTCATTTCTTCGCTCTGGTAAAAAGGCAAAGCGCGGCGTTGAGTTCCGTCACTCAACACGCAATGCCTCAAATTCGACGGAAAGTAGGGAACGGAAGTGGAACGGAGTGTCTTAACACTAGGTTCCCGGATTCCCTCTGCCTACCCTGCCTCGTGCGGGATACAGCGTGAAGCTACAAAAAAAAACTATCTATTACTTCTTTTAGCCTATTTTTCGAGACATTCCGCATTAAGATATGAAAATATGAAAGAAACTTTAAGTACCATAACAATTTATTCTCATGCCTTGTACATACTTATATTAATTGTCACGTGAACAATTACTGAATACAATTTTTGTCAACCGGATATCCCACTTAACAAAATGTGAGTAACTTAGGCGTAAGCGTGAAAAACCAGCCCAAAAGGTCAATTTAGTGAGTTGCAAGCGCGATGAATTAATTAGAAGTTGTATGTAGATCATTAACAAACATCTAATAATAGAATACGTTCTAGTTAACGTTCCTTTGTATGTTCTATGTAATTAAGATAATGGTTATTGATTAAAACCCTATATATGAAATGTCTAAATTACGCAAAGTTGTTTTCTGAAGTTTAACAGAGCTTAATTGTATGTATTAATACATATACCGGGTCGGCTCTGTGTTTCGTTTACAGGTGCATAAGGTAAAATATGCCAAGGACGTTAGATAATTATTTTCATTTTATAATTTCTATCCGTGTTGTATAACTTATGAGGCAGTTATAAATAGATATCAATTACATAGACTTTTAATATTACATAAATAAATTAAAATAAATAAAATCAAAAATCTACATTTAACAAATCACACATGTGTCAGTTTTCATTCACAAAATATTATGCCAAAATTTATTACGAAGGCAAGTTACGATTTTTATATATATTTACATATAAAAAGCGAATTAAAGACCTCTATTTTATTACAGATATGAAGAAGTGATGTAATAAAAGGAAAACGATGACAATGAAATGAAATTAGGCAAAAGCGTTATCTCGAATCCGTCAGGCGATATTTGCAATTCTCGGTGCGAACAAAGCGCTCAGAACCACTGCGGAGAACAAAATCAACATCCTCCACCTCACGTCACGTATTTATAATCCCGCACTCGCTTCCTGCTTTTTGTTGCTTTTTGCCCGACCTTAATAAAAGGTATTAGGCGATTTAAAAGAAGCTCATTGTGCGCACCGTCCCTGTTTGTTTGAAAAAAAAAGCCTCTATTTCTATTTTCAAAAGCCTTCTATTCTACAATGAGCATTTATGTTATTCAAGTGAATACTTGACAAATAGTTACTTTATTATAAAAAATATTTTTGTCCCACATATACGTATATATGCAATACGAAATGTAATAATTCTAATATGTATATAAATGCATTTTACTTTATTTGTTTATATTGATATTAGTATCGAAATAAATGTTTCTTTACAAAATTTGTAACCTCTGACTAAATGTATATAACAAAGTTCTGGGTTTAATCTTTAGTCCAGAGAATAAATTAGTTTATTTTCACTATGTGCAAGGAACAAAGAGAAACGTTGAGTTCAGCCAGTCAAGTCGCTATATCTCCGTGCCCAAACAATAGTGTCTCTAGTTAGAGACTGCTGATATAGATATTAAAGTCGATGTAAAAATGTTTTTTTAGCATCAGGCTTTATATCGCACATGGCGGGGTTAGGCAGAGGGACATTAAGAACCTAATGTTGAGAGGCACTTCGTCCGTTCCCCGTTGTCCGCGGTATTTGAGGCATTTCGTGTTCAATGATGGAACACAACGCCTCGCTTTACCTTGTAACGCACAACCTGTCATATTTACAGTCGGACGCTTGTGACCCTGCGCTACAACAGGACTAAAAATAGTAAATGTTTATATATATAAAACGAAAAGTAGCAGCAATCCTTTTTTAAATAAATAACACACTAATGTGGTCGCCATAGTCTCCAGTTGTGAAAGTTCAAATATCTCCCAAACCGCATTTGTTCATCTATGGCATACCAGCTAACTTCAAGTATGTAAACAACGCTACCCGAAGAGAATAATTTTTGTTGCACACTCGGATTTATTCAAGTCTGAAAAGAGTAACTTTAGAAACAAATACTACAATAATTTAACTTGCTCGACTTTTTTGCAATAGTTTCATAGACTGTAACTCTCTCTCAGCTTCACGCTGTATCCCGCACTAGGCAGGGTAGGCAGAGGGAAAGGAAGTGAAACCTAGTGTTATGACACTCCGTTCCACTCCCGTTCCCCACTTTCCGCCGAATTTGAGGCATTGCGTGTTGAGTGGCGGAACTCAACGCCGCGCTTTGCCTTATTACCAGAGCGAAGAAATGAAACATTAAATATTCAAATTGAAAATATTAAATATTTCATTTCCTCGACTGGGGATCGAACCCAGAACCTATCGGTTACAGTCACACTGTTGTGCCGCTGCGCCACGACAGGCCTCAATAGACTGTAACAATAGAAATAGACTGTAACAATAGAAATAATTTAATAATTTGATTGGTTTAGTCTACATCTCATGCAAGCTGGACTATCATAATATTGACTCCATATGTACAACATTTATTGTTGTAATAATACCCCATTTTAATAAGAACAAATACAAAAACGAGTACTTTGCCCTTAGTAATTATAAAAAATATTTTCATTTCTTATGTTAATTATTAAGAGGCTTACTCTTAATAATGAACATAAGAAATGAAAATATTTTTATTAAAGCAATTGTACTATGAACGTTTAAATTCGTCATCTTTAAACAATGGTGGACAAACCTAAGTTTTATGACGTCACCAGGAAATACATATCCCACTATTAATACTATATTATTAATACTGTAACATCCGTTTATACTGTCCAAAGGTAAATTAATGTAGAGATAAGTTCTTTAACTGTACACCTCCAAACTTTTCAGACTCTACATCTTAATCAAATAGAAATGAATGAACAAGATATAAGGGCGAAAATACCTTTTTTAATAATTCACTAGCTTAAAGTATTCAAGTTAAAATTTTTTGATAATTCCAAGCTTATGTCTATGATTGGTCAAAGCGTTTGTATAAGCGTAGCGTAAGCGTAATCGTATATATATATATATATATATATATATATATATATATATATATATATATATATATATATATATATATATATATATGTATATATATACATATATATATATATATATATATATATATATATATATATATATATATATATATATATATATATATATATATATATATATATATATATATATATATATTATATCTACCGAGTATAAAATAAATCACGATAGCGTCACGTTCACAGTCACATGTTGTGCCGCTGCGCCACGGCGGCCTCTATATGTAACTCAAATTAAAATAAATTTTATCACTCTTAATATTTTTGGTTTAAATATTAAAATCTGCTAGAATAAACGTAAAACAACAACTATAAAAAATAAGTATTGCATAAAGATCGAGATTAAATTGGTATAAAATAGCATTAAAATTTTATTTACGTAACATAGATTACTATAAGTCAATAATAATGCCAACAAAGCTCGTTTGGTAAGCTGTAAACCACACGACAAAGGAGCAGAGTTGAATCGACAGGTTAATACATGTTTTAACAAGACTATGTAGAGCTAGGGTTTGCAAATTTATTGTTGTTATATAGCTACAAACTATAAAAAAAATCGTTATATGCAAATGAGGTTTTTAAATTATTTCATTTATCAGAATATTTTTATAACTATGTAGATATAAGTATCTTCAAGTATGCATTGGTGATTTTACGGTTCGGAAAGAATAAGTAATGCAAATAAATTAATTAGTTTATCAACATCACTTTTATTCTGCAATACTTCTTGGTGATAAATTAAACCATTTTCTTATAATGCATTTTATAATGTATCACGATACTTTATTGCGAATCAATTCAGTCGAGTCGTAAGCAAAACCTCAAAATACTCTTAACTGTTAAGCCTTTTCTTAACTATAAAATCTAGAATCTAAACCAATTATATTATAGCAAAGCTTACGGTAGCTTATTTGACCACTACAACGTTACGTGGTTCCCACCTTTACTTAATTTTTAATTGTACACCAAAAAGTACTTTGACAACCCTATATTTGTATCGTTCGTATTCATGTTGACTCATACTAACTTAAAGTCCGATATTTATGACAGGATGTCTCGAACACTACTCATGTTGGAGTTATTCAACCGAATTGATTGCTCACTTATTCCAGAGAAGAGGTCTGTGAAGGTTCATTTCTATTTTATGTTCAATCTTGTTGTAAATGCATCTAACATCCGTCATAAATGTACGAAATCTCAGACTTTATTAAGCATCTCGTAAGTAAAATACTAGGTACCAAACATTCAAAGAAATATGAGTTTTAGTAAATAACTCTTAACATGGTATATTAAGAACTCAACACACGTTATATTAACTCCTAAACAGAACTAGAATTCAATACATAAAAACTGCTTAATTTTATTATTCACTATCACAAATAAAACTAAATGAAACTGAGTGTGGACAGCCAAATACTTTTAAGGCGATAAATACCAAGATTCGAAACGTTGATAAAGAAAACCCCACAAGCTGCAACTTAAAAGGTAAATTGTGTCGGCAGTCGTAATGTCACTAGGGGGAAGTGATTCAGACTAGACGTTAGATTATGATCGCTCTCGGGAAACCGGCGACTGTATTGACGAGTGTAAAGGATGATTCGCATACAAATGATAAAAGTAGCGCCGCCGCCAAACGCTTTTATTAAAATACATCGCTTTTTAATCGGTTTGATTGAAAATTACTGCATACTTGCAGTTTTAATTTGCTTTGCCTAGTAATAATATTAAATGGAAACAGTTTTTTTAGTCTAAAAGGCAATTCAAGTACGGCTTAATGATTTTTGGTCCCAAAAATAAATTCATTCAAGCAACGGAAATAACTTATCAGCCACGGTGAGTCGCCGCATACGGCATTATTTAAACCAGTCGAGTCGAGACGATCTTGTCTCGAACAATAAAAAATGTGGCCAGCTGACTAGACCAGCAACATTACGACTTTTGTCATCCACGAGGTATACAAAGGCGTAGCCATATTATTCTTTACATTACGAACAGGTAATATTATTAGTGACGCGCACAACATATTCGATATCGATTAACATTTTGTCATAATTAAATGCTATTATTTTCATCTTCTATAAAATAATATGTTCTCGTTAAAAAACTAAAACCAAAACCAAACCAGCTAAGAGAGTTTCAGTTGTACGCAGACAATCCCTCCATTTAACTGTACTTAAACAAATAAATAAATGAAATAATCCACTTTGTTTCCCTATATCGACCGGGAAACATTATTTTTAATATTATTATTTTATAGATTTTATTAAAGTAGTTGGTATGTGCCTTCTTCTGCTGCTGACTTACTTGATCCTAAGGATTCAACAGCTTAGAAAAGAAAAATAATAATACACACAAAGAAAAATCTTTAGTCGTATTATATGAAAATAAAGAATGTTGATTTCTGGTACTTAATATATTATAAAATTTTATTTAAAATATCTTAAAATTTTATTTAAATAAATATTATTTACTTTAATACTTTTTTAAATGGCAATTTACATTTCGGTAAATGTAAAAGTTAGTGTGTTTATTACAATAAATAAAATTTTTGAAAACGAATTAAAAGTACCCGATACGATTAATTTGTTTTCAATGAAATATTGAAAACAAAATTTCAATAATTGCTTATTATATATATATATATATATATATATATATATATATATATATATATATATATATATATATATATATATATATATATATATATATATATATATATATATATTACAATTATATGTCGTTTTATAATAAGTATTTATATTCAGTCTACTCATAAACGTAACCCGTTAATTGAAGCATATAGGCATATCTTATCGTACAGTCGATGCTTACCACTTGATGAGGTACCTTTACATAATTAGAATTTATTACTATACGTACTTAAAAGTGATTTTGATTAAATCGTGTGTAAACTTTGAGTAGATTTTTAATTTATATTAAAGCAAAAATCAAATAGTGTTGACATTGTGGAAACCTTCGCCAGTAAGCAATATTGAGACGCTGGGTGATTGGCGCGTAGAGTGGGTGGCTGCATAATGAACCGAGGGGACGAAAGCGAGCATTGACGGCAAAGGGACGTCCTCAGAGTACTAACATTTTATGGGAGATAGCAATCAACAGACTATCATGTCACCAAGTTCAATATTACCTTTAAACATAATACACACTATATCGAGCACGTAATCTGACTTTACTGTTATACCTATAACCTACCATATATTGTAACAATACCTTTACAATATTTTATTGCTATCTATTCGTAACTTAAATTTCAAAGAGACCTTTATAAAGAACATGAAAGTAAAAACATTCTTTAGAAGTTATAGCCGCACGGGTGACTAGTCAAAGCTGCCATTGAGGTACTTTTCTCCTTGATTACGGCGTCGAGTTCCGGAGGTCTTCCACATTTTATATAACGTCGTAAACCGAAATATTGGCTTTTATGGCTACGCTCATTAACATAGACACACTCACATTACACATTACATTTTTTAAAATATGTTTATTTTCGTTTTATTACGAGAGTAAGATAAGTAACTAAGCAAAATAAAAAGAAATATTTGCCACTCGCAACGTCGCTTACATAAACGTTAGAACTCCTTTACATTTCATTCTATTTCTATTTTCGATCTATAATAAATATAATTTAAAAAAATATACTTAGCCGCCATGCAGAGTTATGTCCACCTTATTATTACAATATACTTAAAAAGTTTTTAAGAAAATGTCTGTTACGCTAGATTTTACTACTGATCTTTAATTAAAAATCTCTTACTTTTATATTTACCGCTGCCCCGTGTGACGCGGGGTATCGCTCGTTTAGACTATACGAATATTTAGAATGAAATTATTTTAACAGAATTCATCGCAAACACTGCAGTAGTCATGGTCACGGTTACTAATATATAATGGCTGATTTTACGATGCCCAGATAATATGACAGATAGATTTTATTTTATTCGATAACACATATTGATTTTAGTGAAATATTGCCAAGGCAAACAAGCGTGCGGGTTACCTGATCTTGAGGTACCACCACCACCAGAGAACCTACAGGTGCGTTACCGGCTTTTAAGGTGGATGGGTACCGTGGCCCGACATTTTCCAATGTGAAACGCATTGGTCAAAGCCATTACTTAAAGCCAGTTTTAAATGCCGGAGGTGGTAATCCGGCTGAGTCTGCCTATGCGTCTTGCGGTTGCTGAAAACGTGACTTTCCCACACGTACCTTAGTCGCCTCTTACGACACTTTCAGTACCAGGGTGAACCTATTCTAATCCAGAATCACACGGCCAAAACAGTGTTGCTCAACAATAATCTTAAAACTTATACTTGTCTGACAGGAAGTGTCTGACAGGAAGTCTTTTTTTTAGCGCATGAATATGCAATATATCTTGTTCAGTTTTTAAGTTGAAATATTCGGTCAAATAGTAATCCACTACAGTAGTAATTGGATGATGATGGATTGAAAAAATTATGACTACTTATCTGTCAGTTAAATAGACATTTTGTTATGACGCTGTTTAACCGGTTTGAAAAATCGGCCCTAAATATATTATCCACCTTGTAAAGTCGTTATAAAATAGATCATTGCATATATCTAGCCGTGTGATTCCGGCGACTAAATTACGTGTTGGAGAGTCACATTGTAAGCAATGACAACACGCATGGACAGACTCGACCTGATTATTACTACCCCCGACATTTAAAACCTGCGTTCAGTAGTGGCTTAGGCCACTACGTTTCGCATTGGGTCATTACCCAATGCCCGGCTGCCCATCCACCTTACAGAGCTTGCAAGACTGGCTAGCAGGGCGCAAAATTGACTTCATCCGGTACGAAGACTGGCCCTTCTCCAGTCCAGACTTAAATTCGATGGATTACAAAATATGGCAACACTTACAGAAAAAGGGCCTGCTCAACACCCCATTCTAATGTTAAAGGCATGTGTACAAAATCGCGAAGCTCATTTTAAATAAAAGAAATTAAAATAAGAATCCATGTTTTATTACGTTTCTTTTGATATACAAATGATTATTCTAAAAACAAACATGTCTCAGTTATTTCGCGATAAAAATGTGACTAAACTTATAATAGCATAAAAAAAAAGATCAAAATGTAAATCAGGTATTTTTTGCGAATGAAGATAATCGGCATTTACCTCAAAAGAAAACAATAGTTATGCGCCAGTATATATAGTTTTATAAACGAAATGTTTCTATATAGCATATTTCTGTCGTTACGTAAGTTAAATTTGCAGTCTTTGAGAATTAAAGTTGACAAAAAGCACCAAATCTCAAACTTCTACTTGGTATAAAAAGTCAGTAATTTTCAGTCCGTAATAGGGTTATAGTTGGCATTTAGGGTCGTACATTTAATCCGCTACTTTCTCGGCAAAGCCGAAACTGCAAGGATTTGCGCTTTATGTTATAAACCTTAACTCTTATATACCTAGCCAAGGCATTTAATAATTGTTCTAGTATATTCATATATAGTATTCAGAACATTATGAAGTAGTTATTACTATCTACAAATTAGGTGTTGCTATTACATTTACACACCTAATTTAGAAAAAAGAAATTTATTTATTTTTGCTTCACGAGGTATTCCTCACATGGCAAGGTAGGCGGAGGGAACTTGGGAACCTAGTATTAGTAGGTGCCTTTATTCTAGATTCCCAAGTTCCCTCCGCGTTCCCTTTAGGATACTTCTGTTTTCCATTTACCGTAGAATTAGAAACATTGAGTGTTAAGTGGCAGAGTGCCTGTTTAGAAGCTTGCCGTGTTAGAGCGAAGAAATGAAAATATTAAATATTTCATTTCCTTAAGTGGAGATCGAACCCACAACCTGTCTCTCGCCTTGTGCCCTTTTGCCACAAATGGTAACAATTAATTATGCCTATATAAAAACCGCATATTGATACGTGCTTTACTGTATAACTAAGATGCTCAGTTGGCAACTAATGCTTAGAAATAACTAACAGCTCAAGAAATCTCTACGCTTGTAAAGTTAGCTTTACACCGAACCACTACAGTAAAAATCTTAACAATAGTAAAACAAACTCGTTGTCAAACATTGAAGGCGTTAGAACGTTAGAGAATTCCCATGACATACATACCTAGCGAGTTAACGGGCTCTTGGGTATCGCTTTCATTTTCACTTAGGACCGCCGACTGCTTCATAACCATTAAATCCTCTTGTTTACTGCTCCTGTTTGTACCGACCTACCCCTCTCCCCTTACTTTCTAACTTAGTCACGGTGCAAACTACACAGTAAAACAAGGGTACCCCTTTACTGACATTCCCCAATGACAAACAATTTTATATCTCAGCCCCTCGAACGTGAATTCGAAGTTTCTTTTAGTAAATTAAATATTCGAATAAGAAAGTACTGAGTCAAATATTTTTAATTTCATTGCTTTCCATGTTTCATTAACAATGTATATTTTTATTTATATATTAGTAGACCCGCTCACGGCTTTTTTTTAAATACGGGATCGTATATTTTAAACATTATTTTATAATGATTTGCAATGTGAACTTTTTTATCTTTTGATGTTGATTTGTTTTTTATTTTTGGTTTTTTATTGAAATTGATTTCATGGATTTTTTAAAAAAATATATTGATACCAGTAAGATTACTTACATCGATCGGATCAGTAATTTTAGTGTTATTTAAAATTATTTTAATATTTAAATGAATATCTCTGTTAGTGTTTTAATGATAAAGTTTTTCAAATGCAGAATTTTATTTAGAAGATACTAAATAAAAAAACATACATTTAAAAAAGTTTTGTATATCATACCTACCGCTAAAATTAAATACCTGTTGTGGCGTAAGGGCACAAGCGTGTGACCGTAGACAAACACATTGTTGATTCTCGATCCCCACTCGAAAAAGTGAAAGATTTAATATTTTCAAATGAAATATTTAATATCTTTATTTCTTCGCTCTGGTAACGACTCAACCCGCAATGTCTCAAATTCCATGTAGAAACAGAAGAAAGGTAAGAAACGGAACGAAGTGTCTTAACACTAGGTTAACAAGTTATTTCTGCCTAACTACATAAATATTTACTTACGTGTATAAAGTTGGATGTTAATACACTGCAGTGGTTCAATTTCAAAAAAATCATATTCAATCTTTTTTCAGCTTTACACTGTGTCCCTGTGGTACATGGTAGAGTATGCAGACAGTGCACAGAAATCTAGTGCAGAAATCTAGTGTGTAGACACTACGTTCCGTTCAACACTTTCCTCCGAATTTGAGGCATCGGGCGTTGAGTGTTGAGTGACGGAACACAACGCCGCACTTTGCCTTGTTACCAGAACAAAGAAATAAAATATTAAATACCTATATAATTTGAATATATTAAATATTATTTTTATTAAAAATTGGATCGAACTCACAACCTGTCGCACTTACAGTCACACGCTTGTGCTCCTGCTCCACGACAGGCCTCAAATATCTTGATACTTATTTTTAAAAAGCAATGAAAATTTGTCTTTTTATTAAGATAAATTATTTTTTAACAATATTTAATATAAAAAATAACAATATATATTTTAAAAAATATATAAAATTTAATAAAAAAATATTATTAAAATAAATTTCGTTGCAAATATTTTTTTTTACATAGTACACAAAACTTTTTTGTAACAAACTAACAGACAACATATAACCTACACTTCCCCATTTTTCACCCGTGCAGAAAGAAATAATTTGGTATATAGATAGGTTCTTCGAGGGAACCAAGAAATATTTTTTTAATATTCCCACATTGAATGATCAAAAACGGCATTTTGTCGTACTAGCAGTGAAAATTTTAATTGAGCTTAAAATTGTCACTGCTAGTACTCAAATCAAATCAAATTGTCAAGTAAATTGTCATATAATAAGATTAAAAGGTAATAATGTCTTTGATTTTCGCGATTGTTACACATTTTAAATGAAACGCTTTTAAACGGATTAATAATTTTTGGAAACCCGACGTTACGAACACTTTAGTCTTGACCACGGACTACTGTAAAGTGTTCAAAACGTCGGGTTTCCAAAATTGTTTACCAATTAATACACGCGATTAATCCGTTTAAAAGTGTTTCATTTAAAAAGATTAAAAGGCTTTTTTTATACATTTAAAACGAAACTATTTTGATTGGTAAGTCGTATATATTTTTGTGTTTCTCCAGGCCATTCCAAACGCTTTACAATAGTAGACTGCTTTCACCAAACCTCAGAGACTTCATGATGACGTTAACCGACCGTGACCTCAGAAATTCATCAGATTTATTTTCGAATGCAATGATAAGTTTACGTGATTGATCACTAAAATAATTTCATGTAGAAGTTTAACTGAGTAATTTACTGATTTTTATTTATTATTCACAGCCGCCGTCCAGATTCGGCAGTTTGAACTATAGGAGTATTTATTTGAGTGTATTAAGGAAAATTGGTTAATTATACTAGTATAGTTATCGATACTGTTATAAACTTTTTTCAGCTTCACGCCGTATCCCGCACAAAGCAGGGTAAGCAGAGGTAACTTGGGTACCCATTGTTAAGAAACACCGTTACGTTATCCACTTTCAGTTGTAGCTGAGGCGTTCCGTATTGACTGGCAGAGCTCAACGCCGCGTAAACACAGAGTGAATCTGAACAAATTATAATATAACAATAATTAAATATTTCTTAGCTTTATAAAAAATGCAATTTTTACACTTATAGTATTGAATGAGACAAGGTGGTATAGGTCAAATTAAATAATGGGAAGATTAAATTCACAGCCATACAACAAAAAACATTTTTAATAATTGTTCCTTTTATGACAAAAATAAATATTAAATGGTATCCTTATCTCATTTCAAACATCGGGCACGCACCAAAGTCATAATTTCCCAATGAAGTACCGCATAGGCAGAAGCGCGCCCTTTGCACTGGTGATTCACTGTTACATTTATTTTTGTGTTTTCAAAACCTAACGCGTTTATATTTTCTGCAAATACTATATTGAATATTAATGGGAAAAATATAATATCTTGCTGCTGCTGGATTTGTGCTATGGGTCTTCCTCAATGATTTAGATAATTAAAATTCGTTATTTTATTAGATAACCTTAAGTTAATAATTCCTTATTGCTCTTATTGAATTCAAGTTGCATTACTCCCCTGTTAACCTTAACAAAACGATAAATAATATTTTCTTGAAATTAGTTTAATTTAAATACATCAGTATTTAAATTAAACTAATTTCAATAATCCTTTTGAAAATTAAAGTGCAAATAACTGATTACATTTTAGATTTTATATTGTTTTTGGGATACTTTTAAACGGTAAAAGAAAAGTTTGATTTTTGAGGGCGCTTTTGGATATCACCCGCGAATTAAAAGTTGCCACAAATCTTACATGTCAATTAACTATCTGCATTGTAAGTTACAAAAACCAAGCTAGTAGTGAAACGTGCCTTAACATAATAGAAAAAAAATGAGTACGAGCATGCGTGTACTAAACTTTTATACAGATCTAATATACTTCATAATTTGATATCATAATAATACCACCAATACATATGTAAAAATAAGTTTAAAAACAGTCTTATTCGACGCAATACGAATCACATAAAAAGCGATGAGGACTTCTTATCTCTGAACTATAATAAATGAAACATTACGGTACCTACATATTTCAACTTATACGGTTTTAAAGCAATACAGATACAGTGAAAACAATTCATTACAAACCAGTGCAGCTTTCTCATGTTTATCCTGCTAGAATCTTTAGATTAATATTTTCAACCAGAAAAGTAGGATAACAGGGGATTATTTGTTGTTGACTGCACCTCTACTAGACCCCTACTCTCTCTCTATCTATCTATCTATCTAATCTCTCTCTCTCTCTCTCTGCCTGTCTCCCCTATCCATCTATGTCTTTCTCTATCTCTCTCTCTCTCTCTCTCTCTCTCTCTTACCTTATAGTTGGTGCCATATATAAATTTGAAACAACAGGAAAAAATATATTTATTATCTTTGAATTAAACAACAGCGTGAAGCTGAATTACACAATCGAAATAATAAAAAGAACCGTAAAGGCAAATTTCATTAACTGTTTCAATATTCATCTTAATTAACTGTTTTAATATTTATCTTTTAATATACGACTAAGAAATTTATAGACGGTGCCAAAACACCATAAATAAAGAATTATTACCTAAATGGAAAAAAGATCGTGCTTTATTCTTAGGGACTAGAAAAAAGGAGCGTCGATCGCTGCAGTCTCTATTTCTACGTATGTAATTTAGCTGATATAAGCCGCAATGAAGAGATGAAAAAATAAAACTGGTAAACAGCAAAGATGTCACATTAAACACGTAGAAGAAAGAATGTATGCTCGATAATTTGAACATATTGACAGAATGAGCGATGAAAAAAAGGCACAAAAGATCTATTAAAATAAGAGTAAAATGACAATGTTACGAGACATATACAACGATATAATAAACATCCTATTCTTAGTTGTACAACTAAAGAAACCTAATTAGGCATTATATTCCCCTAACTACATTCATTCAAGAACTTAATTCATAGCAATTATATATTGAATGTATAATCATTAAATTTATATCAGATTTTAGCTTAATTTATTTCGTTACTAAGAGAAGAAGTTAAATGAAAGAGCGCAACGACGTGCTTTATTTATAATAGTAGGGAAACAAGAATAATTATAAGTACAGCATCCCACAATTCATATCGAATCTACAACAATCCTGTCAATTCAAGTCAATTTTGATTCCACTGCACCAAGATAGCTCTAAACCACATAGTACAGAGTATATCAACTAAAAGTAATATACAATAATAAAAGTAAAAAGTAAAACAAAATGTACAAAGAATATATTCGTTTTGCCCTCTTGATTAGAGCCAGCTTTATAAAAATTAATGTTTGCCGTTTCTCGTTCTTGTTGAAATCCATTTTTACTATGTAGGCGAAGCAATTTCCAGAGGAAGTGTCCATAAATTAAAGCGCTCTCCAGAGGCGAGTCTCACTTTCCCGTCACAGTGTAAATAATTGGTTAGCCGTTATATTTATAACGCACGCAGACAAATTTTGACAGATCCTCACTATCTTTTTTTTATGTCTCTATAAAATAAATAAACATCACTATATATATACATATATATATATATATATATATATATATATATATATATATATATATATATATATATATATATATGTATATATATATATATATATATATATATATATATATATATATATATATGTATATATATATATATATATATATATATATATATATATATATATATATATATATATGTATATATATATATATATATATATATATATATATATATATATATATATATATATATATATATATATATACTTATATATTACTTTACTATTCTTTCATAGATTAGCTAACATAATACAAATTTGCTTTTCCTAGTTTACTGCTCACTTTCACAAGTAATTTACATATAAATTTAGTGCTAAACAATCCCGGAAAATCTGATACAATTTGCGGCTCGAATTCATCCCTCTGAAGCGTTAAGGTAAACAACCACACTAACGTACGTATTACAAGGTTTCTATTTTAACGTCTTGCAAGAGTTATGAGCTTTTGTAAGCTTTCATTACATTAATTTTATAGTTACGTAGCTTTTACCTGTGGCTTCGCCCCTGTTAAAATAGACACTTCTATCTTGTATCAAGTACATAAATGCAATAATAATATTCATATTATATAAGAAACTTAAAAGATTCTGCATTTTATAATAAATGTACGTACATATGTCTCTTAGACATATGTACATATATACTTATATTATCAACCAATAATCGTAATATAAATAGTCGTAGTATCGTTTTTGTTTATTATAGTTAACATTTTGTACACATAGTCTACCGTCTATGTGTACAAAATTTTATGACGAAAATATAATTTAACCGAAACAGTTAACGCGTAAAGGCGTGCTTAACAAATATATTTTTGTGTAATATTACGGAAATATCATGTATGACAGTTGAAGAATCGTTTACAAAACGCACATACAGAGGCTCCAAGTTCTCTTGTTATGGCAACATTTTTATTACACCGCTGCTGTACGACTAACAGCTTTCCTTGACTATGTGTCAAGGACCATGAAAGACCATGAAATATATTTTCTTTATTCGAACCGGTGGTCTGTCCCAAACAATTTTACATTTTTAAACAGGAACAAGTCCGTCATAGTAGACATAGCTCATATATAAATAATTCAGATGAATAAATCTCGGCTTACATTTTTAAAAAACCACTTACGGCTGGTAAAGGTATGTATTAATATTTTAATTGACAAAAATATTTTAGGATTGAGGCGTGTCGTGACGCAGCGGCACAAGCGTGTGACTGTAACCGACAGGTTGTAGGTTCGATCCCCACCCGAGGAAATGAAATATTTAATATTTTCAACTTAAATATTTAATGTTTTCATTTCTTCGCTCTGGTACAAGGCAAAACGCAGCGTTGAGTTCCGCCACTCAACACGCAATGCCTCGGCGGAAAGTGGGGACTGGAATAGAACAGAGTGTCTTAATACTAGGTTACCAAGTTCCCTCTGCCTACACTGTCATGTGTGGGATATAGCGTGAAGCTGAGTAGAGTAGAGTACTTTAGGATGCCTTCCGATCAGGTTATTCCGACTAATGGGTATTTTTAAAAATTACCTTACAGGACCAACCGCATTCACCTAGTAGATAGATATGCCCAAGGAACCTACAGGTAGTTTTCGTTAATAAATAAAAAATATTGAAAACTTTCATTAGTAAATACAAAAAAATCTGAAGAATGTATAAAAGAGAATATTTTGAGGTCTCCATGGAACGACTATGTATATAAAAATTGTTAATTTTATTAATAAAAACATGTCGAGAGGCCTGTCCTGGCGTAGCGGCACAAGTATTGGACTGCGAATGATAGTTTGTGGGCTTTTAATATTTTCTAATTAAATATTTAATGTTTTCAACTGCTCTGATAACAAGACAAAGCTCGGCATTCTGATCTCCCATTTAATAAGCAATGCCTCAAATTCGGCGGAAACTGGGAAACGGAAGTGGAACGGAGTGTCTTAACGCTAGGTTCCCAAGTTCCCTCTGCCTACCCTGCTATGTGCGGAATACATCGTGAAGCTGAGAGAGGGAGAAAGTAAGAATATGTACAAAATCGCGTTACTCAGAACAAGTAAAAGATAACGTTTTGCATTTTTGGCCTAAGGGCCAAAAATGCAAAACGTTATCTTTTACTTAATTTAAAGATAGCGAGTAGTAAATAGAAGTATTATAGACTTTGTGATAAAGTTATTAGGTTTTCTTTAAGCAGAATATAATAAAAATTTTGTGATTTATTTACTCACCAATCACTTTAATAAATTAGAATTTTTAATTAGACTAGACTAGACTAGGCACCTAATAGTAACAATTTGAGTAAGATGTAAATTATAAAGCAAAACAAACAAATGATTGCGTTAACAAAAATGGATGAAATGCAATTAATATTTCAATTTATGATACTTTAGGCGCCGCGTGGGTAAAGCCGCTGGCGCCGCGCCCACTTGGTTGCGGTCGGCGACAGACTCAACACATTTCAATGGATTTATTTTCCAACAAAAATACTTTATTCAGAATTTCACAAGTGCTATCTTTTGTAGTCTTTATAACACTTAATAATACATTTGTATTTGCCCGTTGCGCCGGGGTTCAGCATCAGATTGTAAACACGACGGGGAGTTCGAGTTCAATTCATGGGAATCAATTATTTAATTTTCTCACTCTCGTAAAAAGAACAGCGCCGTGTTGAATTCCGGCCGGTTGAGTCAATATGCAATCTTATGCAAATTAAAGAAACTGAGTGTCTTAACACTAGATTCCTACCTACCCTGATATATACACTATGAAAGTTTTGGTAATACAGTAACTAAAAAAACAAATAATCCTGTGACTGAATATAACTGAAACGTTGAACTATATAAAACTTATAACGTTTACAAGGCATATATAATATAAGCACACAACCTCGTATTAACTTTTACCATTATTTTAAATATTTCTTTTGGATATATATATATATATATATATATATATATATATATATATATATATATATATATATATATATATATATATATATATATATATATATATATATATATATATATATATATATATATATATATATATATATATATTACAAATTCAGGTAAAAGTTAATACTAGCTTGTGTGCTTATATTTACTAGGTTCTCTAATTATCTAATTATTCTGATACATGTTATAAACCTTTTATCAAAATATATACTATTGCCTTGCAAAGATAAGGGAAAATTTTACTTTATTCAGATTTTTACCAAGGGCATGTCGCAAGCGCAAAGTATACCCTTGATGCTAGAATGTTTGCATATCACGATCAAAATAAGAGTTGCGGTAATGCGTCTCTATATTATAAGTAGGGTTGAGGAAAATATCAACAACTGGCCGTTTGCCAACACAAGAAATGTATTTGTTATAGTTGAGTCAGCTTGCGAACGAACACAATGAAGCTACTTACATGGCAATAACCACAATTAACAGCTTAAATTATTACAATGAAGCAAGGATATTTCCTTCTTGCTGTATTAAAGTAATGTTATAGAGTAATATAAATTAACTTTAAGTATATTATAGTTGTTACTCCATCTATTTTGAGGATATATATATATATATATATATATATATATATATATATATATATATATATATATATATATATATTTATATATTTATTGTTAAAAATAATATTTTGATTTTGATTTATAATTTTTATCGGCAATATACACAACTGTCAACGTAAACAAAATACAAAAATTCGTGGTGAAGAAGATTTAGGATTTAAATTCTATTTGCCTAGTTGCATTTATAATAGATAGGTTTATAACTTCATATAATAATAATTTTAAAAATCATTTACATAAAAAATTGTAGTTCACATTACAAAATTACTTACCTAATTTTGTCATATATGATTAAAAAAAGGAACAATTACGTTATGTAAGAAAAATATAACTTTAATTTTAAAACATATTTAAAATTAAAGTTGTTTAACTTTAATTTTAAAACATATTTAAAATTAAAGTTATTTAAAACAAGAATAAAAACATAATGAATATAGGTCGAAATAAAACATATTTTATGAGAAAAAAGATATTGCTAAAATAAAAATCAGTCAACTGATTCTAAGTGCGTCGGAAAACCGAAATCGCTCAGTGAACGAAATAATCGATTGTAGCAAATTGTAGGCGCTTAAATTCACATCATGGATTATAGAATACATTATTTCTTCCTAGTATTTTGTATGAATTTTGAACAACAGACAGATAATACTGGCAGTTCACTCAGCAGACCTCAGCAATTTTTAAGGTTCTATTAGTTATCCAACTAGCATGTTTTATAAATCTTATCTTCGCTGCGTCCAATAGTAAGCCTTTGTTATTATTTAACAGATCCTCCAGATCTTGAATATATATATATATATATATATATATATATATATATATATATATATATATATATATATATATATATATATATATTGCAAAATGCAAAATGTCTATTACTGTCAATTGTTTTGTTATGGCATTTCATTACTTCTCATAGTTAAGCTAGACTGTTCTGATCTGATCTTTATTTTTTATAATGGACAAACGGACAAATGGACCAACAGACAACATATTAAATATTTTATTTCAATAAGTTCAACACAAATACATACATATTTTTTACTATATTATCATAGTTAGGGTCGATAATTTTGTATAACTGCCAATATATGGTTTACCACAGTTTTCAACTTTAGACTATTATCGTAGTAACTATTTGTGATTTCCCTTTTGTCGAATTCAACACAATAAGTTGGAATTAAATGTGTCTCTTAATTCGTATCAGACCCTTTGTTGCGATTGTTTGTGCTGCTAATTGTGACGGAAGTGGTATTTATGGGACCAATAAACTTCCAGCTCGTAACTTTACCAATTATGAGAGAGTCCTTATTACGTTTTTATTGTTATTAAAGGCTCTAATTTTGAACCAAATAGATAAGCTTTAAAGATAATACGTACTGGTGTTTGTCATTATTTTGTCATGGCGTGTCTCTTAATCTAATCTCAAAATCATTAAATAAATTATAGCATTTAATTATACCTATCACTGTTGCGTTGATAACTAAAGGTTAGACTTAGCAATGAATCTGAAAAATATATTACAATTAGTAATAAAATATTTTGAAGTAAACGCAATTATCATGAAATAGCTAGATAGAACTTAAATGTTAGTCGAGTTATACTAAAATAGCAGCATTAAAATTAATTTCACTACTTAGTTTTTATAATAAATATATTATTTAAGTATATTTAAAACAATATCTTTAAATAATGCAATTGTAAATAGAAACAATATATTTAAAATAATCATACACGCAATGTTAATAAATTACTTGTATAATAATAATATTATATTTTTTATTTATTTATTTTTTAAGGGAAACAAACAGTACATTACAAAAAATTAACTAATAACACACTTAAATTAAAACTGAAACCAATAAAGTCCAATAAAGTCGTCGAGCTCATATTTAAAGATTATGGGATTCTTTTTCCCGCTAAATGTGATAGTATTATATTTATTGACATTCAAAAATAAATGATTAGCATCACAGTAGGATATCAATCTACACAAATCCTCCTGTAGTAAATTATAATTGCTTAAAGTTTTAACTTCTTTAAATATTTTCATATCGTCGGCAAAGAGAAGAACTTTAAAATTATGAAAACAAGTTGTAATATCGTTGACAAATATAATAGAGAGAAGTGGATCAAGGTGTGAGCCCTGAGGTACGCCCGAGGAGACTGGAAGAAACGCTAAACAATGACCCTTTATAGCAACTGCCTGACAGCGATTGCAAAGATATGAACTAAACCATCGAAATAAATCTCCATGAACGCCAAATTGTCCCAGTTTTTGAATCAACAAGTCATGAGAGATTTTATCAAACGCCTTCGTTTAATCAGTGTACACAGCATCCACCTGTAGCCCAATATCCATAGAAAGATAAAGATAATTAAGAAATTTGCAAGTTTACTTTCTGTAGACTTACGAGCCACAAATCCATACTGCTCAGGGGTAATACATGGTCGAACTATTTGCGAAAACCATGTCATAAATTATTATTTCAAATAATTTGCGTATAGTACTCAGTTTTGAAATTGGGTGGTAATTAGATAGATACATCATGCTTATTATTATTCTTGAATATAGGAGTAATGAAGGACTTTTTCCATTCAAACGGCATTTTACCCAACTTCATGGAGCTAGAAAATAACAAAGCCAATGGCTCCGCTAATTGTTGACAGAACTTCTGTAAAAATAAAGGCGGAATAGCATCTGGACCAGCACTCTTACTAACATCGGGACATTTTAAGTACCCAGAGATTTGTGATACAGTAAATGTGATCGAATTAATGCTTACCATTTGTGTGGAAGCTGAAGTCGTAGCAATATTATTTTGTTTGTTGGGGTGGAATTCTGAACCAAAATAAGAATTAAATAAATCACATATTTTCACAGGGTCAGAAGAACTAAAATCTCCTAGAAACATGATATCCGGGAGATCATTACATTTACGTTTAGACTTTACAAACGACCAAAAATATTTACTGTTAATGCCGATTTTATATTCTATATCACTGATAAATTTATTATAACAGTCATCCTCTACAATTTTTTGTTTGTCACTAAGTATAACATAAGATCTATAATCTTTGTCATGTTTATATATTTTCCATTTACAGTGAAACTTTAGCTTTTCTTTTATAATTTTTATTAATACACGATTATACCAAACGGGGTATTTAGTATTAAAATTACTATATATCTACTAATATCTTATATAAGAAACATAATTTTCGAAATAATAAAGTTTTAAATTAAATCCTTTAAAACTGAATTATTTTATAAATACTTTACCATATTTTTATAGAAGTAGCCAGAAAATGGAAACGCCAACAAAATTATTCTGGGAGAGAGCGCAGGCGTCACCGGATGCAACGTTGACCGTAACTCATACACAGATCCGGCGTAAAAACGGCGCCGGACGGCGCAGCAAGCCTCGACGACAAGATAACGTTATGTAGCGCTACTTGTTTGAGAACGCTTCCGATTCGCACTGCTGAAAAATATGATTTACACATTTAATAGATATCAATAATAATAAATTGTTGCAACACCCAGAATATACAGTATATATAATCAATTATCTCATAATATTAAGAGTATTACGTATGTACTCTCAACTTACTACTTATGCATAGAAATTGATATATTTAATATATCTATAATGAAAGTATTAAATATTGTAAAAAACTAAAAATATCACGTAGATGTAACCCATGTACGTTGAGACTTGAGATACGTTTACTGAGTTCAGTAAGCGAAGAGAAAGTTCTAATATCCTGTTCGGTCACTTCCGCCCGCAATCGCTTCCTTTACAATCCAATATCAAATGATTAAATTTATAAGTATATTTTAGTTATTTATATAATAGATATTATATATATATATATATATATATATATATATATATATATATATATATATATATATATATATATATATATATATATATATATATATATATATATATATATATATATATATATATATATATATATATATATATATATATATATATATATATAATGAAAAGTAAAAATACGAAAATATATAAGTTTATATATAAGTCAGTGATTGATTTCTCATACAGTTTATACGTTCTCTTAAATGAACTTCTCTCAATAAACGATAAAGGTCTTGAAAACAAATAAAAGTTGTTTTTGAAAAAATACCAATAAGAAAAAATAACCTTAATAAAATATGAATAAAATAGCCTGTTTTTTATTTTATTTGCACAGATTTGCTATTGTTATACATATATATACACATCATCTCCATTAACTTCCACCTATCTTTTTACCTATGAATATCATAAATATAAAAACATAATAAAAATCCTTCAATGTTTTTATACCATACCAAATGTTTTGGCACAGAACGTGCAGACTGCGTCACAACTGAGATGTAAAGCTCGAAGATCTTTATCTGATCTTATTAAAGGCGGCGTGGAACCCAATTCCGATCACGTAGACAATTATTCGAGTAAAGTGTGCGGGCTTGAATCACTAACCTCAGTGAACGACCAACTTTTACAATAAATCCATCCTGGTTTCGACAGTTAATCAGTCCTCCGATAAAAGCTTTAATCAGGAGTTATATACCTGGCGGGCGCAACTCTTTTTATTCTATTATGTTCTTTTCATAGTTAAATCGGTATAAACAATATTTTTTAAAATTTCTGTTTTTTGTGCAATATATTTAAGTTCAATCTTTTTTTATTTAATTACAATAAATTAAAAGAGACATTTTACATGCGCATTAATTTTCTGGAATTTTGTAAAATTTTATGTAAATAAAATATGTAGCTTAATCAAAAGTCTCTGAGTAAAGAAAATCAATAGCCTGTCCGAGAGAACGAGAGCATTAATCTGATTCTTCACAGCTAATTTCACTTAACAGCAATAATTTATATTTGGTTTCTTCTAAGGACCGACAATTTGCAATTTTTTTATAGAAGTTTTAATTAATCTTAAAACTACTAAACTACTAAATACTTCATAATATTTGGCTGACAATATTTATACTCTCTTCATATAATTGTATCCCTCCTACAAATACATATGCACGTTTTTTATATATGCACATTCTTCGGCTAACACCGGAAATTAAAGCCGCCAATTAAAGTCTTAACGCCTGAACCCATCACAAGTTCCCTCTGCCTTCCGTGCCTTGTGCAAGATACAGCATGAAACTAAAAAAAGCTAAGAAGATGGTAGGAGTGTAGTCGTATTGGATTTTCCACCAGAAACGGAGTATAGATATAACTAGACTTATCGTCTTTAATTAGCTATCCAATCGCTGTTGGGGAACCTTCAAAATTTATTTAACCTCGTCTCCGAGGGGGTTGAACCCCACTCTAAGACCTTGGAGTCTAAGTCTTCAATAAGTGTTCCGGTTCTCATGGCTAGACATTTAGCATTGGGACTCTAATATTTCCACAAGGCATTCCGCTTTTCGGTATTGTCAGCCGCATTGGTATTTTCGGTTCTAATGAGTGGAGTACAGTGCCCAGAAAGCCTGATGATGAAGGCAACCCTTGAAATCGACTATCGGCTCTCAGCTGTGCAAATTGTAATTTAGTGTTTTTTTATAGTTCACAGTGTTGGAACACGTGTCATGTGGCTCTGGTGGTTACGTTAAGCGAACTTAATCCACGTTATGATACTTTTGATCGGGGAGCCGAAGAACTGCCTGTACCTAGGTTGGTTGTCTGAGTCTAGTTTTCATAGTAATTCTAGTTATTGCATAGACCGCAGCCGCAGGCCTTCCTTCTTTGGAATGGCTATGTTTAGGGCCTCTGATGAGATATTTAAAGAAAATAGGAGAGCCTCTAACGTACTTAATCGATAAGTCTCCCAGAAGTTAAAGGTCACAATGCCTATGGATTTAGATTGTAAACAAGCAAGTTACGATTCAGGCTACTACAGGATATTTTTATTAAAAAAAAATCCATTAGTAAACGTGAAACTCCGTGATGACTATGATTAGTAGCATGTGATATTTTGTGGTCTGTATTGTGGCCTTAGCCCAGCCTTTCAAACAAACACAAAAAAGACAGACGGACAACAAATTTAAGGTATTCTCAATATAAAATTCAAAGAAATGTTTATCGTTTCTTTATAAATACTCACTATTTAATATAAACAAAAATCTATTTCCTTATCAGGTATAGAGTATATTAATCTAAGTTTATTTTGAGCGATTTCTTTACTAATACTTTAACATTGTGTTCGACTACTTTTTCTGAAAAAATCATGTAGGTAGATGAAAGACGTGATTCAATTTGCATAGTATGATGGACGGATTACGGGAACAGTACTCCCTTAATTCTTTTTTTCCAAGAAAATTGCTATATAACGACACGATAGAAATTGTATGTGGACTTACATTTTTAATTTCGTAATAAAAAATCGACAGACATTGTTCTCTTACATAAACAGTACTTACAGTTCGTTTTTTTTTCTGCTTCACGCTTTTACTCACACAAGGCAGGATAGGGGATAGGGTACTTGACTACTAATGTTAAGACACTTCGTTCCCTTCCCTACTTTCGCCGATTATGACGCATTAAGTGACGGAACTCAACGCCACACCTTTCTTTGTTACTAAAGGGAAGAAATGAAAATACTAAATATTCTATATAAAATATTAATTATTTCCTTGAGTGAGGATCGAACCCGCAACCTACAGATCGTACAGTCGATTGTGTTCCTTTGCCATGACATAATTAATTACTGCTGTTTTTTTTTATTTTGCTTTAATATTAACCCAAGTAATAATTTTATAATAATTTTATGATTTCTTATTAAATAACAAAAAAATATTTTACAATTATACGTCTGTATCGAATGGGATAATATAGAAGGACGAAGTGACGCAATATTTTTCTTAAAAAAATTATAGCAACGCAATAAACACTCGGTAAAAGAAAAAGAAAATATTTGTTGCAACAGAAAACTAATAAAGTTCAGGGTTCTTTACTTTAAAAGAAAACGAAGAAATTCTTATAGGAACAATTTGTTATATTACTGTCTACCAATCTATTCGTCAAAACCATTTTTCTGTAAATTAAATATAAAATATATAGGGCAATAGAACCTTAAAGAACAAAAAGAATTTTTAATTAAAAGTCGACGCAATCAAAATATACGAACGTTTGTTTAATTATATAAACATTTTTTGCCATATTATTTACAATTTTTCCACTTAATCAATACCTATGGGGTACTTTTCATTTACTTCGTATTGTAACAAACGGGAAAAAGTGAAAAGTTACAGTATATACAAAGAAAAAAATCCGATAAATAAAAATTAGTAACAGTATCACAGAAAAAAAATTACGATCAAAACTTAAGTTTGTCTTTGTATTTAAAAATTCTACTTCCCATTGACCTGCAATCGTAAAATCAATGATGATTCAATAGGTAAATATATAATAATAACAATATTTTTATTTTTAACAAAGTTACTACATGGCTACAAAAAACCGAGGTCGGTTATAACTGCATTAATATAAAACTGTCGCACTTACTAACATTCCCCAGGCGTCGATCATAAAGTATTGTACAATATAAATATCACATATCTAGTAATGAGCTATAAAAATAATTAGTATAAATTTAAAAAAAAAGATAAAATAATCAATATGAAGTAAGTTGTAAGAAGGAAGTAAGTAAAGGAAAAATAACTAAAACAAAAAAAATCATGACAATTCAAATTTCAAAATATTTATATTTTTTAGTTAGTGTGGGTGTAATACAACTATAATAATATGAAAATATAAATATTATATAATTCCTACATATTTATATGCAACACATTATTTTCGATTCCATTATTACTGCTGAAATAAGTAACGGAACGAGCGCGCAGCAAAAGTTTCTTTACCTCTCAGCTCATAGATAGGATCAACGTAGACCAACATGTAGATGATAAAGGTCGAGAGTGGTTCATAAAAGGCTAGCGCAAAAACCTTTTTAAGCGGGGTCCTTATTGGGAGACCGCCAGTGTTCTGGTCTAGACTAGTCTTAGAGTTCCAAATCAAAGTGCGAGTATATACCTCATATTAGTACGGATTTAATCAACAGTAAGATGAACGTAGACTGCAGCCCCGTAGTTTTCTTTAATTAACCACCCAGGTACGCGTAAATAGTCTACTATTACGAAGGTATTCTAGTAACCGCAATCCATTATACAATGCTATGCTAATTGTTTAAATTCTGGTGTTATCTATTGTTTACATATTTGTGCCAAATCGATACAATATTTTTTTAAAATTATATATGTTTTTATCTACAATTTAATATGCTAAATATAATGAAATCAAGAGATGCATTTTAGGAATTGATTAGTGATTTAAGCGTCAGGAATGTTGATTTCTTTTCTTTTGACTTGGGGTCGTAGCTCACAGAACTCCTCCAATAAACAACAATATCCACTGGTCATCACTTTTCTATCATTATAAATAATTATTCTACCTAATATTTATTCTATATATGCATTTTCCTTAATTTAAATACTACTTTTTTTTATGGAAGAGACGGCAAACGAGCGTACGGGTCACCTGATGGTAAGTGATCACCGTCGCCCACAGCCCCGAGTAACTCCTAGGAGCTACAGGAGCCGTCCTGTAGCTCCTAGGAGTTACTCGGGGCTGTTGCCGTCCTTTAAGGTGGAAGGGCACCGGGGACCGGCATTACCTAATGCGAAACGCAGTGGCTAAAGCCACTAGTTCACGCCGGTCTTAAATGCCGGGGATGGTAACAATCCGGTCGAGTCTGCCCATGCGTGTTGCCATTGCTGGCAACGTGACTCTCCCACACGCACTTTAGTCGCCTCTTACGACACCATCAGTACCAGGGTGATCCTATTCTAAGCCGGGATCACACGGCAACTACTCAAAATTTGTGCGCATCCTAAAATGTGTATTTAATCGTTTAAAATAATACCTACATATATGACACGTTACATAGTTACTTTGTGAGAAAAAATATAAAAATAATAAATTTGAAACCTTAAATACTTACAAACATTTAATAATAATAATAATAATAGCCTTTATTCCAATAAATGATTCTTATTAAATATAGAATATTTTTGTACATAGTATTAAACCAAAAAGATAGAAAATTAAATAAAAAGAAAAAAAAAGTTAAGTAATCAAATTAAGGTACATATTACGAATTGTTAATTATTAAAGTTAAATTATTAATATATTGATTAAATGGTTTATTATTAAATTAAATTAATTAATTGGGTACCCATGTTCGGGCGAAGGCCTCCTCCTTTTTTCGCGGGACCCGCGAGCGCCACCACATCGTCGCGCCAGCGCCTCCGTGGCCTGCCCACCGGCCGCCGGCTCCCGCGCGGGTACCAGTGAAGAACTCTCTCACTCCATCTGCCCTGCTTACAAACATTTACTCTGTAAAAATTGTTTATTTTTTTTATTGTCATTTTATTTAAAATAAATAATGTGCTATCCTAGAACCACAAAAATTACGAACAAGCCTCAATCATAAATGAAATATTTTAAGGAACATTGGAAAAAAGTCTTCCAGTTATTTATAACTCTTCGATTTGGTTGATAATAAAAATCCGTCAACTTAGTGATAAACACCTGTGACCTGTGTGCCGTTCGTTATTTCACTCGCAAGAGTGAAAATATTCCATAGCAATGTAAACTATACTGTTCTCGAAGAATCTGTATTTATTGATAGGTTTCCCTAACATCATCAAATTACCACTTCGAGTTCAAAATAATATAGTTTACTAAAATTCGGGAGTAGATTTTAAAGAAAGCAGCTTCTCCCAAGACCGTTATATGTGGAGCTATCCTCCAGAGCAAGCGCACAGAGCAGTCGATAAAGTCAAAGGTAGTTTAATCACGCAAAGAAAAACAAAACGATTGCTTACAACGAAATACAACGATAGGTTTTAGCATGTCTATTTTGTTGTAGAAAGATAATACCCCCGTGTCACAATGTCTACGATCGAGCTTCGTCTTCATAAAATATACCAAAAAAATATTTCGATGTTTAAGTAACCCTTTAAATCGTTACACTATAACACGGATTATTCTGAAGTATTCAACCATTTTCACTGACTTGTATTACGGTGATCATGTCGCAGCAAAACTTAGCTTAACATTTTTAAAAATTTATGTTTAATTAACAATATTATTACATTTTACTTTGAACATTCAAGAAAAATCTTCATTAGTTTATACTTACTTTATTTAGTAAGTAAATGGTAAAAGCTTTTAAAGTTCTTCTGTTCACTTATTTGAGAAAAATACAAGTGGGACCGCGTAGATTTGTTCCATTTATTTATCGACTTGGCACGCGGCTATATTTCTTGTGACAGAAACAGAAAATGGAACAGCTTTTATCTAGATCTTTAATCGCATGGAGATATGAAAGTACTACTTTTAGCGTCTTAGAACAAACTAAAGTTACATACTGTTATTTAATATAAAAAAACACAGTATCGACTATACTGGAGGAAGGTAAAAAGCACGAGATGCTCCCGGAGGGCATGTATGAAGAGGTTGATAACAGTGGATGAGAAGAAAGAGGTATGCCGAGACCGTAGCGTTTGGCGCTCCGTTCTCTCTGCCTACCCCGCTAGGGATATAGCGTGAAGCTAAGTTTAGTTAAGTTAAGTTAAGTTATTTATTATATTTTTTCGAAACGTTGTACAAAGGTCGAGTAGAATGATTATTAATAGATACAATCGGTCAAAAATGTTACAATAAGCTTATATAACATTTATATATAGTAGCATTTGCTTTGTTTAAGGGACAAGAAAAATTGTTCCATAGTTAAAACTCTACCGCTCCGCTCGTACTAACGAAGGAGCTACTCTATTGAGTCGCATGTGCTACATGGCGCTCATTTTCATGTTTGACTTACATTATATTGACCAATATTGATATTCTAAGTTAATATTTGAATTAACTATCAATTATGGACATTAATGATTTACTAAAAAAATACTAGGGAATATTATATGCTTAACGGTAGTTTAGTGAAACAAAATAGTTTTTATTATGTAGATTAAATTACTTTAACTTTTTTTTATTTAAAAAAAACCCTTGGCATGGCCTTGAAACGTATGACACGACAAATAAATTTTTGTAATATATATATTTTGAAAGGCATGTAACCCGAGGCGACCTTTCAGGCGCTAATGAACCGCGCGATGAACATCGTAGTAAAGACTTTGGAGTGATCTTGGGGTGGATTTTTTAGCGCACCTTCTTCGCTTGTTCATTAGTGTAATTAACTTACGCCGTGCTCTTCCACAATTCGTTTCGGTACCCCTCGTTATTAAATTGCTCGTCTACTCCCAAAGGTTACAAAAAATACATATTTTAGAAATATAAATTCATTTTACTGGTGGTACATACATATCTATAAGTAATATTTTAAAAAGTAAGTTGCTAAAGTGGTCGTTGTAAATCACATTTCGATAGATAATTTAAAAATGTTGTCAAATGAAATATAAATTTGATAATATTTGAGAAGTCTCTATATATTTTTAAACATTGTACTGTGTACATATCCTGCAAAATTATTTTAAAAAATGGCGACTCTTACAACAACGGTTGGGACTGCGTCCGCCCGCAGCCTTCTAAACGATTTGCATAGTCAAATTCTGCAATGAAACAAACACAATAAAATAAAAAAACAAACGTTAAAAACTCTAAAAAAGTTTATTAGCATAAATTTTCATCGCTTATTACTATTTATTACTATTCATTTTATTTAAACATGCATTTTGTTAAAAAAATACTTTTAAAAATCTTTTATATAGATCAGTGGAATGAAAGGATTAAACAAGTACGACGAAAATTATTTTGGTGATGAATTTCCTGAATGAAGTACCATTAATGGTAGATTATTGTTCAAAATTTATTTAAGCGTCAACGGAAGACTGAGTGAGGACTGGTATGGAGCGTATAGGTAAAGAGGACTATCTATGTAATCAATAAATTATAGTTCAATATTCGACCTAAATGGCGCTATTATCATGAAAGGTACAATATGGGCTGAGCAATGAAAATGAGAAAACGTCAGATATACTAATTTTGGATAATTAATATCGTAAATACCTCAAGTATTATATAAGTAAAGTAATGCGAGGTGTAAAGTTGTATGAAATTATTATTTTCTTTTGGAAATAATACAATAGTTCGGCAAATTATAAAAAAACTAGTGGTTTATTTATATCAGTTTTATGAGCGATTGAAAATTTACACGAACCAAGAGCACATAAGCCGTGGGCGTGAACTTACCACCTACGTAGATAGATATGAAATAAGCAAACATTTTTCGCATATAAGCAAACATTTTTTAAACACGATAATTTTAGCAAGCGAATTTAAATTACGATTATAAGGAATAATAGTAGTATAGATAACCGTACTCATATAATAATAAAATTTACCCCCTGAACACATTTAGATGATAAAAAAGAAACGGCCAAAGCCACGCGGGGGGTCCACTAGTCCTTTATATAAAAAGCAACCGTAAATTTTGTTTAAACCGAAAAACTTATTACTAAATATTTACAAACATTTTTAACAATCGTTTGAGTTTAAATTAATAAGAATATAATTATTCTAAAAATATATTAATTATCAGTATATATAACTAAATACATGTATAAATAACTAAAGATAATATTTTCATTATGAAATTCATGCAATTGCTGTTGTGACACAACAATAACTAGTATACGAAATAGCAAGGTAGCAATTGCCTGACTGACACAGAGCCACAAAAGTTGAATTAGTTTTGGTACGCGAATATTTGTGTGTATCCTGTTTTTCATGTGACACTCGTGCTTTGGAAACAGTTTAATTACAACTTATATTTTAAATACTTTTATATGCTTATGCTAATGATATACCATAATGGTATATACGATTGACTTCACAATGTCTATTGACCTGTATGCTACCTACTCGTTATAAGTAAATAAAATAATATATGCTTACTTGCCATATTTATTTATTTTTAAATGGATTGAGTTTAAAGGTAATTTGTAAAAAAAAGTCTCTCACTAATAATAATAATAAGCCTGGAGAAATATCTCACGGCTTATGGTAAAATCCCTGATTGTCATTTTGAAGTCCACATGTTTGTTTATATGAAATATACGCACTATTTATTATTAAAAGAACATAAAAATGGCAAAGCATTCTTCAAGCATGACTTTGCTTTGCATTCCGTCTACATTGAAAAATGAGTGAACCTTTTTCAGTGACAGCAGCTTACAAATTGTTTAATATTTTATATACTTAATAGGAAATAAGTGTTATATGTAATGTCATGTTTTTCAAATCTGTTCAGGCACGTATTATTATTTTGAAGGTTAAACAATCAAACATTCAATTTGAAGTAGGTAAATCTGTTACTTGCTTAATTCTTAATAATAATAAATTTTATACACAAAAAAAAATGTTTTTTAAGACAAAGAAAAATCTACGTTTATTCCCTACGTATATTTTATTAGGTAGGTCCACTCGTCTAGTGTAGGTCATACCACGCTCCAGGGAGCCGCTCTCCATGCGCGAAGTGTGCTCCGAGATCGCACCTTCCGCTTGCATGCGTGACCTCGCATTACTTTATGCAGTACTTGCACGGTATACGAGGAAAAGATTTTCTTCCTAAATTATTTTGCTAACCTCGTTTTTTACCAACGATATGTAGACACAGAGGTCGTCTTAAGAAAGTGAGATAGCAGGAAATAATAATATTTAATTTTATTTCGTAGAAAATCTTGGCTCAACGAAAATTGGGCCGCAAAATTGGCCGTTTCCCGGCCCCCAGCCCGTAATGGCTTAACAATCGGGTTCTTCTTTTCCTCTAGGTAGTTCTTTATAAATAGTAGAGATTTCAAACTTAGACATACCCATTTGAGAATGGATAGATTTTGGAATGATTTTTAGCTTAACTTAGTTAACTTGCTCTTGCCAGTTTATTCTTAAAAATATGGAAATAAGCAGCAAAAAAATAAATGTTTACTGCTACGATAAAAAAATAATAAGCAATACCTTGCGCTTGACCTTTTAACGATTAGCTTAAGAAATGCAGATATGTTCATTGTAACATTCACTCTTTATAAGATAGCAAGTGTTTGTTAATAGCAAACATAAAAAAATGAAACTGAACTTTTATGACTTACAACAATAGCAAGAAAATGAAGGGAGAGGTTTTGTATTAAATTTCTGATATTTTCATTAGTAGAGAACTGTGATTTAACGCACAAAATTTTTACGTAGAAATCCTATAAAAATTAAAACAACGTAAAATTATTTCTACAGTCTACTGAAAAGATATCAGAAATAATTCAACTGTACGTATACATACTGTATTAATTACGTAAAATATATTGATAATGTTTATGTTTGTATGTTTCTTTGTAAGGTGTTAGATATATGTAGGTGTATCAATAAGTCTTAAATAAATAATCACAAACAAGGGTGAAAGAGCCTAAGTGCGGGACATTAACAAGGGTCCAGTCCAATTTTCGTCCTGTCTACGTTGATATATTGAGGGCCAAAGTGAAGCCGCTGCGGACCTCACCGCTGACCGTCGACACAACTCATTTACTTTTTTCTACAATTGTCATTTTATTATCATTATTTTATTTTAAAAACAGTAATAAATCATATAGAGGGAGCCTAGTGTTTAAATACTCTGCACCTCACATTCCGCCGAATTCTGGCCTTTGCCTCGACACTAGAGCGAAGAAATAAACTTATTAAATATAATATAAGAATGGCCTAGTTACTTTAAAAAAATATAAATATATTTTTAATAAAATAAAAAAATAACGAAGAACTCTTAAAAAAAACTAAAAAAAGAATATATAAAAAAAATACTTTGTGCTGTAAAGTAAAGAGGCGAGACAAAATAGCAGGAAACATATTTCAAGCCCCCACGCAGCCAACAAGCCACAAAACTGGCGCTTTAAAAATTCAATGTGTACCCGACCGCCACGCTTGCATTTTTCGAGAGTACTAAAGTCTGCTTCGTTTATATTAAAGACCTCTATCTATTCGTTTTATCCGTCGAGAAATATGCTTTCACTATCATCATCTCTTTATCCTTAGCTTACAGCTTCTAGTTTAGTAGATACGTGTAAGAATATCTCGGACAGTTATGAAAGGAATTTAACGAAATAAGTTAGTAATATAATTTCCAGTGCTAAGATTCTTTAATACTTTAATGTTTATTACAAATTGAAGAAAAATATTAGTACAAGAAGTTTTAATTCTTTAGAATTTTCTTACAATTACAATTAAATGGACTCGGCAATGTCTGTACATATACTATAATTACGAAACACGAGCGCGCGGCAGGTCTCCGATACGATAGATCGACCAGATCTAAATCCAAAGGCCAGTGGCTGGTGAAGTAAGCCACAGGAACTGTGGTTGTATCAAATTACCTCATGAATAAAGCACCGAAAGCAGAAGACAGGTATTGCCTGCCTGTCATTTAATCAAGTTTTTTTTTTAAATATTTAACAGAACTTAACTAAATTTGCACAGAATTTACCTAATCTTTATTTCTTATTTATTTCTACTTTAGTAAGTCGCTGCAATAAATATTTTTAATATTCTTCGATTGGTAAGTAAAATAAAGTACATTCACAACATAGAAGCGTTCATATTAAAAGATTAAATATATCATACTAAGACCACGATTGCTCGTCTTTGCAATACTATCAAAGTAGGATCAGGGATGGCCTACTTGACTAATGTTCAATAATAATGTCAATTGACAGAGAACTTTTAAACTTTGATATCATATCACTGGGCTAATTTCGTTTCAAAAGACTACAATTATTATTAAACAGAGCCATAGAGTACCGCAAACTAGTTTATTAAGTCCAATTGAAGAAAAAATATTAGTACAATATGTTTTAACAGATCAGTAGCAATACTATCGCCTTTGAATGTCCCAGTTATGGCTGTTGAAAAAAGTTCTTATTCCTCGCTAGGATCGACTTCATAGTCATTTTTAGAATTAACCGTGTGTCAATGTATTATTAAAGTATTCCATTTTTTTATATTTTGTCGAACAAGATAGTATTTAATTATAGATTATTCTTAACTACTTTAAATCAATACACGAGACATGGTCTAGATATAAATATTTTATAAGACTGTTAATGAGCATAGACAGGATTCAATTTTAGTTTCAGCTGGAAAACTTAATGAGCCAACATTAGCTATTAATATCCATCTGTATGATTTATTTTAAATCTTCATAATCAATTAATGTGAAATGAAAATGTAACGCGCGTAGCGTTACATTTTATACGCTTGTAATGAATGAAATGTCCGGAAGAACAATCCTTAACAAACGTTTGAATGTCATTTAGGCGCTTGTCAAGAAAAGGGCGTTTATTTGTTCACTCGTTTGACAAGCAAGCGTTACAGACGTGGATGTCGAAGTTTTACTTTTACATCTTTGCAGTTACAGTAATTTACATTGAGTAAGTAACGATAATACCATGCTTAATGGTAGTAAGCACCATGCTGCTACCAGTAGGCATGGTGCTTACTACACATAATCGTGTAAATCTAAGTGCACATCTAGTACAGATAGAGATGTAGGACATTAGATGCATAGTAAGATGAATGTGTATAGAAATTGTTGTATACACACAATACTATTTATGTTGCCTACCTGAGTACACTAGAAGTAGTGAAGCATTAATCGTCGCTTTAACATTACAAATGCATTGCATGCATTTGCAGCAGCGAGGCAGGCAGCATGTCGCTGAAGAGCAGCGCGTTGACGCTGTTTCTCATGGCATCTCCCGCCCATCATGAAACACGTGCTGACACATGAAACACGGCACTTAATGGCGCATGCTTGTGTGTCTGAATACACTAACACACTGACACGTATAGCGACGCCAAATAATAACACAAGCAAAACTAGCAAATTTTATAAAAAAAAAACCAATAGAAGTTAAAATATCGACAGATCTTTATGATTTATTATTTATTTTAGCTCATTAATCATATTTTATATACTATATACATTTATTTTATTACTAAGCCACACAATTACTAAACCAGTAGGTAAAATAAACCAGGTAGTAATGATTTTTCTGCTATTTATTAAGTCACGTATAAAATTGACAGTAATAAAACTTTTTTAACCCACACTAATCAAGTTGGGAAGATTAAAAAGCATCAGTGGTACCTCACAAATTGACTGAAACAAACCGGTAAACACGCATCGACTGCTGCGTTACATTACTTAATCGGCACAATAATGAGGGATTTTTAAATAGAATCATTACCTGGAATGAAAAGTGAATTCTCTACGATAATCGGAAGCACTCATCACAATGGTCCATTATAGGAAGCCAGCTAAATCCAGCCCCGAAAGTGACAGTTCATACTTTGATTAAATAAATATATTATATTTTTAAATATTTTACCAAAAGTTGGTACGTATGTGGAAACACCGACAACTTTCCAGAACGGCGACAAACTCTCACAACACAGCTTGTGTTTACTTCTTCTTCTTCTACGTTAATATAATATCTATCGCTATTCTTTAAGTAATTGTAAATATTTTTGCGAACAAGGAGTATATTTTTTTGATATGTACTGTGCTGCAACCGTAAGAATTTACCCGTTTTTTCAATTTCTAAGAAAAGACAAATCGGGGCCTCATTGTCGGTTCGAATCTAAGATTAGTCCAAAGAATGCCGTGGTAAAAATATTTTTTTAAAGTTTTACTAACGATGGCTGGATACAGACACAGACTATAATTATTAAGATCATTATTTTCTCCTTTATTACCTACACACATTTGTGTTGTAATAGAGCTTAGTAACTTCACAGATAGAACCCATAAATTAGCTGTTATGACGTGTACAAACGTTTATTAGTTTGTTCGTTGTACAAATTATTAGTATATTTATCAGTGTTACCTTGCAATAATTTAACAGCACCTGATGGAAATGACTTTAATAAATTTGTTACTTTATTGAAGTCATCTCCAGTCGGAATTTCAGCAAAATAATTTTCAAATATATTTGCAACTTCTAATTCTGCATTAATTTATTTATTATCTAATTTTAGACTTACTGACTAAGTAAAAATGATAAGTTTTATATAGTAGTAAAAACATTAAATTGTTGTGATCCTTTCATGTAAATAAAAATATGTCAAGCGTAACGTAAAAGTAGAAATTATTTCGACATCAACATCTATCACGCTGGCATGTCAACAACATACTAACGCACTCAAAAGCGTCTAGATAGGAGCCGAACGTTTGTAAGGACTCTTGGAACTTTGGAAGGAGCTTGTGGGCGCCAAGCCATCACAAGGGTCTAATCAGCTTCAAAACGCTTGTATATTGTGCGCGAGCCATCGCAAGCGTATAAGCGGTCTATTGCAGTTGTTGTCATAGAAAATATATATTGGGTACTTATGAAAATTACTTTGTATTCTGTGGTTTGTTGTTGACATTTCTGTAATAGATTTTTCTATATTAACATAGTTTACGTTTATTTATTTAGATTTGTTTAAAAATGCATCAATTTTGTCCGTATATAGTATCATGTAAACCTTTATCAAACGAGTTTAGCCATTTAAAAGAAGCCAAATTAACTACACCATGTGTAAGTTGCAATATATAAATTACAGAACAATGTTTTTGTATTTCGTTTAAAAACGTAAATAAATATATTATGTTTTAGTTTTCTATTGGTCGGGGACTCAATAATACGTTACAAATTCCGTCCTTAACGATATCGAGACACCACTGTAAATTAATGAAAAAAGATAACTCTTGGATTATAGAAGATAATAGTACATTTGGTATCAAAATTAACAACACCCGCGTAGGTAAAGGGCATGTTAGTACAATAAAACACGGTGATACGATAACATTAGACTACACCAATGGCTTCGTGTATAAATTTTTATGTGAAGATGAAGGAGGTACTCCTAGCAAACGTATTAAACTTGATGAAAGTAATACAAATTTAGTCAGTAATGTAAGAAGTGAATTAGAAGAATTCCAAAGCAATGAAGTGAAAGATATAGACGAAAAACTTCACAATAACAATAAATTAAATACCACAAACAAATTGTCAGTAGAACAATTAAATCTCAATATGGCCAGAAAAAATAAAACAAATAAAGAATTAATAATACAAGTTGTAAATTTAAGAGGAAAAGAAATAGGTAACAAAGTGGCTTTAACACAACCGGATGTTCAACAGAAAATTAAAGCACCTGAGGTAAATTTTATGAGTATATTGTATTTTTTTTATAACTGTTATTTCTTTTTTAGATTCACATGTATCCTGTAAATTTCCATACCCAACTTTTCTTTTAATTCTATAGACTGTGTGTTACTGTGACAAAACTTTGCCTTGTCACCAGAGCAAGGAAAATGAAAATATATATATATATATTTTTAGTTTTTAAGTGATAATCAAATGCGCAACCTGTAGCATTTCCAGCCTTCCCATGTCCTAGCTCGAAAACCGGCCTCAACTATTACACTATTTAAATATGTTTAAATATTTTGCCTAGGATATGCAAGCTTTAACCTGTAAGAAATTAAATTATGAAGTAAGTAACTATCATAGAAAGGTTTAGTATAACCATAACTGAAGTAGTTAGTTTTATTTGAGAGCCTTTTGTAAATTATGTTTGTAACATATTTGAATGTCCCTAGAGGCTATCAGTACTTATATATTATATACTTATTATCTGTTTTTGTAACACAAACGGAAATGTCCATTTTCATTAGATTTAGATGGTATTTAACAATAAGGTGGATTAACCTTGTATATATATAGTAAAACATTTAAATTATTACATTTACTATATTTCTTAAAATGGTAGTAGATACATGCTATACCTAAAATACTATATATTATTTTCTTAGCTTCATGCTGTATCCAACCTTGGAATGTTATTAAATATTGAAGGAAAGTTGCTAAAACAAAACTGAAAACTGCATTTAAATCTGGTTAACTGTTTCTGAGATTAGCGCATACAAATGCACTTATAAACAGACAAAATAAGTTTTGGCCCTTACCATTACCTTAATAAAGGTCCCCTATAAAATTTGTTTTTAATATATCTATCATGTACAGATATCGACTGGTTTGTCCTTTTTTTTTTTATAGGAATCACAGGAAATTGTAAACCAAAAGAAGGTAATAGAAAGTAATTCAAATACAGAAGTAGCTTGTGCAAAACAAATTGAACTGGCTGAAAAGAAGAAACATGAAATACAAGTACAACTGAGTGAACCAAAAAAATCTATGAAAAAGTTAGAACAGAAAGACAAAGAACTAATGGCACAATTGGTAAGTATTTTAATGGTTCTGAGATAAACAAACTACATTTGCCTTGTGGGATCACATTTCTGTATTTCTCACATGAAATGGAGGCAGAGTAGAGTGAACTTGAGAAACTAGTGTTAAGACAATCCATTCCGATATCCACTTTGCGCCAAATCTAAACCATTACGCATTGAGTGGCTGAACTTGTTACCAGAGCAAAGGAAATAAAAATATTTAATTTGAATATATTATATATTTATATATATATATATATATATATATATATATATATATATATATATATATATATATATATATATATATATATATATATATATATATATATATATATATATATATATATATATATATATATATATATATATATATATATATATATATATATATATATATATATATATATATAAATTATAATTATTGTTTTGTGTTGCAGAGACATGAGAAAGAAGAGATGAATAAAAAGCTAATTGAAACTCAAAATGATGCTAAAAAAGTCATTGCAGAGTTAAAGGTACAATTTAATTTGCATTTGGTTTTTTTATATTGGGTTATTGGAGCAGCAGTGGTGCATTGATTGGACAACACAAGGGCAGCAGGATCCCTGAGAAACAATTATTTTAAAATTATTAAATCAATTATCGTAAAATATTGAAATCTAGTATAAGGCCATCAAGTCACTTGTACGCTTGTCTTTTCCAATAAAAAAAATACAACGTTGAGCTTCCTTCCATAACACTGAACTCACAATATGTTGAAAATAGCGTACAGGTCACCTGATGGTAAATGATCACCGTCGCCCACTACTCCGAGTAACTCCAGAGGAACTACAGGGGCGTTGCTGTCCTTTATGGTGGAAGGGCACCGGGGCCCAGCATTACCCTATGCGAACCGCAGTGGCCAAAGCCACTACTTAACGCCGGTCTTAAATGCCGGGGGTGGTAACAATCCGGTCGAGTCTGCCCATGCGTGTTGCCATTACTAGCAATGTGACTCTACCACACGCACTTTAGTCGCCTCTTACGACACCATCAGTACCAGGGTGATCCTATTCTAAGCCAGAATCACACGGCGAAAAATATTATAAATGCGATTAAACGGACACTTTTATAAAAATAAATAATAAGAAAGAGCATTGTCTTAATTTCAGGAAAAGGTGGCCGCAAAGGAAAAGGAACTAGAGGCCATAACAAATTTGAGAATACAGGAAATAAGTGAACAATCTAATAAAAAAATATTTTCCCTTCAAGAGCAGTTGAAAAAAGTAAGTTGTTTTTATTATCTGGCTAACATTTGATATTTACTTTTTTTCAGCTTCACGCTGTATCCCGCATGTTGCAGGGTAGACGGGGAAACGTAATATTAAGAAACACGGTTTACTAAAGTGAGCAAGAAAAGAGAAGTAAAGAGAGGCAACAAACTCAGCGGGACATTTTTATTAGAAATTATTTACAGATTAAAATATACGTGGTGAATGGCGAAATCCAATGTAGCGGCGTTCGTCTTGTTACCATACACTGAAAATAATTCATTTCCTCGTGTGGTCAGTGGTTGTACATCTCGAAATTATTCAATATATATTGTACATATTTTTATTACTTTTATAATTGCAATGGTTTTAGGTCACAAATGAACTCAAAAGCAGTGAGTCTGAAAAACAGATTCTAGAAAGTACTGCCGCAACGTTTGAAGAATGCTCCAAGAAATTAGAAGAAATCGGAGATTTAATAGAAAGTGAACTACAATGCAGTATATGTGCTGAACTTTTGATAACTCCGAGGACTCTCAACTGCTCACATACATTCTGCGAGTGCTGCATCGTTATGTGGAAGAAAAAGAAGAAGGAATGCCCCATTTGCAGGTAAGTTGTTCTTGTTTGTTTTGGTATTTTTATATGATATTATGTATCTATTGTAATTGATAAGGATTAAATGCTGTTGGTACTCACTTGGAAAGCTAATTATTTTATACATTTGCTATAAGCTATATTTTGAAAAGAGCAACTGTTCATTTTCTTGCCGACTCTTCTCAGCAGACTCGCCTTCCGAGTCGATGTAGATGTATCTTCCTATACTGACACTATAGGTATTTCTATGTAACTTGACAATTGAAAAATTGCTTGTAAATGCCTAATTGAATAAAGAATATTTAGATTTTTTTTATTCCTAACTTATAGTACGTTAATTGAAAGGAACTATGGGTTAAGGCACTATTCCATTTGTACCAAACAAATTTTCGAGACGCTATGCGTCGAATGGCGGAAATGTGCTTTGTATTGTTTCAAGAATGTGGCATTGAAAATAATTACTGTCCCTAAATAAAGATAAACTTTGAAATCATCTTACACTTGTCAGACACAGAAATCATTAATTTGGTCTATACGCAACTACGTCTATTCAACGTCAACGTCTATTCACACCTTTTTAAATTGCTAAATAAAAAAAAATGTCGGCGGATTTCTGGGATCTTATTGTAAAAGCGAACACTTTTTCCATGAAAGAATTAAGGACTCGATGCAATCGGGTTACAGGCGCACTAATATATAAGTCTATTTCTTGTAACAATATAATGTATATCACCAATGTTGATAAATTCATTAGTTTTAACATATAATATGTTTAAAAAATGTATGGAGATGCAACGGTCAATACATTTATAACTTAAAATATTTCGTTTAAACAATCTTTAGGGCTTAAATTATAGGTTTTATTAATAATATATAGATTTAAGCGAGTAGATCGCTTCTGCAAAACAAAGATTGACATATTACCGGCTGCATTAACCCAAAGTAAAATGCCGTAGGATATGGATACTATGGAGGTTTTCATTTTCTTTTCTCTTTCAGAACCCCAATAACATCAGAATGCAGGAATTTAGTTCTTGATTCGTTTATTGAGAAAATTGTTGAGAAGCTGGCACCTGAAATAAAACAAAAGAGAGAGGAAACACTCGAAGCTCGGATTGGTAAAATATTTCGCATATAAATTATATATTATATATACAATTATACATATATACAGAGAATGGCTATGAAAAGAAGATATAGCTTTTTTTGAAATAATCTACCTTTATTAATTTTATAGTAATTTTAGTGGTTTTCGATTTTAACACTTTCTTTACATTATTTATAAATATTAAGAAAAATATATATCTATCTTAAAATAGAAATAAGAAATTGTAGTTCATAATTGTAATTATTTTTGTTTAACATATTCTCATTAAGTGTTCAAGATAGCTTCATAAAATGAATTTTGTTATTTTTTGCTACCAATCATAAATACATACATACATACAAGGACGTATTTTAAGATTGCGCGCCCCAGACTACTGTAACTTTCCGCCCCATCAAGGAATGAAAGAAGTCCATAGGATCACAGAACATATTCTGGATAATAGGACCTCCCATTCCAACCACAAAATGCCGTCTGCAGCAATCTTCCTGGATGTTGCAAAGGCGTTCGATAAAGTCTGACATAATTGCTTGATTTTCAAGCTCATACGTTTAATATAAGCTCATACTTATCGAATCACACTTTCAGATTTCGGGTCGAAGGTACTCTGTCCAGTAGACGCCCTATAAGAGCCGGTGTTCCTCAGGGCTTTGTTCTCTCGCCACTTCTGTACAGTTTGTACACACATGACATCCCAAAAGGTCCACTGACTAACCTAGCTCTTTATGCGGACGACACTCCCATCTATGCGTCTGCCCGCAATTCAGTTCTGTTAGCCGACAGGCGGCCACCAATAGGCTGGGCACCTGGCTAAATGGTGTATTGAAGTTAACCTTAAAAAGAGTCAGTATTCTTCCCCAATCGCCCAAACGTATGACATGCCTCATGTTCTTCTGCAAGGCAAAATCATACCTCAAGTACAGAGTGCCAAATATCTAGGAGTAATCCTGGATAACAAACTGAATTTCTAAGAGCACATGAGATACGTACGCCGGAAAGCGACATTAATCCCGGCTTGATGACGGTCTACCTTCCTACTAAGCCTACTCCACTTAGCACGATCTTTTACGTCCTCAGTGGTAAGACCATTGGCTCTTATATGATGCATCACGACATCCAAACAGCGCTTCCTTGGGCGTCCGGGAGGTCTCACTACAGGGACAGACATATCAACCCACTTACGTCCGCTATGTCACAAATTTCCAGACTACCTCGAATAATGTGTTACTCATGCGATCAGACCGCATTACGCAGCACATCCACCTCAGTATCTTCATTTCCGTGACATGAAACTCCCGAGTGTGCCGAGATAATACTGGCCAGCATTCACTGACGTATAAAAGAACCGGTCGCACGATGTTCTTGTATATCAGCCCCTTGAGTTTGGTCGGTATGTATTCTGCGATCGCAGATCATACCAGTGACGTCTCACCATTTGGCCCAGGAAGCGCTTATCCGACCATGAACATCGTGATCGATGCCTCCAGAGTCGTGCATAACGGATCCGAGGTACCTGAACTTTTCCGACTTAGCGGCTGGTTCAGTATCTATATGGATAGTGCTTGAGTCCGGTCTCCCGTAAGCCATGACGATCACTCGGTCTTCGACACATTTAGTTTAAGACAGCCGTTCTCAAGCGTACCATTCCAGAGGTTCACTTTACGCTCTAGCATCAGCCGATTCTCGTTAGTGAGTGCTATGTCATCGGCATAAATCATCAGCCACGGAGGCTGGTCTTGGATGTGAGCCGAGACAGTATCTAGCACTACATTGAATAAAAATGGACTAAGAGCCGAGCCTGTACGTGTACGTACTCTCTCGCCTATACCCGCTGGTCTGTGCCAAATTTAAAGATAGCATGCGCAACATAGATCTACATCGAGATATCAATCTCGACTCCATTCAAGAGCACTGCAGAAAACTGTCCAGTAGCTACTTTGAAAAGGCCTCGGCCCATCCGAACACCCTGGTGGTAGAAGCCTACGATTATCCGCTCCCCGTAGCTTAAGGAATATTCCGTAAGGTCTACCGTAGACCATTCTATTCGATAAAGATGGGGTCACCCATTACAGTCGCGAATAAAGTGAAACAAGTAGGTAGGACTACACATAAACGCACACGATACACATACCGTCCCCACCGGTGGAGACGAGGTCCAAGTTATACAGCAGCCCAAGCGCGCCTAGGCGCGGGAGGGTGCAAAACATAAATTCCAAAAGGGTATCCACAGCCCTACCCAGTAGGCCTAGCTCGGGCCGAACGAAGCGAAGCTCGGCTTGCGAATTTCGTTTGTAGTGCCCCACTACAAACGAAATTCGCAGTGCGAGGTTCTCTCTATCTCTCTATCTCTTTGAGTCACTCAATCTGGTGACAAGTTCAAGATCATAGCTCTTCCAGCTCGGCATCCAACAAAACCGGTGACGCTGTAGAGGTCGCAGGGCCAACAGCGTACTACCCCATCGAAAGAAAAAAATAAAAAGGATGGAAGAACAAAATAAAGATTTTATATTTTACATTATTTTTTTGTGGATAAAAATTTAAATGTGAAAAGAAAACCGAGGCGAAAAAAAATAGATGGTTAAGCCGATTCAGGACAAGGGGCGGCTTGCATATTTCAATTGAATTTCGAATTCTTCAGATATGAAATCTACACGTAGAAAGGTGGTTCAGGGGCGCTCTAGGCTTATGTCTTAGAACATTTTTTTGTATTTTTTCAAACGTCCAAACCGAAGCCCGGCCCGAAGCTTCGCGGCCTGCCGCCCCGGGCAATAGCCCTTCTGGCCCTAGGGTAAACACACCCTTACATACATATATAATTTTTATATCTATACATTTTTTATTTTACATATTATAATTAATTCATTAATAATATTACCTATACCTATAATAAATCTATAACCCATCACTGTCTATGCCTGGAAGATATATTTTAAAAATATTATATAAGGATGTTTATTAATGTAACAGGATCCAACATTATAAAAAAAATATCTGTCTGTCTAGGCATCACGCTAATCTCAAAAAACGACAAACCAAATTTAACTATTATATTTAACAACTTTTTCTTAACATTTTGTGTTTGTCTTATTTAAATCGATTATTAAATAAAAAAATCTATTTAAAATATTAAGTTCCACAAAATTGTCACAAATTTATTCATTTAGCTAAAATTTTTGTTTTCAATGTACAGATATTGTCTCAAAAGTGATAACGTTATTAGAAGAAAAAAGTAATTGTAATTATTAAATAATATAATGTAATTGAAGCAGGCGAAGCCACAGGGAAGACGCTATTCTATAATAACTTTAAAATTAAGAAATTTACAATATTTTTTTTTATCATATGTATTTAAATAAATTGCATTGTACTTTTTATTTATTATATTACATAAATGGAAACTGTCATAAATTTTGAATGTTTATGAAGCTGTGTTGTTCACAGAGGTTGAGTCCAATGCAGTAGTACAAGAAAATAAAACAACAAGATGGTATGCTTTCATAGTATGATTTGCTGAGGTTTTTTTTTTATTTTATTTTATTTTTATTTATATATAATTGTTTTACATTACTCAATATATATAATACTTCTATAAATGTTTCAATTTGTGTGGTTTTTTTATAGAATGTTCCAATATGAAGAAGATAGAGAGGTTGAGACGTTGGAAGATGAGCAGGAGTAAGTAAACCATAAACTAAAATAATTTGTTAATATATTTTTATATGATAAACAATGGGAGCATTCGTACCATAATTCCGTTTAAGAGCCGCCAAAAATTTTCCTGTGTAACATTATTTTAACATATTGACTTTAAATCGTGAAAGAATAGTGTATGGCACTATCATATCGAACACGCTTTTTTTTTTCAACGTTTCAGACATGTACATAAATAGTTAAATTAGCGTCTAAAACGTCAGTGTTTTTTTTTTGTAAATGGTATGTTTCAAGATTAAATTATGAACATTTTGTTTAACTCAGCTTCACGCTCTATCCCGCACGAGGCAGGGTAGGCAGAGGGAACTTGGGAACCTAGTGTTAAGACACTCCGTTCCACTTCCGTTCTCCACTTGCCGCCGAATTTGAGGCATTGCGTGTTGAGTGGCGGAACTCAACGCCGCGTTTTGCCTTGTAGCAGAGTCAAGAAATGAAATATTAAATATTTAAATAGAAAATATTAATAATGTCTTTGATTTTCGCGATTGTTATACATTTTAAATGAAACGCTTTTAAACGGATTAATCGCGTATATTGAATGGTAAACATTTTTGGGAAACCCGACGTTTCGAACACTTTACAGTAGTCCGTGGTCACGGGTAGACAGTAGACTACTGTAAAGTGTTCGAAACGTCGGGTGTTTCATTTAAAATAGAAAATATTAAATATTTCATTTCCTCGACCGGGGATCGGACCCAGAACCTGTCGGTTACAGTCACACGCTGTGTGCCGCTGCGCCACGACAGGCTCTCTTTTGTTTAACAATGTAAAAAATCATTTTAACTTTCTTGACTATAATTTAAAAATATTTTTTTTGTCCATATTTTAAATTAATTATATACTTGCAATTTTTAGGGGCACCGAGATCGTCTATACCAATTTACACAGCTTCTATAGTTTCGAATTCGATTCCGATAGTGGATCTTACTTTTGAAGTAAGTTACAAATTAATATAGTTTTTTTTTATAGCTTCACGCTGTTATCATTTAATAATCTAGTTCATATTATTATATTTGCTTATCTATGTCTACCTGATTGTTAGTATACAACAATATTCAGGTAGGTTGTCCAATTGTTGGGACTTGCGAAATACGTGACAGAACTCAAGAAATCACAACCATGGCGATTACAGTCAAGCTATACCGTTGTGCCACGACATACATATTATACATAATTAACCAATTCACTTATATGTGATATATAAACTTGTATATATATACAAATATGTCATTTGACACGTGATTATCGTTGACTGCAGGATGCACCACAACCAGAACTCCCTACTACCGCAGCCTCCAGTAGTGCTGAGACTGATCCTAGTGCTCCACCTGTAGCTCAGAGAACCCCAACACGAAGATCTGGTCGGACACTGTATTAGTTAAATGTCTTATATGTTATATTATGATACGCATGTCTACACAAATAATTGTCATTTTAAATGCAGTCAGTGTTTTTTTTTTAAACTTTTATAAAGCTATATATATATATATATATATATATATATATATATATATATATATATATATATATATATATATATATATACATACATACATACATACATACATATATATATATATATATATATATATATATATATATATATATATATATATATATATATATATATATATATATTTTGATGTGCAACTTAAACTTTACTGCTGAGGCTGAAGAGGTGAATGTAATATAAATATCTAAGATTCATTCATATTTTTATATAAGGCGTAAATAAATACTATTTTATTGAAAAAAAAATGAACCCCTTCTTTGTATTGTACAAAATAATGATAATTCAGATATATTATTCCACTTAACTTATAAAAAGTATACAATTTTTCATCCATGTTTTCTGATGGAAAATTATCATCTGTAATCCGACAACTAGTTTTTTAATATATAGTTCCGTTTCTCATAGTAAGTAGCAATTATGAAAATAATGAAAGTTAGATATAAGTGTCTTAATAATTGTACGCAAAGTAATATCAATGTTTTTTGTGTAATAATGTATTGTCACGAATGGGTCATTTGAAATGTATGTATGTATGTAAGTAGCTTTTGATTATATTTATTTGCCATGCAATGGATCTGTGGCAAATATTATGCCACATAGTTGAATAAAATATTAAAAGATGATAAAATAAATCATTTAACTAAATAACTGAGTTACTTAAATCCTACCCAATTATTATTATAAAAAAATATTCCCAACTTTTTTCTTTAATGGTTTGACGCTGCGTAGTAATGCAAGCTCTAGGCCGTGGTCCAAAATGTGCTGAGTGCTTACGACGCTTACATTGCTTACTTGCGGTTCGATGATAGTTAGCGGGTCAACGTGTTAGTAGTACTATTAATGCGGACCGCTTTTTAGCGTGCTTACGAATTTGACAAGTTAAAAATTCTAATAGATTTTTTGATATAAACATGAGTGGAGTATGTGGTGTAGTCGATGAAGATTATAAAATGCTTGTATTCAAGCATGGTAGTATATATGGGAAGTATGTTTAGCCGATATATAGATGGAAGATACGAAATGGATGTGGAAAGGCGAATTGTTGCCGGTAACAGAGTTAACGCTGCCTTAGCTGCATTGTTGAGACGGCGAAACGCAGCATAGCAGCGCGTTTGGCCGTACACAATGCAGTGTTGGTATCGACACTGTTATACGGCAGCGAAACGTGGGTATATTACAGAAGAAGATTGTAAGAAAGATGAATACTGTAGAGATGCGATCTCTTCGTCGGATATGCGGAGTCAGTTTAGCTGATCGCATACTTAATGAAGAGAGAGAGAATGGTAGGACTAGCATGGATGTCACAGTGAGAATGATGCTCAGGTGGTTTGGGCACGTCGAGCGAATGAGTGAAGAAAGAATGGGGAAAATGATTTATGAAGGAGAAGTGAGTGGGGGGGGGGGGAGAGATGACCTCGGTTGATCTTCGAAAACACAGTATCGACGATACTGGAGGAAGGTCACGTAAAAAGCATAAGGACCCCCGGAGGGCATGTATTAAGAGGTTGATGACAGTGGACGAGGCGAAAGAGGTATGCCGAACGTTTGGCGCTCCGTTCTCACTGCCTACCCCCTAGGGATATAGCTATGTTGTATTCAAGCATTTTCCTCAATCGAGGAAAGTGACGATAATAATGTCGATGCTTACGGTGCTAACGCTCCGACCCGTCAGCACTGTAAGCACAAGAAAATGACGTGACACATAGTATTCACAACCCTAACAGTGAGCGTGAAAAGTACAATTTGCACCGCATGTTGGCACGCTATGCGCACTGTGATCACATTTTGAACAACGGCCCCAATGGAGACATATAAATGTCTTATGTTAAAAAACAAAATTATTCGTTAGCTGAACATCTCTTGTTTCATTTATTATGGAAATATCCACATAAGCTTCATATTGCGATTTACTGCTTGCTTATGAAACAGTACCCATCGGAAAAGAATCCAAAATTTTGTTTGTCAATATAGGTACAAAATAATTACAACAACTTAGAACAACATTTTAATCACATAATATGAATTTTAAATAAGTTAAAATTACTAATGAATACTTTCATAGTCCTCGCACGAGAAATATGTACAAAGTAAAATAGTGATTTTTTAATTGATAAAAAATTATGAATAATAACTATGCATACTTTCCATTCAAAAACCATACAACGACATTATACATTATATTGTCTAAATATATTAAGATAATTAAAAAGGTTATTGTTATAGTGGAATTTTAAATTAATTAACTTAATTTTTTTAAACAATATATTGTATTTTTTGATACCACATCACTATCAACTAATAATTAAATAACAGCAAAATTCATTAATTTTATTTTCATTATGAATAATAATTAAAAAAGTACTGTAACTATTAAGTTCTAAGAAAAGAATAACATCAAAACCTTAACATAGGTAAATAAGTATTAAAATGCAATTTTAAAGTAAGTGAAAGACTAAATAGATGAAGATAAAATCTTATAAACCACAGTCATATTTCTGGAAAAATAAGTTTCAAAAGAGTTCAAATTTACTTAATATCATATGTTACATAAGATTTCATTGTGATTGTTTTCAATTATACTGATTGTTTAAACAAACTAACAAATAAGTAAGGTTTTTAATCATGTAACTGTCATCACCGTCATTATACCATGTAAATATAATATACCAGATTACATTGAAACATTTGTTATCACTAAACACACATCTCTCCTTCCCTGATAGGAGATCTAAGTTTTAATTTGTATAATATGCTTATCATTTAATTTCCTACAGCATATTACTATATTATTCTGTACTTTATTCTAAAAAAAAATTCCAACTAAGCTATTTGCTTAATGTTGAAAATATTCCTGTAACTATCATAATTAGACATATCATGGAAGAATTAGGATAAATATGCTATTTAATTCTTTCTTTTTTCAGTACTCTTTTAATGTGCTAAATGTATCTTGATAACCTTTTTACATTTGTGATAAATCTTTAAATTTCATTCAATTTAACCTAAAAAAATAATTAAATTTGTTTGACTGGTACTATTTTGTTATATTTACATATTATCTATGTATTATTTTGGATTGTTCTGTTGTTTAATGCCACAAATAAATGCTACATTTTATAAAAAGCAGTCACATATATGTAAGTGTAAAAAGATTTTGTATATTATCTTTCAAAATGTCATGTATATCAAATAAAAAAAAATAATAACATGAACATTTTTAAAAACATCATTAGTCGACAAATAAGTTAATATAATTGCAGGTAACATCTATATCAGAATTAAGCTAGATATAATATTAAGTAATAATATTACAATGTATAATTATTGTAATGGTACCTAAAAATATATAAAAAAAAGGAAATTCAAATTTGTGTCTACTGTATAATGCTTAGTAGCAAGCAAAATAAAGTTTGTATTTATATTTTGTAATAATACTCTTTATATTCACTTTAGCTAGCTAAATTTGAACTATAAATTAATCATTTTTCTTGTCTGCTGTATCATCTCCAGCAGGGAGGGCGAGATTGCTAGTTTCTGATTGTTTTTGTTGCTGCTCCATTTCACCAGAGAAACCAAACTCATTGACTCTCTTGTGATCAACTTTATACATCCAACGTTGATACAAAAATATAAAGAAGACAATATCTGTAATAAAATTAATTTTCTTAAAAAAAATTCAAAAAATGAGGTACTTTAACATTATCTAACTGTATATGCAACAGTTGAGCATGATGGAATTTCGAATTTTATTATTTTTTTATTTCCTTAGTCTGAGAAAACTAAAAAAAGTTAATATTGAAAATATTAGGTGGAAATAATTTAAAAAAAAGTATTATAATTTAAGTACTTACCATCTCTAAAGCAGCCAAGGCGATACATTGTTGGCATTTTTATAACAAATGCAAAGATATCATCAATAAATGTATTTAAAAATTTGTATGTCATCATACGCCATGGCAAGTGAGCCACAGATTTCAATTTGTAATTGATAAATAGTTGAGGTGTCATCATAATAAAGCCAAATGTCAGCAGATAACCATACATCATGTTTAAAACAAAGGAGTACCATCCTTTGTGTTCTTGATAAAGTAGAGAATAAACTCCATACCCTAACAGCAGGGGGAAGCAAGCCCAGCTAAGGTACCGGAAAGCTAAAGTATCATATTCTTTGGTACTTGATTGGACATAAGAGCCTTTATCAGTGAAAGTTAATTTAGGCAAGCCAAATATTCTTTCCTCTCTATTCAATTTAACATCCATTACTTTGTTGATTTTCCAAATTTCAATCAATAAACCAATGAAACATGAAATTCTGACCATAACATTAGTTTCATTGTCTAACACGTAGAGAAGCACTACTGTGGATTGAAAAACATTAAAGAACACTGATCTTACAGAGAGACCTTCAAGTGATTGTCTATTATTCCAAAATTGAATATCATTCTTGAAAGCTAAAAGTTCAAATATTGAATGGAGGATTGACACTGATATTGTCAATGCTAATAAGTAAGGAGAGGTATCTAATAGTAATTCTTTAATAGTATCTTGGTCTTCATCTTGTTCTTCAGCACCTAAAGCCGAGAACATGCTCAATTTATCACGCATAGCTTGTGTAGTATAAAGTTGCCATTTAAACAGACTCAATGGTTGAAATGTAAGTTGCAATTGAAGGACTGTAGATGTTTTATTAAGTGGTACATAATCTCTCATCATATTCCAGTAGTCATTTAGAAATACTACTGGTTTGTAATGTTTTCCATCAGGCAAGAAATATATAAATTCATCTAATGGTGGAGGTACACTGCCTTGCATCCAATTAGTTTGATCAGTAACTAAATTAATTGTTAAATTTGGATGCCAATGGGAAACTATTTCTTCTTTTAATGTTTCTGCTTTCATGATTTCTTCTTCCGATTTTTCTGTTTCCCCAGTTAATAAATTATGTGTTTTTAGGTATTTCAACTTTTTATATTTATTTACCATTTTTCTACCATATGTTATGGAAGATCCAGCATAATTACTTTTGTCTCTAGAGTCCGGAGATTTTCCTGACAGTACAACATAAACATGAAGATAGATAGAGCCATTATTTTTAAGTTTCTCTGAAGGAACAAAACTTGTAGTGTATGTGAATGTCCCATCACCTGCTGGTCCAGCATTCCAGTCGCCATATACTAAGCCAGGTAGTTTCCAAATAAGCTCACCTTCATCAAGATTATGGATAAACTCATTTTCTGATAGATATGCATACATATCTAATACTGTTCCATTGGCAAACATGTTGATTGCAGGTGAGCGGGCTACTCCTGCTGGACTGCTAACTTCAGTCTTAGGTGCTGATGGTTGACGAAACATTGAAGTTATAAAATACACAACTAAAGCTCTAATAATCAAAGACTTCGTTATAGCAAAGAAAGATTCCATTTTAGTAGGTTGCATTTGACGACGTTGCTCGTCTATCTGTGCATTGATCTGAAAGAAATCAAAATCTTAATGACCTAATTTATTCATGGTATTGTTCAAATAACAAAAAATCTAATAAAATTATTGTGACCAAGTCGGCTAATTCTAAAAAACTAACACTTCATATTTATATAAAAGAAAATGCTACAAAAAATACCTAATTTTAACTTACATCGACACTATCATTTACGTTTGACTGAACTTCTTGTGGGTTATTACTGGGAACTAGTTTATCTGAGGCATCATTCGATGAGTTTTCTTCATTAGTATTATCCATTTTGTAGTATGATTTAATTATTCTATTATGTCAAAGTAAAAATTACAAATTCCTTTCATTGATTTTACAATTTGCTGCAATGTGATAAAGATTTTCAGCAATATCATGGAAGTTAAATGTCAATCTTATTGTGTTAACAGCGTAAAAAATGTTATGATTATAATCACATTTTAATGTTGCAAGTAAAACAAAACGGATTATTATATTTTAATTTTTTTTTTTTAAATATTTTTTTAAATATATCTTCATACAAATCTTATTATCGTGAAAAGATGTGTGGGGTCGATCTCCACTCGAATAAATTATATATTTAATACTTTCAAATTAAATATTTCATGTTTTCATTTCTTCGCCAGAGTCTGGTTGATTTCCGTCTCACAACACCTCAAATTCATCCAAAAGTGGGGAACAATACGAAGTGTCTTAACACACGGTTTCCAATTTCTCTTTGCCTACGATTTCAGCGGTGGAGTTACTTGAAAGAGAGTGACTGCGCCATATTTTATTTTTTTTTATTTTAATTTCCTTTATTTAATTTTACTAGCAGAAAATCGCGGTGCTCGTGCGTAAATGTTTTAATATAGATACGGCGATTGTGGGTTCGATCGAACTCGGGGGAATGAATTTATATATTTTATATTTTACTCTCAGTAAAGCACAGTGGTGGTTAACAAAAACGCAGTGTTTTAATACTAGGTTTTCAGGTTTCCTCTGTCCACCCTGATATGCCTATAGGTACATAAATACAACGTAAAGCTTATGGAAAATTCCCTACTAAGCAAGCAATCTTCAACTAAATAGGCTACTTTTTATACTGAAATTTTCGCATTGCTTCAAAGTTTCTTTATCAGAACAACAAAAATGGGAATAAAAAAGCCAATGGGTTCATGTTTTTATATGATGTTCAGTGTATAAAATAATCACATAGTATATATAAACGGGCAAAGCCACTAGTTTTTTATAATTGAGCTGAACTATCATAGTTCTTCATATATTTGATAAATCTTTAATTTTTATATATCAATAATAAATACCTAACGCCTTTCAAGGCAGCAGTTACATACCTCTTATAGTTTCGCTGGACCTTTGTGGTGGACCATTAGGGGCCTGGTCCAAGTTGTGCTCACAGTGCCCACAACGCTTACACTGCTAACTTGCAGTCCGATATTAGTGAGCGTGTCAACGTCTGTTAAGTACTAATAATTCGGACCAGTGCTTGTAAGCGTGCTTACGACGTGCTTTGACAAGTTAATATATTCATCTTCTCAAATTTTTAAGCACCTAACAGAGTACTTTTTATATAAATATGAGTGGAGTACGTGGTGTAGCCGTTGAAGATTATAAAATACTTGTGAAAATGCTTGTATTCAAACATTTTCCGCAATTGAGGAAAGTGACGTTAGTGAAATTGACGTGATGGATACATTAAACGCCAAAATAACGTCAATGCTCACGGTGCTAACGCTCCAATCCGTCAGCACTAACTCACTGCACTACGCAGTGACGTCATACTATTCACAACGCTAACAGTGAGCGTGAAAAGCACAATTCGGACCGAACGTTGGCGCGCTATAAGCACATTTCGGACCAGGCCCTAGGTTTTCCAACTCTTTAATATCAATAAGTCAATAGAAAATACTTATCACAATCAACAATTTTTGTTATAGCGGCACTTATTTTTTTTATAGTTTAGCTGAACCATTACATTTTATTCTTCAAATGATCCTAATCTTGAATTTTTATAAGTTAATGTAAAATGCTCATCACGCTCAACAACTTTTGTTACGGACACATTTAACTATTTCTTTAGTTTTTTTTTTTTTTTTATGGAAGAGACGGCAAACGAGCGTACGGTACGGGTCACCAGATGGTAAGTGATCACCGTCGCCCACGGCCCCGAGTAACTCCAGAAGAGCTACAGGAGCGTTGCCGTCCTTTAAGGTGAATGGGCACCGGGGCCCGGCATTACCTAATGCGAAACGCAGTAGTCAAAGCCACTACTTAACGCCGGTCTTAAATGCCGGGGGTGGTAACAATCCGGTCGAGTCTGCCCATGCGTGTTGCCATTGCTGGCAATGTGACTCTACCACACGCACTTTAGTCGCCTCTTACGACACCATCAGTACCAGGGTGATCCTATTCTAAGCCGAGATCACACGGCAATTTCTTTTAGTTTATCTGGACCCCTAAGGTTTGTATCCTGATGTACACCTGCGTGGAAGTCTTCGAAATCGAAAATAGCCTAGATCCTGCCCAGACACAATAGCAATACAACAAAACAAGTATCATTCAAATCGTTCTATTAGTTTAGATGTGCCATTACAAACAGAGAGATATACAAACAAACAGATAAAAATAAAGTTAGTAAAAATTATAAATTTGTATTGTATTAGTTATTTAAGCCACCCTACATTTTTTCGTAAATATTTGCAATGCACAGACAATTGTTTTATTGCATTAATTAAATCTGGCTCTGAGCAATAAAGTGGAATATTTAGATGTCCCCTGTTTGCGAAGCGTAAACGGTTAATAATATATAAAAAACATGTATGACTTATTGTTCTCCCAAAGTTCTAAAAAAAGTCCGCTACAGCATGTATCCATCTCAATACAAAATATTACTTGTTGTTTATAACTTTCTCTCTCCTAGAGGAATAACTTCTATCTAAATATGTTACAAATTTTCGTGTTTTTTAAATATTATACATACTAAAACTCCCCGTAACCCGGTTTCACAATCCTGTCATTGACGTACAACAGTCTAAGCTAAAAGTTTGAATTTTAATTCTGTTAACAAAGAAATCAAATCGAATGACGATATCATTTTTCAGCCATATTACGTTCAATAAAAAAAACTCAAAAGTATAGAATACCATACAGTACGAAAACAATTATCTTCAAATTGACTTAAGTACCTATTCTTTTCGGATGATTTTATCAGATATAGATATAGAAATCATTTGTTCTATGGCAATTATACGTAGTTGTCTTATTTATTGTTTTCAAATTTGTATCAACACAACGTCTCTGTTAATTGTATCTTTTAAATCAAAAATGGTAATAGTTTAAGGAAAAACATAAAAGTTTAATAGCTTATAAATAAAGTATGAACAGTTTTATATAATTATCTGTTTATTTCAAACACAAATTGAAAGATTCGACAGTAAATCGGAGCCAATACGCACTTGGTAACCGTAAATGTTCGATTCCCAAATCATTATAAAGTTAGTGTTGACAACATTAAACAAAACATAAAAAAAACGTTACTAACAGCAGTTCACTTTATAAAGTTGTTACCTAGAATCTACTCATAATACTCAGATTCCATAGCGCACATGTTGCACATCCCACACTGGATCCATCACAGAGATTTCATTACCTAAGACATCCAAAGTAATATTGAACAGAAACTTTATTTAAGGAATTATCCTCTAGCAATGTAGATTGTTGCATGATTTTCCCCTATTAATAAAAAAAGGCCATATACTACTTCTCATGCTTGTACAATATACCTTTACGCAGGTCTCAGTAGAACCTCGCAACTACCATACATCATCTTCCATTGTCTCAGGCGATCCTTTGTACAAACTGACATAGCAAGGTATTATTACGACAAGCACAAGATCATTATTTGCCTCAATGATAACAGTCCACTAAAACAGGACTCTATTGTACTGTTATAAAATGTAAATGCAATTAGTGATCTGCCTAAATTAATTTTATAAATACTGGGTCTAACATAATAATAATCATCAAATGAAATTATATAGAGTTAAATCTTTACAAATCAATAAGCACATCTAAACTCAAACTTTGTTTGATATAAACGACAATAAAAAAAAATTTGGTAAATCGCTAAGTGAGAAGATTTACTACCCTTATTGTTAGTTATTTATTATTTCGTGTTAAGTGAACTGTTACCACTTTAACTTCCAACCTAAAACTAAAATTAATCTTGCATTTCCTCCGGCAGTTCGTGAGGATTGATAATGCCTGGAACAGATAACTGAACCCTCCGTTTCTCTTCTTGCGCTTGACGTAACGCAAATAGCCGCTCTTCTAAATACAAATCACTGTCGTCTTCTCCTGTGTATTCCTGGCGATAAGAAACAACAAATTGAAATAAAAATATTCATGTATGTAGTATGAACAAGAGTACTTCCTCAGACATCTTATAATATTTTTTTCCTATAGCATACAGCAGAAAAACGGAAAAATAGATGACTAACAATAAAGTGTATAATTTTGATAAGTGTCAATTCATTGAAATATATAAAAGCACCCTTATCTCTCAACTTCACGCTGTATCCGCTGTTCCGCCGAATTTGAGGCATTGCGTGTTGAGTGGCGGAACTCAACGCCGCGTCAAAAACTAAACTTATTTTTTTTTAATCATGATACCACAAAACTTAAAAAAATGGGTACATATCAATAAACAAATTAATAAATACATTAATTAAAAAAATCATAAAAATATCTTTAACAGATGCTGAGACAATTAACTTTAAGATTAAAGGTTAATGTATGTGTTTGTCTTTAAGACAAAAATATGGTGTATTACAATTTTATATAAAAAGCAAACATTCATACTAAAAATAATTCATTGAAAGCCAGTGCAGTTTTTTGCATGTTTATCTGGTCAGACTCTTACAATTTCACAATGAGTACTGGGACCGGCTGTAGCAATCTCTTATTTGTGGCAATTATATTAATATTCACATTACATTATTACTTTTTTTATAAAAAATAATTATTTGATAAATTAAAGATTAGACTTACTCTTATTTGCACTAGGAAATCTCTAAGATGATCTTTGAAAGCTGGTATGTCTTGATCCAAATTAAACAGTCCTTGGACAGTTATTTTTACTTGATTGTCTGTCAAATGTGGAAATGCCGTTTTGAGTAGATTAGCCACATATTCCTGTAATCATAACAAAATATAAAATTAAATAGAATAGCAATAATACAATTATTAGGTTAGGAAGGCAATTTGGCAGCAAATGACTATAACCACAATGGTTGTGGGTGCAATATTCCTTCATGGAATGAGTTTTTTTTAGTGTGGACAGATCACTGTTATAATGAAAGGTTCCCTCCCACAACCCTGTTATAATGTGACATAAAAATTAAGCATTAAATAAATAAAAAATTACGAAATATTACTGATACATTCAAATTTTTGTTTTTAAATTTATGTTTTTCTTTCCTTATTGTGAAATAACACATTAAAACTAGTAAAAATAAAAAAAAAATGTTCTTACTTGTATATACATAACATTATCAGAATTACGTCCAAGTGGTACAGACACTCTTCCAGTTTCCACCAAAGAAAATATGTATGCAAGAATAGTTGCATGCATGGTAAGGCCGGCACCGTGTGATGTATCTGTTACAACACTGAACACATGTTCCAGAATGTCACATAGATATGTTTGGTAGAAACTTTGTGCAGCCTGAGGGTGTTGTTCAACATTTTGTAATAATCTGTACAAAATCTGAAGGCCCGTATCAGCTACATTTCTCATAGTATGCTTAAAAGCCCATATTATTGAGTCCAACACTAGTTTGAACTGTGCCGGAGGTATGCTGAGGAATGCTTTGAAACAGTGGGTATTAACTGCTTGTAATAATAAGAAAAATTCAGTCCTGTGTTCAGGGTATTCTTCAAAATCTTTGTTAATCATTTCCAAAGTACATTCAAAAACTGCATCAAAAATTTTTGGTACTTCTGATGTTATGTGACCTCCTAATTTATAAACAATGGCTGCCATGCATGATAAAACTTCTGGTTCTCTTGCATCCGCTACTGCTGTTCTTTGGTAGTCCAAAAGAACAGCATCTAGTAAAGGTGGAATAAAATTTTCCAACACCATACTATTGTCTGTTGATCGTGAAACCCAAGTTGCTATTAATTTTAAAGTTTCTTTTTTTATTATCCTCATATTTTTTATTAGAGGTTGTTTTGTTACTACCACACCATTTAAAGAAATTGCTTGACTTATATTTTCCGACATTACTTTATAAACATTCAACATATCCAAGTAAATTCTTCCTAACTGAACTACATATGGATGACCTAATGCTCTACAGGCTCGTCCGTTAGTTTTAAGTATACTCACAAGTTGTTTTACAGCTTCAGGATCTTTAAGAATATCAACATTGTGAGAAGCTTGAGAAATTATATCATCCCACACCTGATTTGGAAGTAACATATACTTTTCAATTAGTTGTTCCTGTGCAACTTGATCTACTTGTGCACTAATCATATATCCCACTGCTTCATAAAATGTGTGAACTTGTAATGTCTGCAAATCACAGATAATAGAGCTGATTGTACTGAGAATTTCTTCAATAAATGGGCAAGCCTCACCCACTTGAGTGGTAACAAAATGTCGACGACATTTTAAAGCTATTTTAATAAATGTATCACATGCCATATCCTGAACACCATCATGTGTTTCATGCATGAACTCAAAGAGTTTATTTACAACAGTTTTTAAGAACTTCCAATGAGCCCGAAGAAATCTTGGATACTGCCCAACTACATACATTATATTACTAGCTATAATAGCTTTGTTATCCTTTCCTTTCTTTTGCTCGCACAATCCCAACAACTCCTTTATAACAATTACTAAAAACCGTTTTTCATCTTCTTCCATCATTGCACCTGATATGGATCCAATTGCCCAGCAAAGAGTGTTGAGATTTTTCCATGACCATTCAGTACCATTGACTTGATTTTGAAGCTTTTCTGTCATTATTCTCTCTGTATCTTGATAATCCAAGTGAGTCAAGTATACTAACGTCTCTCGCATATTCTTATATAAGTTAATGGAATCTGTGTCTTTCATAAATTCTCTAACCACCTCACCATTTTCATTTTCCACTACTAATACCTCTTCTGGTTTTGCCATTCGAGATATCATTATATATCGTACCCCACTAAGGACATCGGCATACAGAGCTTTACGGCCAACACTTTTGCCTAAGCTATATAAACCAGCTGAATGTGCACATGGTGCAGTCTTATACAAATCAGCAGTCAGAGCATTCCAAAATTCTAAACAAATTTTAAAAATTTCCACTTCTTCTACCTCTGATATTAAAACAAGGTATCGAAGTGCATTCATCAATGTATTAGTGAGACCTCTTCGTTCAATCAGCTGTCCATGTTCTTTTAAATAAGTACAAAGAAACAAGGCAAGATTTTGAATAAAAACTTGCTCTTGGTCTCTCCCTGCTGCATAAGCTTCTCGTATGTTTGTTGTAAGAGGGAGCATTGCTTCCAGTTGTTCCATTGTTTGTACAAGGAGAGCAACAAACTGCTCCTCATAATTGCTTACTGTCACACCAGCAATTTCAGTTAAACAACTTAAGGTCACATTACGAAACATTGGAACATTCAAAAATTTAAATATTAAAGTACTTATCAATTTCATCTCAAATATATATCCCAGTGGAATCCAATTTAAGAATCTTAATAAAGTGTGGAGAGTTGCATCAACCAAAGGAGCATTTTGTGAATTTTCAAGAACAAATTGACATAAAGTATAAATTTGGCTAAATTCAGAACACATAGTATCCTTAAGATGTTTAGCTTTTGTTTGTGTTAGTTGCCCTGTACTAAAGACAAATACTTCTTCACTTAAGAGTTTTAGGATAACCATGTTATTTTGACATAAACTTTCATTAGTTTTAGATGCTCCAACAATATCACTTATAAATGTTTCCCAATTGTGAGGCCACTCTCTTTTCAACACTTGGATTAATATCATATTTAATTTTTTTAAATATACTTTATTGCTCTCCATCGTAACAGGGTCTGATGAATTTTTTATAATAAGACCAACAATATATTTTTTTATACCTTCACATTGGTTTCTAGGCAATACTTTCCATCTTGTTTGTATAACTTGCTCTAATATTTGTAAGGCATAGTATTTTGTTTCTTGGTTTTGAGAGTACTCCAATATTGTATCAACTCTTGTCCATGCATCGGGGTGTTCTTTTAAGGCTGTTAAAATATCTTGTGCAACTCTCTGTTGATCGCCAACAGTGGAATAGAGGCATCCCACAATATTATCAAGAAGGGTAATATCAAGTTTTTGGTTAAAATCTAGAAGTTTGGAAGCTTGCTGCTCTAATGTTGCCATTCTGATAGTGATCAAAACTTAACTGTAACTTGTTCCCCTTAATCAAAACCAAATAAATTGTGACTTATTATTAATCATTCCTCATCACACGCCACTCTGCAACAAAAAGTGTATAATTAATCAGATATATGCTCTAACCTCTTACGAAGAAATAAGGTTAGAAGAGACTATAACATGAGAATACTTATTAATCATAACAAATATAATATATTAAAGAAGTATGTTACATTTTATGGGAAGATCCTCGTGTTTAGGATGAAGATATATAGACTGCACACACCCGTAAGATTAACAATGACATTTTCTCTTATACATTCTCTATAATTTACTTTGCAAACAGTATAATATGACATGTTTTTATATTACTTACCCGGGAATACTAATTGCGGCGCAATCGGTTAAATGCACTTCCATACACACTAGCCCGTTGTTTTCGTCGTTTTCGTGATGCTTGAAAAGCTAGTGTACATGTCGTTATGTCTAGTCTATGCTTCGTAACTAGAAGCTAGTAGAAACCACAGATAAAAACTAAAAATAAAATAAGTATAGAGCTTCTATAGCTCTAGTTTATAAACTGTACATAATTTTTTTAAGAATATAGTTTTATAATATGAAATGAATGCCAGAATTGTGTAATATCTAAAGGTAAACTCAAAAAGATGGTACCTACGCTAACTTTAATCGATATTGAAATCTCATATTGCCTTTACCTACGTATTGCATTTCGCTAATAATTCTTATTAACTATTATAAATATTATAGTGAAAACTTCTTAAGTAATATTGAGATTTCAAAGTTGATAAAGAAAAAGGTGACAGTAAAAAAAACTTTTTCTTTTCCTACTTTCCGCCGAAATTGAGGTATTGCGTGTTGAGTGGTGGAACTCAACGCCGTGTTTTACCTTGTACCAGAGCAAAGAAATGAAAATATTACAATAAATATATTTATATACAGATGCTCATTTTTTTGACCAAATCCTTTTTACTAAGGCACGATTGTATAAATGTTCTAGATATTAATGCAGAGATATAGAGCACTGAAGCGTTCAGTACGAACTTGTAAGCGAAAACAAATCGACGTGTACAAGGCCGTTTATACACTTGTGAAAATATCCCGTGCTTTTATAAACCCCAACATATGAACAACCTGAACAGCCTCGTCTGTCGTGACTTGATATGGCTTGCGAGAACAATCCAGACCGGTGACGGTTTTTCAACACAGATCGAAGGAGTTTCTAGCAAGCGACGTATTTACACGAAATATTAAATGAGATCTCAATTATTTTACTTTAAAAGTTATATAAAAATGGAATCTTGCCAAGCCATCGCGGGCGTTAGATCGGCCTTTAAACTCTCGCAAGCCACAACGGGGTATTTGAACATCGCATGTGCAGCTGCACAAGCCACGGCAAAATAGCTAAAATAGCACTTTAATAACAAATTATATTTTCATATTGTTTGTTCGACTAAACGTAATACTGGCAATTATTTTGTGCCTGTCATCTTAAAATAAGGCCATAAAAAAACAAATTATATTGACAGCAGTCCAGGTCTAATCATATTAAGTAAACAATAAACCTAAGTATATACTATTTATTGACTGTCAATTTATTAATTAGTATAACTATACAGAAAATTAAAAATTATATTGGTAATAATTAGTGTCGTATTTTTACATATAATTTAAATAATTACTACTGGCCTGGCCTTATAATAGGTAAAACACTTTTGTCTTTCTAAAAATGAATAGAAAAAGAAATGTTAACTTCATAAAGCCGGAAGATCCACATTTTTTGAAGGTTCTTAAAAAGGAAGCCGGTTACGATAATGTAAATCATAAATTTGATAAACTTGAAAATTCTGAAGATGATTTTGTAGAAGATGATTTTAGTGAGTTACCTCAAGTAGTAGTTCTCAAAAAAGGCGACCTTACAGCAGAACAAGCTGAAGCAGAAAAACAGAAAATGAAGAAAGAAGAATCTGAATTGAAAGCCGATCTTAGCCAAAGAGTCATTTTTAAAGTAACAAATAAGAATAGTAATGATGACAAAACAATCAAAACATCAAGAAAAAAGTCCAACCATAAGCAAAAAGAAACTAAAAAACAACTTTTATCATTTGCAGATGACAATTCTGATAATGACACTGAATGATGTTAACTTAACCAATAAGATCAAATAGTTTAATAAGTATTCAAGGGATGCTTTTTGTATAAAATAAACTTTTATAAACTTTCTTTGTAGTTCTTCTAATTATTTGTGCAGCAGTCTCTTGGGGGTTTCATTATGTCATCCTCCCTCTGGCAATACTTCATTTTCATTTCTTTGCTCTTGAATTGAAGAAGTTAGATGTTTGAATTCTAGAATTTCCCTACTTTTTGATAGTAGAAAATGGAGTGACCTCCACTCCGTTTTCTACATGTACATTTTCCTCTGTTGTACTTTGCTGTTAGGGGGCAGAATTGTATTGCTATGGCTATTGTGATTCTATTTAATGGTAATTTCTTAAAGGCAGAAAAAATATATAAATAATTGGGCATCAGTCATAAGATCATTACCATATAGAATATCAACCAAACTAATGTAAACTTTTGGATCAAAATATGTAGAAACCACTATTAATTGAAACAGTCTATAACAGATGTCTGTGCAAAAATTCCCTTGGTATAATAAATCTGTGGGTTCATACCCCACTTTGGTGAATGAAATAAATAATATTTTTATTTTCTCACTAACAGTAACAAAACAAAGGATTAGGTTCTGCCTGTGTACACAGAATCTAGTTGGCTGAGGTGGTGTGGAGTGTAAATGTCTGACAATAGTTTCCCCCTGCCTCCCTTGCTGTGTGAGTAACTAGGCAAGGCCATAAAAATATTCAATTATTTTTATATCTAGTTACATATTATATATAATATACAAAAGTTATACCCATTAAAAAAATTGAAACCACTTTGATAAAAAACATGCTTATACTTATTTGTTAGTTTATATTTTATTCTTAATATTATTTGAGTAGCTAAAATTTAAGTGTTTACCCTATGTATTATATACATGATTAAAATTACATGTGTATAAAAAATTAAGTTATATTAAAATTTAAAATAATTTTGAGAATGGTGACTAAAATAAATTATGCTAAACATTTTTTGAACCTTCTTCAAAACATCGTCTTTTCTTAGGCTTTGTTTTTGATCCATTTGTTAAATTTAACTGTTCATGTGAATAAAAAGAATGTCCCATATCAGCCTCATTTTCATAATCTAAAAGTTTGCGAAGTAGGAATTTACGCTCCTCTTTTACAATTTGTATATTTTCTTGAATTTTTGCAACTTCATCACACAGTGCAGCATTTTCCTAACAATTATATTAAAAAAATCATCAAGTTATCAATACACAAAATATACTTATAAAGAAGGAAGTCTTACAATTATTAGGCTTTTCACTTGTAGCTTCATAAAGTGATATTTCTTGCGATAAATCTTATTTTGTTTCTCATTACTGGTCATCATTTTCAAAACAGAGATGCGTCTAGATTTAGATTTCAAATATCAACAATTGACTTGAGTGACAATAATCATATATTTAATACCCTTGTAGCCATCACAGATGTAAAATAAACACTAGATCTTAGCTAATATTCGTATAATAATAATATAGGTAATTAATTTTAGTATAATTACTTTACTATTTGTTTGCACTAGACTAGAATAGAATAGAATAGAATATAAATTTCTAATACGCCTAGTATTAAATATAAAATAAAGCTCGGGTACCCGCGCAGGCTTTATATATATATAAGCTAGCCACGTATTGGTTCTCAAGTTAATAGGAGCTCAACTCGAGTTTAATACCTTGTAACTTAAGTATTATTATAAAAGATATAAAAAAACACTACCACATTTTTCGAGTTATGTCTTTCTCGAGTCGGTCTATCCTGGACTGTATTAAAGTGTATCATTACATTATAAAAGTATATTGTAGCTTGATAATAATAGTTTAAAACAGTACAGAGTCAAATAATTTATATTGTATGTATTTCAATTGTGGTTATTGATATTGAAATAATAAAGTTTATAATATTATCAAAACAAATATTATTTTTTATAATTTATTATTTAAGATTATTAAAATTAAGAACGGCAACACATTTAAATAAAAATGTCAACCTCGGAACCGGCGTCTGCTGTTGTTTTTGTTTATTTTTAAACATATATAATGTAAAATAATAAATCATGTCTGTATTGTTGGAGTTTAAGGATTTTTTTCCAATAGACAGTATTCAAAAAGTGTGTGACTTATTTGAACAACAATTACGAAGCAATAAAGAACCCGATTTGGCATTTTTTTCCATTTTGGTAGGAGCGGTTGAAAACAACTTAACGAACATTAAAAATAGCGATAAAGATGTTAATCTAGCTTCAAAAACAGGTGTAAAAATGAAATTTCCATCTGTGGAATGGAACGAAGTAAAATCACTATATGAACGTTTTGTGACCATTATGCGTAGTGGCGTAGATTCCAAATTACTGAGTGGTGAATTAGCAACCCGCGACTTGGTGAAAAGGGTTGCTGATGTAGTTTGGAATTCTCTTACTCGAAGTTATTATAAAGACAGAGCACATTTGCAGTCAATTTATAGCTTTTTGACTGGTAATAAATTAGATTGCTTTGGAGTGGCCTTTGCAGTTACAGCAGGTTGTCAAGTGTTGGGTAAAAATGACGTGCATCTTGCATTATCAGAAGACCATGCGTGGGTGGTATTTGGAAAAGATGGAGAAAATACAGCTGAAGTAAGATATTAATATGTTAATTGTAATCCTCAATGGTTTAATGAATAATTGGCTCAGCATATGTATAAATGTAGTAAGAGTGTTTAATGACTAGCTTAATCTTTTTTCTTGGAATTTATGACCCACTAATACAAGAAGTTTGATCCCTGCCTGTATTTTTTGTATTTTCATTTCAGTAATATGGTAAACAATAAATTATGCAAAATAATGACTTATAAATTAAGCTGAAAATGAGAAACAAAGTATTATGACACTAGGCTCCCTCTACTCTGCTACATGTGATAAAAGACTTCAAATTCTCTTATATTATATTTTTTTTTAAAATTATTGTTACTTCATTTTCCTTTTATATCTACATTGAAAGGTAACATGGCATGGCAAAGGCAATGAAGATAAGAGAGGGAGATCAGTGGGAGAAGGTGTTCAGGCACGTTCATGGCTTTATGTAGCGGGTAAACCAGTTGTATGTACAAGAATAATGGAACTTGCTGCTTTGGTGTCATCAATAAATCCTAATTTGACCCAAACAATTGATGTACATGAAGTAGCACAAATACAATACAAATTACTTTGGCTACTATATGAAAAAGGTATTTTTAACATTTTTTTTTAAACTGTAGCAGGGTAAATTTTTGTCCACTTTCATTTATACTTTCTACCCAATTTTACAAATATATTGTTATTGTAAAATGGTTAATTTTTTGTGCATCAAACTTAATACTGTCTTGTTCACAATAAGACATTCCAAGGTGAAAAATAAAGCAATATTATTAAAGTTTATAAGATATATAAGGTTTTTATGATTAATTTCAGGTCATTTGGAAGCTTATCCAATGGCTTTGGGTAACCTTGGTGATTTAAATGAATATATGAAAAATTCTGACTGTACAGAAAATTCTGAAAGCTCTTTAATAAAAGATAATATGAACTCAAATTCTTCTCCAAGACCAGACTCTGCTTCTTTTTATTTTCAAGCAATTCGTTCATCCAAAACTCATTATGAAGATCGTCATGTATATCCATATACATTTCAAGGGGGATACTATCACAAACAAAAAATGTACAAAGAAGCTCTCCATGCATGGGCATGTGCTGGTGATGTTATTAGGCAGTATGTTCTCAATATACATTATATTTATTTGATTTTTTTTTTTTCATATTAAAACATATTTTTTCATTGTCTTTCTTCTCCTCTCTACATGCAATGTTTCAATATTAGTGTGATAATTAGAGGAAATGAAAGAGACTGCATTTGTTTACTTTTTGCCAAGCAGCTTCACAGTAGATTTAAGTAAAAGATTTTTTTAAGTTTTTATTGTCATGTAAATGTTATTTATTAATATTTATTTTTAGTTACAACTATTCAAGAGATGATGAGGAAATTTATAAAGAATTTTCTGAAATTGCTAATGAATTAATACCACAATTGATGAAAGCTGAAAGTTCAGGCCATTCTGCAAGATCAATTTTAAAGGATCCAGAATGTTTTGCATCTCTCTTAAGGTTACTTTTTTATATACTATACCTTATTAATTCTAAATATAACATTATAACATTTTTTCAGTGGCTCAGAGTTTACATAGTAGTAATAAAAAAAATTGAATTTGAATTTACAGTGTATTAGGTATAAATCTAAAAAATATTGTTTTGAGAGCACAGAAACTAAAGACTAATATTACAATATGGTCCTCAAATATATGAAATATATTTTTAAATATTTTTTCCATATAGGTTTTATGATGGAATATGCAAATGGGAAGAAGGAAGCCAAACTCCTATACTTCATATAGGCTGGGCGAAGCCTCTAGTAAGTACAATATCTAAATTTGATGCAGAAGTTAGGGCCCAAGTGAATATCATTTGCAGTCCTGACAATGGAGAACCAGCTGAAAACCCCCAATCTGACAGTACAACTGATGACAAAAAGGACAATGACTTATGGAACAATAATTCTGAAATCACTGAAATGTCAGTACGGGAACAATTAACGGCGGCAGTGAACAGTAGACCACGCGTGACTTTATACAGTCACAAAATGGCGGCTTTGAAACCATTGCTGTTGGCTGAACGTTTGAATACTCATGCCTTACAATTACAGTTAACGGCGCAAAGTCAGTTACAGAGACCTCAAGCACCTACTAAGAGAAGAGATGATGAAGATCACACTCCTTCAGCACCTACTGCTAGGGCTAAGCGAGCTCGACGTGAAAGATAAGTATATTAATAGTAAAAATTTTTAGCTTTGCATACAGCAGGAAAGGCAGGTGTCCTACTGTTAAGACACTCCATTCCCTACTTCTTCATGTTATAGTATGTTGTCTAGTAGAACTCGATGCTCCACTGGTTTTATTGCCATAAAAAGGAAATAAAAGTAATGTTTTACACCAAGCAGTTGCTGTGCTGCTGCGCCACAAAGGCCTGAATTGTCTGTATATCAGTATATCACTTTCACATTCAATTGTTATTTGTATATATGGCAGTAGTGTAAACTAAGTTATATTGAAATATTGTAAAAGACAAATAATTAACTGAGTCCCATAGTTAATAGGTTGATACTGTCTGTTTTATGCTATGATTTTTTTAACAGTGTTATTTTTATATGAAGATTATGACTATATAAATATTTTAATTAATTTCTCTACCTACTTAATTAAGACCCTAGACTATACAATTCATTGTATATATAAATCGGTAGATTGTAAGAGTTCACGACTTCTCATCATAATATAAATAAATTTTGAATCTTTAATAGAAGCTTTAAATGAATAGGCGAACTTTATTTTTTACAAATTTTAATTGTTAGTATTCAATATAACATAGTGTTAGTAACCATATGTATCACTTAAAATAACTGTTCTTTTTTAAATAGGCTACTCGACTAATGATTGTAAAACGTAATTTTCCATTATCATATAAAAAAAATTAACGCTATCTACGTTTCACTCGTAATCTTGATTTAGCATATTTTTATGGAGTTATTCTTCCCTCGGTTTCTACTCGGAAAGGAGAGAAGTAGGTAGGGTAAGGAAACTCATCTTATATAGTAGAAAATTGCATAAAGTGACTGTATTATAACGGTTCAAAAATCTTCCAAAATGGCGCTGGTATAGACACAAGGTATGGTATGAATGTAAAGAAATTGAAATCAAGTTTAAAAAAAATAATATTATTCGCAATTGCAGTAGTCAAATTATACAAATTTTCAATACAAGTAGCGTAGTAGAAAATAATGTAGTTGTTTTAACCTTACAAGGTTAAAACAACATTTTGGTAGTATTTTGTCAAATTAAGTTTCAAAGTAAGCACGATAGTGGCATCATACAATAGAGTAAGGTAAAAGAGGCACCGCGACAAATAGATACCGCAGTGGCGGCCCAGAACGCTGGTATACCCTCCATAACACGTAGTTAAACATAAATTTTGTATGACGTGAGATCAGTATAAAATTTTGTAGTATAAAATGATTGTTGATCAGTAAAAAAAAAGTCCTTTAGTTTTTGAGGTGTGAAAAAAATTGTATTATTTCTATTTCTTGGTAAAACGGAATAAATATTAACTATTTAAGACTTACTTAAAATAGAGTCGAGTAGCCTATTACGTTAAGCATTTGGAAATTAATTGTATGTTAATACTATATTGTTAATGCTGTAATTGAATAATGTATGTTAATATGTAAGTGCTGGGTTAAGAGGTTATTTAAAAAAGCTAGACAACATGAAAATTCAGTTTCTTGTACATTGATTTATGATTCTACAACTTTGATTTTGCGTCACTATTTCTTCTTAACAGCAATATGGGTTTAAAATTAGTTCAACGTTGTTATTTAATAAAGAAAAACAGAGTTTAAAACTCTTGAATTATAGAAACTTTTGATAATAACAACATATCGTAATGATATAAATTTATAAGAATAAAAGAGGTATATTATTTTTTAAAATGTTACTGTTGTGTTTCGTTGAGTGCTTTAAATATAACTCGATGCAATGTACAAATTATGGAAACCCTGAAAGGGTTTTAAATTGTTAGTAAGTATTTGTTATTACGAGATCATCCTAGATATAAAAAGAACTAACATTGTTCTTAATTATTTGTTGTTTAAAAATATTACTAGCATTAGTTTATATTTTTATAAAATGTTACTTTATGTTCACTTTTTCTTTTATCTTCACTATCCTACCCTATTAAGCAGGATAGACAAAGAAGACTTGATTTTAGTGGTTTAGCGGCGGAACTTAATAATGCAGTTTGGCTAATCAATACGACGAAAATAATTTAAAAAGCACAACTTTTTCACATGTCACTTTTCGCATTTCTGTAGCCATTACCGATAGTAATGTAAGTTAAAATTATGTTTGATTAAGTTATCAAATAACTATGTTCGTATAAAACTACGGTCAACGAGCAGTGGCCTCGGAGTTAGATGTAGATAACTGCGCAGATTTGTTTTTAGTATATATTTTTTGCTTTGCCTACTTCAGGGCGCCTATAACTTTTTCACAGAACCTACGTAAAGACCCACAAGGATTCATAAAATATAAAATTGAAATATGTTCCAGTTCCTGTGAAGCCGCAATTTTATAGTCTATTATATTTAATTACGAGAAAAATACTTGAACAATTGAATGATCTACCAATATATTATTATTGTTTCTATCTTATCTTTTTTTATCTTTTCCAAAGTATTCCAAAAGTATTTTTCAAATAAATGATTGTATATACAATCATTTATTTGAAAATACTTAACAAATAGAATCCTCCGTTAATAAAGGTCATTCAATATATTGGATAGACTTAACACTGTGTACTTATTTACATTGTAAGCCTATACTATGGTCACAGGCACAATTAACTGGACACTTCTTCCCAGTGTAAATTGTTTTGTACGGTTTGTTTTAGTGATTCGGTGCGCTGCAAATACAAAATTATGAAGATTTATTTCAAAAAAATATATTTTATAAAATATTGTTTTGACCAATTAAGCGAAATAGTTAAAAACTAATGCTAAGTCAAGGTTATCCGAGATTGTGTACAAATTTGTTGACTAAAAATGAGCAGCCTTTTTATTACAATCTAAGCTTTTTAAATACAATAATGTATACTTATAACAGACCTTATAGTGTGCATTATCTACCTGACCTTATAGTCTTATTCACTTAGCTTCACGCTGTATCCCGCACATGGCAGATAGACAGAAGGAACTTGGGAACTTAGTGTTAAAACATTCCGTTCCGTTTCCCACTTATATTATGTACTAACCTAAAATTACTTCAAACGTGTTCTGCATTTTTTATATATTATAGCTAGTATAGTCGAAGAGTTGTGATCGCTACAAAGTTAGCTAAATAGTAGACGGTTGCGCTAATTTTAGGATTTTTCTTACTTTAAACTATTTTCTTCCCAATATGGAAAAGTTCAGAAACCTAATTTCAGGGAGGGCAAAGATCGTCGACTGTACTGATATCGTTATTGAGTAGGGTAGATTGGCATCGAAAATAAGTATTTTATTGTTTTGAGAAGAATTATCTGAATCAAAAGTATAATAATAGACAAATAATTCAGCAATATGAGAAGTACATTAAGTGTGTTGTTAATTGTTTCTGTGAGTATATATATGTTTTACATTATGCTTAGATCAAAATTATGTGATTTAAACTTGTACAGAATCTTATTTATGAGTATACACTAAAACTTAAAATCATTTGTTTTAAATGTATTTGAATACAGGACCGGTATGTTAATATAGTAGTTTCCTTCATTTATTACTAAAACATATTAAAAGTATATAAATCTACATGAAAATTAAGATAGTTTATTTTATTTCATTGTAAAAAGACAGTTATTTTTCTATGTAAATGTAAATTATAAATGTTGCTTAAGAAAAGTTATGCTAACAATAACTTCTTGGAAATAAAATAAATGTACAACAAATAGTAATAATTATTAGCGAAAAATTTGGAAATCTTGGAAATTAATTGTTGTATACTTAAAACGATTATACAAAATATTAACTGTCGTTTTTATAGAATCCGTGTTGGTTTAAAGAAGGAAAAAAATGTGTCAAATGATACGTGATCAATCGTAATAATCGTGATAGCTTTTAAATGAAACTATTTAACAGGATTAATCACGGATATTTAGTATTACATTTTTTTTCAAACACTTTGCAGTAGTTCTTGGTCACGGGTAGTCTCACTCGGTAATAACCGCGAAAATCACAGATCTTATTAAAAGAAGATATGTATTATTTAATAAATACTTTTTAAGTATATGATGTTCGTCAAATGGTTATATTCTTATAGGCATTTCTTGTATATTACATGGTCTTTTTATTGTATCGACTTTTAATATACATTTTGATTTAAGACAACATCATAATTTTCAAGAACAAAATTCTAATTTTGTTCCTGTTGTCTACAACTAGCCTAATTATCTTCTTCTTGTGATAACAACTGCATTTATAGAATAAACGCATAGAATTTACTATTTTTTGTTTCCTCTTAAAAATATACTAAAAATCCTTTACAATTTGTCTGAAAATGGCAAGGGGCTGTCCATTAATCACGTGACGTCTTTTGTAACATTCTTTTACCACGACGAAAAAAATAATACACATGATATCTTACTGTACAAACCCCCCGCCCCCAACCCTTTTTGATATTTCGCCCTCTCACCTCCTTTCGGACCTCACGTGTTTAATGGATGGCCCACAATAAAATTCGTCATCTGCAAGAGCAAAGAACCCTATTTGCATCCGAATACGCATATCAGTCTGTCATCGATATCATCTATTTCTAATTTAATACCAGAAGAATTAGTCTCTTAGTTACTACTGAAGCAATATTGCCGTTTATTTATCAGCTTACTTTTTTTATTATGAGGTTTAATTTTTGTGGCTATAATCATCTCTTACAATAAAACTGCAGCTCCAATCACTACAATTTTAACACAAAACAAATTCAACTCCTTAGAGCTGGCGCGCTGTGGTGGTGGTTTTTGCTACCTACCGTGACAGTTGCGTCGCTCACGGTAGGTAACAAGTCACCTCTTCGCGCCAGCTCTAAGGAGCGCGCATTTAGATAGTATGTGACAAAACGTAACAATCGACATCATTTCCATTGTCGCATATCGGAGGATGGCACCGTGCTCGTGACTTAACTTTTAATATCAACCAGCTTGGATGTTTACGATTAGATTTTATCCTGTGCTTATGTTCGAGGATGTAAGTATACTAACAAAAACAATAAATACAAAAAGAAGGCAACTATTTATATAAAAGTTTAAGTAGTTAATACAAACTACTGACAGACTAAAATCTATAGATATTTATGTGCCTAAATAAAAGATAATAATAAAAAGCAATCTACGCATCCAATACACAATATCTCAAATTAGAATGTCGGAAAGAGGAGAACAGAAGTAAACAAGCGTAGCAAGTACCTACCTTCATAAAGATCACTCAAAAGAAGACAGTAACCTGTCTAAGTGATATAGCGTGAAGCTAAAAAGGAAAGCAATGGCAAGTGAAGAAGATGTCACTCCTGACTTTTTAAAACAATGTTAATCCCAATGGCCTGAAATTTATATGCATCTGTATTGGTAGTAAAGCGTAGCCAATGATTAAAATCTGTATTTGTAGTAAACGGTAGCCAATGATTAAAATCAATCCACTTAGTAAAAATTAAATTTATAGGAAAAAATATACACCTCCAATTGACAACCTCTTTCGTTTAATAATGTGGCTGTCTCGTATCGTAGGACATCGTCGTGTAACTAAGGGTATGGCGTGTGCCATACCCTTAGTTCCTAATTTTTCAGACTCAGTTCCTAATTTTTCAGACATTCCGTGTTGTACTCAACATTAAAGAAGAGTTTTCTTTAAGAAGAAACATAAATAATGAAAATTGGAGATAGGTGTTATAATCTGGGTTGGCCGTACTATAGTACATATTCATAGTATGCCGGAGAATTGATTGTTCATTTACTGAGATAAGTACTTCTCAATATTTCTACAGGAATGGGGCAAGCGTTGATATTGTCATAAATTAGGTTTAGGGCTAAGTTATGTAATTACATTTAGTTTAAGAGAAAAACAAAATTTTCAGACTGTATTGTAACTGTTCTCTCGTACACTTTTAAAGAATATATTTATCGAATATAACGTTTTGGCTTGTGATGTGGTCTTTCATCGTAAGTAGCCAAAAATCTTTTAAAGTTTCAGAGATTACTATGAAAAATTTGTATCTCATAAATTTTGTATTAATCAGAACCATCAGAAATTATTTTTCCAATAATATATTGATAGTGCCAATAGAAGATAATTTGATAACTGAAATCTCTAAAACCTTGCATTATTGTATATCTTCCTCTCCATTATAACGGTTCACTGTCACTAGTACTGTCAAAAGTAGAAAGAACTAGGGCAACAACCCTTCCCGTACACCGTGAATTCCTACCAGAGCTTGGCAATAGTATTAGTAAGTAATCATTAAATTTGACGGGAGTCTTGTGAGTGACCTTTCTGAAGGTACTTGTTACGCTCGTTTACCTATATTAAGATTGTATTATAACGGCGATTCGTGAAGTTATAACTTACCAAATTTTATTTGAGTCAATGCAGAGTAGCCTATAGGTATTTTATACATAATGCGGAGTTTAAAAACAAAGCGTAAATGTAAATTAAAATAGGCTATGGTAGTCTGACGCTGCGCTTTGCCTTGTTGTTAACAAGGAGTGAAGTAAAGAAAAATATTTTTTTAATTGAGAATATTAAACATGTTACTTTCTCGAGTAGGGACACAACGGCCCAAAATATAGTTATTATAATTATTTACTCAGCTTCACGCTGTATCCCGCACTTGGCAGGGTAGGCAGAGGTAACTAGGGAATTTAGTGTTAAGACACTATCACGTTCCCCACTTTCCGCCAAATTTAAGGTATTGCGTATTGAGTGGCGAAACTTATTAAACGTTACCAAAGCGTAGAAATGAATTAATATTTAAATTCATTAATATTTTCTTTTTTTTAAGTTTTAAACTTCAATTAGGTATTTAAGGTTATTAGAAATGGTTCAGTTATTATGACTTATATAAATATAGAACACTAATAACAAATATAGTACATTTTTTTATTTGTAGTGTTATATATATAAATTGAATCTAGGACAATAATAACAACAATGTTTTATAGTTTTCAGGCGACATAGAATTTCGGAGCAATTAAAAGTAGAAAAGCAAGTTTTCCCAGAATGTATCCAGGCTCCATCAAAATATTGTAACAAAAGAAAAAGCACCCTTGATATTTCAATAAATGACAAAGAAAATATAATACCTTCTTATCCAGGTGAAAACATTTCATGTCCCAAAGTTTTAGAGATGGAAAATAAAAATATCTATGTAAAAAAATGGTTGGATTCAAACTTGCAAGGTCAAAACAAACAACGTAAAGCTTTCACTGATTTAGGAGTGAATAGAAACTTAACTAAAGAAAGTATAGGATCAGTTATACATAACATTTAAAAGAATAATAATGATAAAAGAAAAATAAATAGAACTTTACGTAAAAGAAATAAATACATAAGTGATGAACCAATGAAGAGAAAACTTAAAAGAAAAGTAACCTCTCATAGTAAGTTACAAATAGTAAAGAAAAATATTTTTTTAATTGAGAATATTAAACATGTTACTTTCTCGAGTAGGGACACAACGGCCCAAAATATAGTTATTATAATTATTTACTCAGCTTCACGCTGTATCCCGCACTTGGCAGGGTAGGCAGAGGTAACTAGGGAATTTAGTGTTAAGACACTATCACGTTCCCCACTTTCCGCCAAATTTAAGGTATTGCGTATTGAGTGGCGAAACTTATTAAACGTTACCAAAGCGTAGAAATGAAGATATTGAAAATATTAAATAATTAATTTCCTCGAGTGGCGATGGAATCCCCAACCTGTCTTTTAAAATCCCAAGGTTGTACCCCTGCGCCACGACAGGTCTGTATTATATTATAATTATATATATTTCTATAAACGATTTAATTACTCCGGTTACGATTATTGCCATATATATTTCTACTTGTCAGTCTGTCAGCTTGACCTGCTTGAACAACACATTTAATAGTCTAACAAAGTTTATTTCCTTTATATTTTTGTGATATATTTGTAGAAGATGGTGCAGTCAAGCTCTACCGTTTTAGAACCTTTTTTATTATTACGCCACTCCCATTGAACATAGCGTGATGTTCTACCCTATAAATGCCTTCATTGATAATTTTTTTCCAACCAGTGGTTAGTTTTTTTGATTAATGCGTTCAATTACATAAACTTCTACTTTATAGTATTATTTAAATTAAAAAAAAATACTTTAGCAAATAGTTTATGCCATATGCTTATCGATTCCTAAAAGTAGCTTATGAATATGATTATGATTAGACACAGATAAAAAAATCTTTCTTTTTTTTATTTCAAGGTAATAATATATATTCAATAAAATATTTTACTTTTTTTCTCTAACTTTAAGTAAATGTAGTCTTCCAGTCTATAACAATTTAGTGCTTTGAAATTGTATAGAAACATAGGATAATATAAAATACTCGAAATGTATATTTGTTTAACATTATCTATGCTCTTGAGTCAAATGACATCAACACGTAACAGTAAATATAACTGTTTCATTAATATTTTCTTTTTTTTAAGTTTTAAACTTCAATTAGGTATTTAAGGATATTAGAAATGGTTCAGTTATTATGACTTATATAAATATAGATCTTGCAGTTGAATATGTGAAAGATATAGTAAAAAATAACAAATGTATAACTTGGTGAGACAACATTCTTCGAAACTTAAAAATTAAGTAAAATAACATTATTTATGATATAAATATGGTAAATTTTATCTTGTAGCGATCGATTAAACGCAGTTTATTTAAGATATACTTGTGGGCATTTTAATTGCCAAAATTGTGTTTTTATTGCTGAGGAATGTTTGTTATGCGTAACTCCACAACCTGTAATAAATAATTCTGTAGATAAACCTTTATCTCAACGCACAGAAAACATTTCAAAATTACTTACTTCATTTCAAGACTTATTTAATTTAAATGGTACATTTTTTTATTTGTAGTGTTATATATATAAATTGAATCTAGGACAATAATAACAACAATGTTTTATAGTTTTCAGGCGACATAGAATTTCGGAGCAATTAAAAGTAGAAAAGCAAGTTTTCCCAGAATGTATCCAGGCTCCATCAAAATATTGTAACAAAAGAAAAAGCACCCTTGATATTTCAATAAATGACAAAGAAAATATAATACCTTCTTATCCAGGTGAAAACATTTCATGTCCCAAAGTTTTAGAGATGGAAAATAAAAATATCTATGTAAAAAAATGGTTGGATTCAAACTTGCAAGGTCAAAACAAACAACGTAAAGCTTTCACTGATTTAGGAGTGAATAGAAACTTAACTAAAGAAAGTATAGGATCAGTTACACATAATATTCAAAAGAATAATAATGATAAAAGAAAAATAAATAGAACTTTACGTAAAAGAAATAAATACATAAGTGATGAACCAATGAAGAGAAAACTTAAAAGAAAAGTAACCTCTCATAGTAAGTTACAAATAGTACCGAAAAATGATCAAAATGAGAATGATGAGAGTGGAATTTTTATTGATGAAGACGTAATAGTGATAGATGAGAGTCAAAATGTGAATATTGATAAAGATATGCTTGCTTGTCAAGCTATAGCAGAGGCTGAAAAAAAACTACATGTATCTATAGATAAGGATATCAGTATAATTACCAAAACAAAACTCCAAAGTATGCTATACAAAGTGCCATTTTATAAGAAAAGCTCATTATATGAAACATGTAACTTATGTAAAGAAAATATTAATTATAATAATACAAGTGATTTGAACCCTGTTACTATTATCATTGATAGTAAAAGCTTTGTGACTACTCTGAACATTTCAAATTGTAAAGAGAATTTAAAAAAAAATAATTCAAGCAAGTCTGTTGCAATACAAACTGATGACAATATATTAAATGTTAATAGTTGTTGCAACATTGAAAACAATAAAAACAAGACTTGTAATAAAAACTTTAAGGAAAATATACAGACTTCTAATTCTAATAAAGAAAAAGGTATAATAGTATCAGAGTCTGAAGCTGATAGCGATACAGATGTAGAAATTGTAAAAACACTTAATACTATTGCAGATATTCACACCACTGCTTCTCAGTAAGGAATATTTACTTATTTTAATTCTGTTGTAAAAAATAATAAAAAAAAAAACAAAATATAAGATCTTGTCAATATTTATTTAAAAAAAAATTAAGAAAAATTATTGTATCTTACAAAACACTGCTGTTAAATGAGATACAAGAATGCCAAAGATAATAATAACATGTTAAATTAATAATAATATGTTGAAAAGGAAGTTCTATGCTTTGTTCTAAATTTATATTGATAAAAGATATATCTTACATCATACCTTAAAGGATTCACTATAATGTTAATCCACACTTAGGAGAGAAAAAATCTTATTTAAAAAATGTATAATGCCTCCTGAACAGGCCTAACATGCCTGTTGTAAACTAAAAGAAATTGTATTTTTTCTTTCTAAATGATTTCAAAAGAAGAGAGTAAATGAAAAGAATGAAATTTAACATTTTGCCTAAGATTCACCCAATAAGGCAATTCTTAATCTTAGTAATATCTTGTAAAGAATATTTTTAGCAACATAAATATGTTATTTATTTTATTATAATTATATAATTAAAATAATATAGTTCAAGTATATTTTAGATTTTATTCGTATTTTTCTTGCTTTAGTTTTAGTGATTTCAAAGTGCTGACCCCTTTGGAACATTTACAAAAAGAAGGTAAACAGAAAAAGAATATCAAACGTGGGCCTTCTCCTCTCAGCACCGATTCTTCTGACAAAGAAAACTATGACCCAAATAGAGCAAAGAGGCAAAAATTTAATAAGAAATCGAAAAAGTAGATATTTGTTTATTTAAATGAACTGTTAACATACTTGTTATCTACTCATGTATATTTTTTTGAAATAAAACAAATATATTTTTAGTGATTTTTCTATGTATGTATATGATATTTTCCAATTTTGTTTATTGGTGTAACCTATTTACAAGTTATAACGTATACTACCTACTCATATAGTCCCTAAAAGGGCCAGTGAAATAAAAAATGTTTGCAAGTTTTTTCTTGTTTAATAATACTTGGGCAATTATAGATCTTCTAGATCTAAAGTATTAATAGTATAGTAATATAAATTATATTAAATAACACGGCCATTGATTTTTATCAACGTTGGTTTTGGTTTTTTCGTTGAGATCTTATAGTTTCAGTCCATATGAAAAAAAGCCATTTTTTTATATTTTATTTTTTCAACTAATATAAAAAAAATCAATAAAAAACAATTAAAACTACTGAAAAATGTATCCTGATTATATTCATAAATTCTTATTAGTTGTGATCACTGCATAACAGTAAATCACGATAACACATAGGTACTGAGTGCCTAATGCAATAATGAGAATAATAATAAACCCGCAGGGCAGCTTGTGGCGACCCCACGGACCTACGTCCTCTAAATTCAAATTAAAATATTTTTATTCAAAATAAGAAGTTACAACTTCGTTGTTTGAACGTCAAACAATTTACCACCAGTTCACAAAAGTTACTGCCTCAGACCTGAGAAGAACCGGCGAAAGAAACTCAGCGGGACATGTCCTGCCCTGTCCCATAAACGAATTACGGACTCGATGCAATCGAGTTACAGACGCACTAAGTTTAAGCCTATTTCTAGTATTAATATTATGTACATCACTGATTTTAGTAAACTTATTAATATTTTTCTTGACATACATAACATTGTCAAAATGTATTGAGATGCAACGGTCAATATATTAATATTTTTAAACATTTCCCTTAAAGAATCCTTAAGGCTTAAGTTGTAGATTGCGCGAATAGCTCGCTTCTGCAAGACAGATTGACCTAATACCGGCTGCATTACCCCAAAGTAAGATGCCGTAAGACATAATACTGTGGAAGTTGCTAAAGTAAACAAGGCGAGCCGTTTCCTCATCAGTCAATAGTCTAATTTTTTTTACAGCGAAAGCTGCAGAGCTCAGTCTATTCGCCAATCTATCAATCAAAGTCTACTCTAAAGTATCCTGCGTCCCTGGCTTGCCCTTATTGACAGAATGGAGTGTAAGAGCTACATGCTCGCAAGGATGGAAGTGCTCAATTTGCGTAATAGTGTGGAAACCCACTCACGAGTTTCTCGTGATGGTGAAACCGGTGAACGCGTCTCTTCATCCTTAGCCGACCACGCTGATGTTACACCGCTTTGTGGGGGCCCGAGTCACCGTTCGTCAACCATTCAATTTGAGACGTAGAAAGGAAAAGTCTGTAAGTCTCTTTCAATAGCCTAGTTCTCGACTCATCCAAACTACATTCCATAGTCCCAATTTAGTTTTTCCTATAGTTTTCACGCATTATCCGGACCATCTCTGAAAAATCTCTGGTTACTCAGGGATGGATCCCGGCTAATGCGTCACAGCAAAATATTTTAATATTTTTATTATTTTTTAAAGTGAAATAACTCCACACTTAGGACAGAAAATACTAAACTGAAATTTAAAAAGCGTATAAAAATTTTGAACGAAACAGGATTTGAACCCGCGCCTCTTGAAAACCATTCAAGCGCTCTGACCAACTAAGCCATTCGTTCTCACTAAGCTCTGTCAAAATTCTTATACGCTTATTACAACTTATTATGTTGTTAGTATCTTTGTAGGGAGATTTTTACAAATTTCCACAACCCAAATACAACTCGTAAAAATTATCGTTTGGCAAGAGAGAATCCAGTCTAAATTTGCTGTTTCCTCTGCCTTAAGGTTATCTAAAATACTAAATAAATAGTATTTAGTATTTTAGATAACCTTAAGGCAGAGGAAACAGCAAATTTAGACAGGGATAGGGTATAATTTATAAAATAAAATCCGTTTCGGTTATATCATAATTAAGACGAATGGCATATGCCTACATTAAAAAATAGTGAAAAAGGACAAATGAGTAAAAAGAAACAAAATATAGGTTTGAGGTACGGTTGTATTGTCACAGAATGCTTATATCACGATCACCACCAGCCGGAGGAGCCACCGCTTGACCAACCGCTGCCGCCTCCACCTCCGCCGCCGCCGAGCTTCCAGCCTCCACCTCCGCCACCGCCGAGCTTCCAGCCTCCACTTCCGCCTCCACTTGACCATCCGCCGCTGCCGCCACCGATTTTCCAACCACCGCTACCACCTCCGAATCCGCCTCCATGTCCACCTCCGTAACCACCTCCTAAAATACAATTAAAAATAAATTAATTTAAATTATTAGTTCTAGAGTCTTGTCTTGTTTTGATACCAGGTTTAATCACAAATAAATAGTTTTTATTGTTAAAGATTTCTTCTATGTGGTCGGTGAAATTAGAATAATGTTTTTAAAATAAAATAGATAAGTACCTATTTAGATATTATTATTAATGTAATATAATAGGGCCCAAGATAGTGACTTCTTTAATTTTGTCTGTTTGCATGTTTAACTATTTCTCAGTGCGTTTGTACGAGCTATTAATCTCAGAAATGGCTAGCCAGTTTTCACTTTTATATTTTGTCAACTTTCCTTTAATAATAATATATAAAAAATTATGTCAATTAAAAATATTTAGTTAAAAGCTAGCAACTTCATAATTGGGAAACGATGTTCATAACATCAGGATGCATTTAATACAGACATTATTTCGAAATTCATAACTACTAGTAAATCTACTTTACCATGAAGTGAATGGATGACCCTCTTGTTCTGTCTTTTGACCTCTCTCATAATGTGTTGATGCGGTGTGCGCATAATAGCACTTTTAAATCTTTGATGCTTACCTACTGGCAACTCTCATTTTTATATAGGATGTAAAGGTCGATTTACTATTACATATAAGATTCGATAAATGAAATCATGGGAGTATTTTTTAAGGAATGTAATCCCATAACACCGAGGGGGACTACGTACTGGTCGACGTAATTTTGCTGTTATAGCTTTTTTTTTAATAATTCTATAAATGTTTTGTTTGTAAATTAAAATGGAATGTAGAATTATAAATTGACTTATGATAACTTAGTTTTCATTACTCTAAAAATACCTACATCGTAATATTCACGAACTATTAAGATCAAATAGCAAGGCAGTATTAATTTCTAACCGCATTTATTTACATCATTGTGTAAAGTTCTTACATGGATTATATTTCACGTAAAATCTTTGAGTATCCTTTCTAAATACCTACAGAATAAAAATAGAACTTACCGAAACCGCCGCCGCTACCGCCTCCGCCGCCACCAGAGGTGATGATTTTGATGATTTTTACTTCTATTAGATATATTTTAATTTAGCAGTTTAAGTATTTGATAGTCACAAGGTAAGTGATGTGTGAAGAAAGAGAGATAAGAAATTGAGTTGTGGTACATCGTCATAAGTGCGATTGTGTGTTCGATCCCTACTCAGAGAAATACATTATTTCATTTCTTCGTTTTATTAACCAAAAATCAGGTAAAGCACGGCGACAAGGTAATACGCCTCTCAACAGACAATGGCTTCAGAATTCGGCGGAAAGTTTAGAACAGAGTGTCCTACCACTAGGTTCCCTCGGTCTACCCTGTTATGTATTTTTATAGAATGGAGCAAACAAAATATCATTTGCATTTTTTTTGTATGTAATTTATGTTAACAATATAAATTTAAGTGTCACTCACGTCCGCCGCTACCGCCTCCATAGCCACCGCCGCCTCCATAGCCACCGCCGCCTCCACCACTTGACCAGCCACTGCCTCCTCCGCCACTAGACCAGCCACTGCTTCCTCCACCGCTAGACCAGCCGTTGCCGCCGCCGCCACCCCCAGACCATCCTCCACCGCCTCCGCGAGACCAACCGCCACCGCCGCCGCCTATGTAACCGGCATTCACAGCCACTGCTAGGGCTAAAAGACAAACGAAAACCTGGAAAAAATAAAAACATTTTCTTAATTTATTCATTGCACATCGATCATAAATTAATTTTATTCGTAAAAGCTTTAAGAGTAGAAAACAATAATTAAGAGATTTATATACAAAATTTTAACTTTTATATAGGATGATCTGGAACACAAATATATTTTTAAAAATATTTTTTACCGTTCTCAGTTAAAATAATCATTTGAATAGTAAAATAATAATATAAAAACATTAAATTGAACCATATGACAGAGCGTGGTGATACAAGAGCTAGATGGTTTTACCTTCATGTTGGTGGTATGCGATATGTTGGTTGAGGGGTCGACGGTTAGTTATATATGCGGACTAGACGCCCCACCTGGGAGTGCGGAGACCGTGAGACGAGCTAGAGAACGGAAGCTGTTCCGCGGCCAGTCGTGATGCAAGCCATTGTCCCTGCGGCTCGAGTGAACTCAGATTAGAACATCAATGTGATTGTAGAAATGGGATTACTGATTATATTCATTTAAGTAAACGAATTAACAAACCACATTAATGCTATAACCATATTACCTGTCCAATAAACCTCGCACATATGTATTATTTTGCGATTTTACATTTTATATATTAATTTGTTATACTATTTTTGATACCTAAATAATAAAATCCAAAATTATTATGTTTATACGTTTTTTATCTATAAGTGCCTAGTCATCATCAATAAGTACTTACGGTACATCACATTATTTGCAAGCTTAGATATATTAAAGCACTTTTACGTAACGTTACATTATATTACGTAGCTGTTTGTGTGTCCTCTAAAAAAATACATTAGTATCAAGTATCATTTATATATTTATTCAAACTACAATGCATATAAAATATTTTAAAAGGTAAATAAAAGGTAAATAATTGAAATTGATTTATTTTTATACAATTATTTTAAGGCCCTAATTGAATACAGTATAAAATTGCTACTGTTGCAGCGCCAAAATTAGCCTACTAGATCAGGTTCTACTACCATATTTTCTAAAATTGACCCTTCTGCTGATCTATGTCGTGGTATACTGGTAGATATATTTACTTTGGGCACGGTATGCTTTAAAATGGGGCGCTAATCCCAAAATTCACCACATTCAAGCATATATAAGCCGAATAATCAAACGAATTTTTCTTTTCTTAGTAAGTTGGCAATATAGAGGCGAACGTCTAATTATTATTATAGCCCATATAGGCAAGAATAGTCAGTCACGTAGTTATAAATTACCAATTTAAAAGTAATTGAGTTATGAGTTCTTTCAAACCGGAAACGTTGAGAAGAAACAATTTTTAAATATCAGAAATAACTAAAGAGTCGCCCTGAATACGAAAGAATTCTATCCACCGCTGTATATTTAAAAATAGCCGTGCCTTTAACGTAAGTAAAAATTACATTAGGTTTAAATATTTAAGTGTGCTTTGAATTACTCAATAATGATGTTATACATAATTCTGTCTAAATCGTACATACAATTAAGTTACATTCTAGTGTGAGCGTCGCGTTCAAATGTGAATTGTTGCAAGATTAAGTAATTGCTGACCACTAAGTTTACCGGATCACGATTCATTCGCATAAGCCACTCATCGAAGTGCATCTTTTCTTAAATGTTTGTCGACACTATGAAACATTGAGTAATTCAGATAGGTATATTTATTAATACCAATTTATATATTTTTTTTATCTGTAAACACACTAAACACTTCAAACTTTATATATTTTTTAGTTACCACTTTATGTTAAGCGTATTATAATATTTATGTTATGATATACCTACCTATCAACTAAAAAACACATTAAAAATATCTCTTCAGTCTTTTTCTCTTAGCTTCACACTTAGTGTTAAGATATTCCGTTCCGCTGCTGTTCCTCACTTTCCGAGGCATTGCGTGTTGAGTGGCGGATCTCAATGCCGCGTTTTGCCTTGAACCAGAGCGAAAAAATATTAAATTTTCATTTTGTCGAGAGGGAATCGAACCCATAACCTTTCGTGTCCAGTCACCCGCTTGTGCCGCTACGCCACGATAAGCTTCATTTGAAAAAATATATTCTTATTAAAATAAGCACAATTATATGTGTAAACAACTTACAGTTCTGTAAACTCAAACAATATACACATACACTCGTGGCAAAATACACAAAAAAAAACCTTGTGCTAAGACTTGAGAAATATCACCGGGAGAATTAGCGTAATTAAATTTATTATGCATATACCTTTTATTTTTATAAGTAATTTTATAGTAGACAAGTAAGTTCACCCGGCGTCATCTAAGCGCATTACTTCATTCATTCATTCATTTCTTCAATTATGGCGTTTCGAGCGTGCCAGTTGAGCACAGTTCATTTCGCCAATGTCACGTTGTATGGAGGACTCACGGGAAGAATTAATCAGTACAAAAGGAATAATTGTACACAATAATATAATACATGTAAAAAAGGGACCCAGTAAAAGCGCATTACTGGAAGGTGCAATCTATAAGGCGTCAAATTTTAGTTAATTTACAAATATCATTAAATACGTATGTTAAATGTGTAAGTCAATAGTAGTACTTTATACTAAAATTCTGTTTACGGATTTGCACGCTAGAGCTTCACAATAATTGATTCACTATTCTGCATGATTTTCGTGTGAACGAAGGTAATGCAGAATATAATATTATCATTTAAAATATGGAGAAAAGACTTTTCTTTTCAATATTTGTAACATTGAAAAGTAAAGTTTCAGCAATTAAAACAGTTTATAAAAAAGCTATTCTACCTTGCCAAATTATACTTTTTGGCAATAATTTTGGGAACGAAAATTTGTAAAAATCTTAGGGATACTTGACGAGTCAAGAAATGCAACAAACAAACCAACCCTCCAAACAATCACTACCTTGTTTTGGCAAAATGCTTGTAGCTGTCAAAGTGATAATCCGATTTTCATAAAACATAGACGTTGTCCAAGTGCGTCACGACGGCTTCAAATTATAAATAAGTATACCTAATGATATAGTAACTAAGACACAAAATGTGTTAGTAGAATACGTAAAACATTTTAAAAGTGTGTTTGTGTTTGGCAAAGCTTTAAAATAATATTTCAGTAGAAATATGAAAATGTATCTTGTGATTGTATCTTTGCGTGCGAAGAACTAATAATTATGAAGTCTTTCTGCAGCAAACACACAGTAAACCTTACGTACTATATAATGACAAGGAAATGAAAGTTCCAACGTAACGCAAATGTAAAGTTGATAAAAGTTCATTTTCTTATTGAGATAAATGAAAATATAGGTAATATCACATCGACTTAATATTTCTTTTTTTTTATGTTGTAAGCAAATTGCGAGAAACTCATTACAATACTTTCGTGACCCTTCCAAGGAGTGGCGTGGCCTGTCGTGGCGCAGAGGTATAAGCGTGTGACTGTTGACGCGACAGGTTGGGTTCGATCCCTACTCGTAGAAATGAAATCTTTAATGTTCTCAAATTATATATTTATTGTTTTCATTTCTTCGCTCTGGTAAAAAGGCAAGGTGCGGCGTTGAATTTTGCAACTCAATACGCAATGCCTTAAATTGTACGGAAACCCACTTTCCGTGAAATAGAACGTCGAAACTTAATACTAGGTTTCCAAGTTCCCTCTGCATAACCTACCATGTGTGACATATAGCATTAAGCAACTCTTCTACTAAATATTTTTCCAGATAGTATTCCTGAATTTTAAAAAACCAATGGTCTTAATATAGGTATATTGTGACCTTGTCTAAAAACTTGTAGCCAGATTTACTAGCGCATGTAAGAAGCTAGAGCAGGATAGTGCAAAATGATCCCTTTAAAACATGTATATGTAAATTTTTCTATAACTTCAAATTGACATTAAACTACAAATTTAACAAGTGTTGCTTTGTGTTGAAATATGGGAAAAAAGAATGTTTACAGCCGGTTCAGCTATTTTTTAATCTATTTTTTACACAAAAGTTAACGACGAATATATAGGTTATATACTAATGCTACATAAGTATTTATTTGTTTGCACTCTATAGGAGTCTAGACCTGTCTAGAGTAAAAAACGAATATACTGCAATATAAAAATAAATAAAAATAAAGATACTGCAATATAAACGTCTTTAGAGAGGCTACTCTAGATAGGTCGATGACGGTTCTGTCTCCGCATTTAAGGATCTGGTATGTTAATAATTTTTGCCATACAAAATTCAAAACATTTAAAGTTATATATAAGTGGATAATGGAAAGACAAAAACAATATTGGAAAAGAGGAAAATGTAGTTTGATCGTATTTCTTGATCTTTTATTTAATTGCATAAAATCATCGTTTTATAAAAGTAAAAGTTTACAATATGCATATTTTTAGGTTCTTACACAACGTTTTTAGTCTTAAGATGTAAAATATATTTGAAATAGTTATTTCATATCAAATATTCTTTTTAATAAATGTTGAGAAAGTAAATCTATCTATATAAATAAAAGGGAAAGGTTACCTACTCACTCACTCATCACGAAATCTCAGAAACTACAAGTTCTGTTCCTGCTTGGTTTTATGTAGATGTTCAATAAAACGAGATGTCGCGAACCTTACGGACCGAATAGCTTTTATGAAACTTGTGTACTACATATACAAAGAGTATCGTATTTGGCAACCTATGAAGGAATTTTGTGATATTCGACCCCTAAGGAAATATTTTTGAGATTAATCGTTTATATCATTCAAACTTTTACGTTACTGCAACTGTTAAGAGTATAGAATAGCCACGAATTAGTTTTCATTTGAAGAAATCAAATAAAATAACCATTTAACATATTTAAAAAAATTATTAATTACAAGTTGTTTTTTTATAAATATATTTAATTTATTATATTATAGATAAAGATCATAGTCCAAATATTGCTTATACAGCAAAAAATAATTTTCATCTCATCACTATCTATAAAATTAATACTTTTGTAACCTTTATTAATATCCTTTGGATTTGAACGCAATGGAACGGTGATGATTGTTTATTATGCGTAGAAGGTTACGAAGGCAAGTAAATACTTAATAATTATAAGTTACTAGTTGCTACAAAAAACTCGCTTTAGCCAAGGTTGTGATGGCATTTGCTTTTATTCTTAAATATTAGGTTGTTATAGAGTCTATGAATGAAATTGAAAAGTCCAATGAATGGTATTTAGTCAGTGATTCTTTCTACCTGTAAAATCCAAGCTTCCGTAAATTATTAAATATCTCTCATTACATAATCTAGCCTAGATTTATTAGCTTCATTACTAAGATCGAGAGAGACAGAAAAAATCGCAGTATGCTGCGTTGAAGCAGGAATACTAGCCATGATAGCAATAATACCAGAGGAATATTTCGTTAATACTAAAGTATTCTACTATAAGTATAAAAAATTGATGAATGGTTGTAAAAATAACTTTAAACCGATCAGACCGAAAATCGTGAAGAAGTACCTAACCATTATTATTGAATACCTACATAGTAATGTTTATTTTAGGATTCCATGCCTCAAAAGGATAAAGGGAACCCTAATAGAATCACTTTGTTGTTTGTCTATCAACACCATTTATCTCGAGATCACGAGGCGGTATCAAGCTGAAATTAATAATCAATATCCAGGACGATCTTTTGAATTATAGAAAATTCAAGATTCTAAGTCAACGTAATTAAAAGATACTAGCATTATCGCATATTTTTTACTACATTTTGCTCCATTATGAAATTCGCAGCGTTGTCAAAAACTGAAGAGATATAGCTATCTAAACTAAAAAGATAAAGTTATAAGAGATATAAAGGGAACATGAGGAAAAATTAAAATTAATAGGCACTTCAAATTCAAATTCAAATTCAAATATTTTTATTCAAAATAAGAAGTTACAATTTCGTTTTTTGAATGTCAAACAATTTACCACCAGTTCACAAAAGTTACTGCCTCAGGCCTGAGAAGAACCGGCGAAAGAAACTCAGCGGGACATGTCCATTCTTTTTTTTTATCAAAAACTTTACATCATATAATTAAGTGACAATGATACACTTGAAACAGCCTGGAGCGAGCATTTTATTCCCAAGGCGTGTTATCATTTATAAAATCGTTAATATGGTAATAACCTTTAACACACAAACGTCTTTTCACAACTTTTTTAAATTGTGAAATAGAAAATTCTCTGACGTTTTCTGGGATCCTATTGTAAAAGCGTACACCCTGTCCCATAAACGAATTACGGACTCGATGCAATCGAGTTACAGACGCACTAAGTTTAAGCCTATTTCTAGTATTAATATTATGTACATCACTGATTTTAGTAAACTTATTAATATTTTTCTTGACATACATAACATTGTCAAAAATGTATTGAGATGCAACGGTCAATATATTAATATTTTTAAACATTTCCCTTAAGGAATCCTTAGGGCTTAAGTTATAGATTGCGCGAATAGCTCGCTTCTGCAAGACAAAGATTGACTTAATACCGGCTGCATTACCCCAAAGTAAGATGCCGTAAGACATAATACTATGGAAGTAGCTAAAGTAAACAAGGCGAGCCGTTTCCTCATGAGTCAATAATCTAATTTTTTTACAGCGAAAGCTGCAGAGCTCAGTCTATTCGCCAATCTATCAATATGAGGTCCCCACTGTAATTTGGAGTCAATGGTGATACCGAGAAATACCGTAGAATCAATAGGCTCTACGGCTTCACCATTCAAAAGTACATTGGCTTTCACAATTTTCGTTTGGGGTGTTCTGAATATTACACATTTTGTTTTTTTACTATTTAACAGTAAGTTATTAGCGCTAAACCAATGTACTATTTTGGAGAGAGCATTGTTTACTTCGTCATATACTATTTGTCTTCTTCGCATTTTAAAAATCAACGAAGTATCAGCAAACAATACTATCTCAGGGCTCCTCTCAACTAAATAAGGTAAATCATTTATATATATTAAAAAGAGAAAAGGACCAAGAATAGACCCCTGTGGGACCCCCATACTGATTAGTGAGCCAGGAGATTTCTTGCCATTCACATCAACCTTCTGAACCCTGTTAATTAAATAAGAAGACAGAAGATCGAGTGCACGTCCTCTTATGCCGTAATGATGTAGCTTCATGGTCAATGTCGAGTTCTGGACGCAATCAAACGCCTTGGATAAGTCACAGAACATGCCAAAAGCATCCTGCGAGCCTTCCCACGCCTCATAAATACTCTTTAAGAGACCTACGCTGTCGTCGGTAGTGGAGCGACCCTTAGTAAAACCAAATAGTAAAACCACTTCGTTTCGTATTAGTAAAACTATTTCATTAACATTACAAACTTATATTTGTAGTTTTATACAAAATGAGCATATTGGGCAAATTTTAATAAGAAAGCTACATAAATACAAACAAGCATACAAAGGTTAAGATTGATAAATATAATATCCGTTTTTTGTTGTGTTTGTATCCCCGCAGTCGGGTAAGAACAGAATATTTTTTTGTAAGAAGTTAAAAGTTAAATAGTTTTAAACGAGTAAAACTGATTTTTTCGTATTAAATCCCTTCTCATGTAGTCTTGATTAATTTGCAGTTACCGCTGGTGTACTGCAAGGTTATTCACTGTGTGAAATTTAATAACAAAAAGTATTTTGTTATTTCTTCACACATTATATTAGTCTCAATATATTTAACTAGGCTTTTCCCGCAATTTCGTTAGCAGGAATTGCTTTTATTACTCGTGCCAATACTGTGGATAATTATTTATTTTTTTAAAAATTCCGTGTAATTATTTTAAAGTTTATATTTTTAATAGGTACTGCTTAGTCGAAAAAATATACTGAATTGACTTGTCAAGTCAATTCAGTATATTTTTAAAGAGGTATTATATAGATAAACATTCCAATAGTTTAATTCGAGGACCTGAAGTTTCACATTATGCGTTGCATGACCTTTAGTTTTTCTTTGATTTTTATAACATAGTGCTCGTAAAGTTCAGCAGTTTTACTTTAGCATCCTTAAAATACATAAATTCACTATATCTTTAAATTTACTATATATTTTAAAATCTGGCCAGTTTTTTTATTCAATGTTTTACTAGTGAACCACTTGTTTTGGCCTTGCTCTTTGCTTTTTTGTTTTAAAATAATTATTGAATTGTTTCACATTATTCAGATCATATAACAATAATAAAGGTTCTCTAGGTTATGAGTAGATTATATGCAAAGGAGTGTAGGAGTTATTGTTAACTAGCATACTGAGGTATTCAAACTAAACGCATTGCAGTTATATTTCGTGGGAACTTTTATTTTCTTAGATTAGGATTTAGGTATATGTATTGTAAGACACAGTCATTAAAATATACCTAAGGAGCAATTAAAACAGAAATTCAATGACTCATAGTTCTGCTATTGTGTCTAACAAAGTGCCTATGATAGTTCATATGACAAACTACATTACATACACAAAATTGACCTTATACACTTATTTGTTATAATGTTAATAAAACACAAATACTTAACTTATCTTTTAATCCTATTTACTACGTCCTATTATCTAATATTTTTGTGGTTACTGAGCAGGTTAAAGACCAAAAATTATATTGATGCTTTAATAGTTCACGTTGTAGTACATACTGTGCTATTATTGAACCAAGGCAAGAGATACAGATTGCGTAAATTGAAAGTTAAACAACAATTTTGATTGACGCTTTACTTGTCTATAGAATATTATATGGTTGCAGTGAGTTAGTATTTTTTCAATTTATCAGATAATATAGGGCTTAGGTGTGCAAGAGCACGTTGAAGCTGACTGTTTCAGAAATTAATTGTTTCACGTCCTTTAACACGCATTAAGATTATTCAGGGAAAACATTGGTCGTTTTGTTATATACATACTTGTGCTTCCTTTGTTTCAGTTCTTTCGTCATCGCGTAGAGAAATTATTATAAAATATCCAGGACTACTGTCCCTTGGAGTACAACAAAAATTAGAAGCCTTAGAAGCTTAATTTTCATCACAATAAAAAAATATGAGCATTTATGCATTATATATGAAATAGACTATAGGTTTATAGGCACATGTTGACAACTGATAATACTTAAACAATCAAACAAACATACAAAAGTAAAAAAAGTCGAAAATTGGAAATTTATAGGTATTTCAGAATAAAAAAACATTACAAACTTGTATAATTGTAATTCAAGACTTAACTTTGTCAGGTTTATTCGCTGTATAAAAAAACCTATTCGCCCAAACTTATTTTATCAACTTTCATAAGTAGTTCTTCCCGTTGACCTATAATCCTGAAATTAGTACGAAACAGGAATTGGTTGCATTTCACCGGTTTTTTTTACATCAAATTCAATAAAATAATAATTATTAATACGTAAGCATGTTACAAGGCAAGCCGGAGCGTTGAGTTCCGCCACTTTACACGCAATGCCTCAAATTCGGCGGAGAGTAGGGAACGGAAATGGACGGCAGTAAAACCCTCCGTTTGTTTTACCACTAGGTTCCCTTCTATCCTCATGCTATGTGCGGGATATTTTTTTTTATTTTTATTATATAAAAATGTTATACTTTTACTGTCCTGAGCTTACATGCATTTTCAATATAATCAACTAGTATAAATACTACATAACAAATATAAGCGCAAATTATTTCAAAATTATTACAGTTTTAAAATGTGATGAGTTTAGCGGCAATGAGCGAGGTGCGCGCCCTGAATATTTACTGCGAATGTGACTAAGTGACCAAGATGCCCAGGTCATGGATAGATTTTAGATAATAATTAAGCTGAGCTCCGAATTATTGCGAAATACGCTTGCTTACCGTGTAAATACCATGTTTGCTTAGTTTAATTTCGTAATATTGTTTCACAGATTTCAAATCAATAACAATTCAATTACAGTTTACAAAATGACTTAGGTACTTATATATACTAATATGTCTCAATATAATATACTGGATACTTCTATTAGATCATGTTTATATAATCATTGTTTATCTAATTTTTGTACGTAATTAGAAACAAGAGGCATTTTTTAAAAATTAATTGGTTACGTTTTTTTAAACGGATGAATATTTATCCGGGATATTCACGTTTATATTAACAACATTTTCTCATTGCTTAAAGCCAAAAAATAAAAAAATATGTCTATAATCTACACCATTTGACGTTTTTTGGCTTTGGAATGAGCCCTTAAAGCATTTCGTTTGATAAGGGGGCATAATGTTTTTTTTGGCAGTTTTTATTGTATTTTATTCAGGTGCCTGTCGGTATCATCGTGATGATCGAGAAGAGGGAATGTAGTAGTGTGTAAGTGTCTCTATACTCCATTTCCCCTTGGGGAGTTATCACCCCGATGATACCGACAGGGGTCCATACAAAAGTTAAGGGTCCATACAAAAGTTTCGTGCAACAATTCATTATTATAAAATTCTTTAATTTCTTTTAAAGGTTTTATGTTTACAGAAGATTTTAATATTGTTAAATGATGAACGAAAAAATAATAAGTAATTCTGAAATTACCTATGTCGCTTCTCCTGTATTTATATTATTAATTATTTTAATAAAAGATTTAATTTTATTTATTTCATTTAAATACTAAAAACATATTTTTTATATAAATTGTACATTAGTCAATATAAGAATAAGTTCGGCTTAGTTTTATTGATATGTAATTCATTTGACCATGAGTATATTTGAATATAAGTATTTCTCAACATGGTAATTATTTCAAGATGGTCTAATCTTAATAATAGGTTTATTTTTTAACCATAGTTAAGGTGGTCGTCCTTACGGCTTTTGGTGAATTCATTACACATTCACTATTACTCCGGAGGTCAGTGCTTTGATTTCTATGTTCGAAATAATTTACCATAGATCAAGTATGTTTGGTAGATAAATAACATCTCAGTTATTACCATACCATAGATAGATCAAGTATGTTTGGTAGATAAACAACATTCAAATCATAAAGATTCCTTATAAGGTGGTTAAAAAAACTTTTTAATGAAGTTTTCATATGAAATCTTAGTTCATTCTTATAGAGCTCAGAATTTGGAGCTCTTAATAACCTCGTAAATGAGAAACCAAGAGTTTTCGAATTCCAAATGAATACCTACAAACTTTTTTAATTGCAATTTAGGAGGTCTTATAGATTTATATATCACGCTATCTCAGCTTCACGCTGTATCCCGCACATGGCAGGGTAGGCAGAGCGAACTTGGGAACCTAGTGTTAGGGCACTCCATTCCACTTCCGTTTCCCACTTTCCGCCGATTTTTCTTTTTACTTTGTACCAGAGCGAAGAAATGAAAACATTAAATATTTTAAATTGAAAATATTTCATATTTCATTTCCTCGAGTGGGGATTGAACCCACGACCCACCGGTTACAGTCACACGTTTGCGCCGCTGCGCCACAACAGGCCTCGATAGGATCCGATAAACGCGATGATTATGGTTACGACTTCTTTTCGAAAACGGACATATTTAATTATTTTCATTATTTCGTTTTGTTTAGCCCAGCACTAAGCTTGCAGTCTCGAATTTAAAATTAAGCTACTGTCTAGCAGGGTAGGCTGAGGGAACTTGGCACCCTAGTGTTATGACACTTTGTTCCGTCCATCACTTTGCGCCAAATTTGAGGCATAGCGTGCTGAGTGGTGGTGCTTTAACGCCGACTTGCGCTTTGTTACGTAATGATATGAGTTTTCACTTCAGAAAAGACAAAAGTAAAAAGTAAACTATCTACATCGGTAATTGCAGGATTTCTTCATTTAAGTAATTCATTTAAACAATATTTATGCCTTTCATTTCATTTAATTCTGACTCAAAAGTACATTGTAATATATTGTGATACAATGTAATCTTTTCTTCTGATTGTTAATTGGTAAAGTTAGTTTGATTTGTGAAAAGAATGAGTGAAATGAAATTGTGGATAAAGGAAAATAAACAGAAATTGTTAAAAAAAATGTATATGTTTAAAATATGTTGTAATAATTTATATATTTATATATATAAGAGTAAATACTATAATTATCCCTCTTTTACCAAAACAAGGAAAAAAAACATTTCTTTGTGACGCAAGTTTACTTGAAAAAGGCTCAGCGTTTAAAATTCTATCTAACAGTCAATTTGCACTATTTTTGAAAATGCCTAAATGTCCGAACGAAAGAGTAAAAGAAATACGATAAGATATGGAACACAATAAAATATCTGACATAGCTAAAATGAGTTTTTCAATATTAAAACTGATAAAAAATATTAAAGGACCTAGATGTGACATGTACAACTACCAGACTTATCATTATTGTCTAAAGAGGCAAAAATATTAGAAAAACTGCTTCAATTTCAGTTTTTCAATCTATCTTTATTATTATTTAATAAATCAATTAGCCGAAGAAAAGACTAGAAAATGTATATTTAAATAAATTTAATATAATAATTTTTGTTTCTTATGTGAATTTTTTTATCCGTCATTTGGACACCCCAACTTGTTTTGATATGGGAGTTTAAGGCGCGCTACGACTACTTTTTTCGAGTTCGATAGAAAGTGTGTGCACTGTAAAGGCTATCATCACTATAACAGAGTTACCAAATCCTTTGACACGCAGTAGCGTGCCAAGCCAGGTTAAAGCCGAACAAACTGGCTTTACAATAGTTATTTTTATAATAACCTAATTATTGTAATGTCAACTAAGAAGAAGTTTCAGCCTTATTAATGTTAGACTTTTTAGGACAAGGTTGAAATTCTTTATAATGCGGTTGATATTTGTGCGATATCACGAAATGACATTTTTAAATACATTTTATATATAATAGCTCAATAATGACAATACTTTCTTGAAATATAAACATAAATATAAACATAAATGGTTAATGACAGAAATGTAACAAACAAATGTAAAATGGCATCTGTTTTATCTTATATTGCACTAAAAGAAAATTAATCTTAAGTCTGAACTTATTAATGGTGATAAAAAAGAGTTGCAGTAACTCTTATGATTAGTAATTAATTATTGATGAAAATGGTTTTCATTGTACCAATTATAAAATTGGGTTCAATTTCCACTCGGTCAAATAAATTATTTTCATTTTCTTGGCGTGTTTACAAGATAAAGAATGGGGTTGAGTTCTCATTCCTCACTGACACAGTAGAATTTGCCACATTGGAAGCAAATTTTGTTATTATTTGCCAGCATCATTACTACTGAACACTAAACTTATTGAAAACCAAATTCTCTTTAACTGTTTCGGTTTGAAGTTAATTCGTTTTATCTTTTCTTATTATGAATGGAGACCGAACCAAATCCTCGAAGCACTGTGATTGCGGATTCAATCTAACACACTACTTTGCGCACACTTGTGCCCCTGCGCTACTACAACCATAACATATTTATATCAAAATAAACAGTGCACGTATATAAAAATTAATTAACACATTAACATCCTATATATTGGTTTCTGATTTAATTTGTTGACGGAGTCAACAGAACGTTCATGTTTAACATTTTTGATAATGAACTTGGTTATCGTTTTCACAGATCGATAGGCACTGTAAAGCAGCTTTGATTAATGCTTTAATTTTCAGGCTACTCATAATCATTTGGTCCAGATTGATGTTGCAAGTTACGAAGTAGTTATCTTGATGCGGGGAAAGGATTGTCGACCCACTTGTTACAGCAATGGATATCGTATGATATTGCGTTAATTCCGTACGAAACGTTCTCGTTTCACCTCGTTATATTGCTCAAATTTTAATAACATCACGGTAATAGCAAATGTCGGAAAAGAAAATATAAATAATAATCATAATATAAAACCAATCGCTTTAGTATTTAAAATTGATAAGTACGTAAGTACTTACTCGTATGTCTGAAATAAGTAATTTCAGAAAAAAATATAATATATTTACAAGGCCTTATTGTATCAATATTAGCTAACATCACAGGGTAACGATAACGTGGAGCCCCATAAACTTTCGAATAAAACATTTACTGCCCACACGTAAAATACCTATATAAAATAAAACCATTTTATTTAACTTATTATTATAGTTATTGTAGTAGCAAAAAAAATAGCAATATCTGTCGTGGCGCAGAGGCATAAGCGTGTGACCGTAGACGACAGGATGTGGACTCGATCCGCACTCGAAGAAGTGAAATATTTATTTAGTTTAACACCTTCGTTGTATTTGAACTTCGCGGAATTTGAGTGCCGAGTTACCGGCACTCAAATCCCGCAAAAAGTGGGGTACGGTACGAAGTGTCTTAATAGGATCCCAATTTTCCCGGACATGTACGGGATACTTTAAAAAAATTGGGCGGAGTCGGGATAGAAGGCTCGTAAAGTTCTATGTCAGCCGTAAAAGTTCTATGGCGGCAACGTTCCAACCACTACAAGCACCATAAAATACCACAATTTTAGAACGCACCAGTGCATCTTCGCTGGTAAGAACTGTGGCAACGAATGCAGCGCTACGGACTGCCACCTAACACGAATGGGAAGTAGTATAAAACGTATCAAAAAATAGTGGAATATAAAAGGGTAAAAAAACCAGAAGATGAATATGTTATATGAGATGGGTCGATTAAGATGGACCACACGTCTGCGACTTGTTTAGATTGTTTGTATGTGCGACTGCTGCTTGAAAACAGGATTATGGCCAACCGATTGACGAGGTGCAAGTATCGTACCTTTATATAGTTACAGTTTAACAGAAAGATTGTAGTACCTATAGGGCCATCTGTCTGAATAGTTTGGGTAGTAAATTCAAATTCAAATTCAAATATTTTTATTCAAAATAAGAAGTTACAAGCTTCGTTTTTTGAACGTCAAACAATTTACCACCAGTTCACTAAAGTTACTGCCTCAGACCTGAGAAGAACCGGCGAAAGAAACTCAGCGGGACATGTCTTTTTTTTTTTTAATCAACTTTTACATCATATAATCAATTGTGAGAATGATACATTTGAAATAGCCTGGAGCGAGCATTTTATTCCCAAGGCGTGTTATCATTTATGAAATCGTTAATTTGGTAATAACCTTTAACACACAAACGTCTTTTCACAACCTTTTTAAATTGTGAAATAGAAAATTCTCGGACGTTTTCTGGGATCCTATTGTAAAAGCGTACACCCTGACCCATAAAACAATTACGGACTCGATTCAATCGAGTTACAGGTGCACTAAGATTAAACTTATTTCTAGTATTAATATTATGTATATCCCTTATCTTGGTAAATTCATTAATATTTTTCTTAACATACATAATATTTTCAAAAATGTATTGCGATGCAACGGTCAATATATTGATTTCTTTAAATTTTTCCCTTAAAGAATCTTTAGGGCCTAATTTATAGATTGCACGAATAGCTCGCTTCTGCAAGACAAAAATTGATTGAATACCGGCTGCATTACCCCAAAGTAAAATGCCGTAGGACATAATACTATGAAAGTAGCTAAAATAATCGAGGCGAGCCGTTTCCACGTCTGTTAATGTTCTGATTTTTTTAACCGCAAAGGCTGCTGAGCTAAGTCTATTCGCCAATCCATCGATATGAGGTCCCCACTGTAATTTAGAGTCAATGGTGATCCCGAGAAATACCGTTGAATCAACAGGATCCACGGCTTCACCATTCAAAAGTACATCGGCTTTCACAATTTTCGTGTTGGGTGTTCGGAATATAACACATTTGGTTTTTTTACTATTCAAAAGTAAATTATTAGCACTAAACCAATGTACTAATTTTGAGAGAGCATTGTTTACATCGTCATATACTTTTTGTCTTCTTTTCATTTTAAAAATTAGCGATGTATCATCTGCAAACAATACTATCTCATGGCTCCTTTTAACTAAATATGGTAGGTCATTGATATATATTAAAAAGAGAAAAGGGCCAAGAATAGACCCCTGTGGGACCCCCATACTAATTAGTGACCCAGGAGATTTCCTGCCATTTACATCACCCTTCTGAATCCTATTAGTTAAATAAGAAGTCAGAAGATCGAGTGCACGTCCTCTTATGCCGTAACGGTGTAGCTTCATGACCAATGTCGAGTGCTGCACGCAATCAAATGCCTTCGATAAGTCACAAAACATGCCAAGAGCATCCTGCGATCCTTCCCATGCCTCATAAATACTCTTTAAGAGAGCTATACCAGCATCGGTAGTAGAGCGACCCTTAGTAAAACCATACTGTTTATTGTGCATGAGTTTATGATAATTAAAATGTATTAATATTTGATTTAAAATATTTTTTTCAAAAATTTTACTAAATGATGGTAGTACCGATATAGGTCTAAAATTGTTAGGATCGGATGTACTACCCGATTTAAATATAGGTATGATTTTACTAAATTTCATTAGGTCAGGAAACACACCATACTCTATACAATTATTAAATATATCAGCAAGATGAGGAGCAACAGCGTCTATTATAAAATCAATTTGACAGAAATACCCCATAGATCTGATGTTTTCTTGATGGTCTTAAATGTTTTAACAATGTCTCTAGAGTTGATTGAGTGAAATTTAAAGTCTATATTATATTTGTCGACGCACTCCTTCAGCAATGATTCAGCGACAGTTGTGGAAGGTATAAAGGTTTTGGTTGTGGAAACTGGAATATCTGCAAAAAATTTTTCAAAAACACTAGCAACTTCTTGATCACAGCTGGTTACACCATTGTCAGTTTTTAATTTAAATTCATAATTGCATTTATTTGTATTTCCAGTTTCACAATTTATTATGTTCCATGTCATTTTAATTTTGTCAGAGGAATTTTTTATTTTGTTTCTTATATGTAAAGATTTTGCCATGGAACATACTTTTTAAACAATTTCGAATAGTTTCGGACATAATTAATAAATGATTTACTGTGGTTATATGCTTTTTCATTATAAAGTTCATATAACCTTAGTCTACTCTTATGAATTTCCACAGTCGCCCAATCATTAAATGATAAGAAACTCCTGGATTTTACTGTTTTAGAAGTAAATACCGCATTAAACTCATTTTTTATAACATTAAAAAAAATCCCATATAATAAATTGGGTTTATCAGTAAATTGTACGTATTGGAGTTTTTCTATTTTATTACTTCTAAACTTTTCTATACGACCAGTTGTCATCGGTACACAAACAATTTTGTTTTGTTTACATATTTTATTTTTTCCAAAGTAAAAAGAAGCCAACTGACCGCAATGATCTGAGCTTAACATATTAATTATTGATTTTTCTCTTGGTAAAGAGTTTGTAAAAATATTATCAATACAAGTGGCGGTATAATATTATCAATACAAGTAAATGTTGTATGTTAAAATATTAGCAAGAAAAATGCAAAAGAAATCCGAAAGGTTATTATAGAGATGCATATTTGGCAATATACAACGCAGTGTTATGCTAATGATAAATTCTGTAGAGATGCATCTTGTTAGATAAGATATACTAGAGTAGATGCCAAAATATGGTAAAAAATATTTATGTAACTAGAGGCCCCCCATCCTACATCAGTTGGCCTTTCTGAATAGTATTTATTTTTTAGCTTTACACTGTATCCCGCATGAGGCAGGGTAGGCAGAGTTCTTTTCATAATAAATAGTTACCCCCACTTACAGCATAAGATATGTCATGACATGGAGAAAACGTCAGCCGTCAGCGTACGGCATATAAGTTTAAAGACGATTCCAAAAGGAAACCAGGCATTGACGGTATTGACTTATTTAATGAAATCGTAGCATTAAATCTGCATTTTACAGAAAACCTGACTAATGATCCAAAAACCTTATTGCAATATCTTTCTGCCGTGTTCGTGAGATATGACTCCATCAACAAGTATTAGGTAGCTATGCCGTAAATATATCTTTATCTTATAAAGCCGACCCTTCTGTCTCACCTTATCGAAAGTTGCCTGAAGATCTAAGAACACAGCAGAGCTAATAAATTATAGCTAATGAATATTGCTTCTTATCGAAAGACTATCTCATCTTTTCCCAGATTCGATGCTCCTGTTATAAACTGATATTTGGATATAACTATATCTTTGTTTGTAATTGTAAAATGTGAAAAATTGAATAAATCAAAATAAATGTTTTATATTAGAGAAGATATTTTCAGTTTCTAATGAAAAGAAACCATAAAATCATATAAGTTGCCTTCAATTTAGCAAAACTTAGCATATGCATATAACTACAAGGCGGCACAAACAGTATCTTAAAACTAGGTTCACTGGTTCTTTGCCTTTTAAGGATTCTTTTTCCATTAACTGATATTACACAATGTGTGAAAATACGAAGCAAAGGTACTCAAATATCTTTTGATTATATCGACTTGGAAATATTTTTTCTGAGTAGAAATTCAACACCTGGATTTGAATCCAAAAATATTATCGTTTAGTTTTACTAACCTATACTTCTCTTTATTTAAACCTTATGCTATATTTTTTGTAATAATCTTTAGTATAACCAGACTTTTATTCTTAATGTAATAATATTTTAATTTCGCTATAAAATGTGTTATAAAATTCAAATGATTATTTACCTTTAAAATTAAAATAACTAGTAAAAATCTCTCATTTATTTCTAACCCAAAATTTTGGCAATATATAGTTGAGTTATAGATTAACATAGTCTTTAATATTACAGAATTTTTTCTCTAATCGTGCAAGTTTTGATAATGAAAACTTTGGATATTTATTTTTTCATTTCTCATTTGGCTTCTTTTGTAGTGCCACTGGTCAATTTCCCCTTCATAATCTCTCTTCCATAAAATCCGGCCATGACATTTGAGATAATCACTGTATAGGTACAAAACAAATTGGCAGAATAACACTTAACCTACTTCATTAAATTAGTGTTTATTGTTAAAATACAACTTAACCTAAAAAATAAAAAAAGGGCAATAATCTGCGCACTTTATTAAAACATCTACATTAAACTGATACTAATCATTACAAATATTTGTAAGTTTTTAAATTATCTTTTCTTTTTCTTTTCAGCGCGGCTGCCTCCCATATCTTCCAATTGTTGCTTGAGATCAATTAATTCATTATCAGGCACATATCGTATTTCTTCATGTTCGACCGTATGTTCGTGAACATTGAGAGTGCATCCTTCTGGGAGTAGTGACCGGCAAACTCGTAATAAAGTACCTAAGGCCCACGCAGGAACATCTACGACCTAATGTAACAAAAATAGTATGTTTATTTTTTTAAATTATTTATAAGACAGAATCTGGAAAATGAAGGTGATGGGAGAGTTAAAATCACTTTAATAAGACCAATGACGCGCTGTTGGTACAGAATGTTATGTTATGTGTATATGTTGTTGTTGGTAGAGGTTACATCGCCACTCAGGGAAATGATTATATTTAAATAATTTTCATTGATAAATTTAGTAGCAGTTGGGGCACATAGTGTTTTAACACATCAGACACATGCATATTATGTATAGATGAGAGAGAGCAAGAAAGTCAATAACTTTATTACTAAATTTGCATAAATATAAAAAAATATGTTAAAAATACATGTACATTTGTTAATTTCAATAGGAAGTAGATGTTTAGAATTACTAAATAAAAACCAAGAAAGATACAACTATAATAATTTATTTTATTAATGTTGTTTTTATTAAATTTTACTGATTTCTGCAAGTATCAGTTTACAGACGGAACAATTCAACAATGTCAAGTCTCTATTCTTTGCTTTTTACTCTAATATGAGATATTGCTTGTTGAGCTTTAACACTACATTTAATTTTACCAGAAAAGAAATAATTCACATTTTCATTTTCCCAGTGATGGTTTCATTGAACTTTGAACTTGACATTCTTATGTGTATCATAACCATACAAAAGAATAGTAGTATAAGTACATTATTCAAAAGACTATACCTGTACATTTCTTTCATAAACATTGAGAAAATATTCTGAATCAACAGCTGTACTTCCTGGTTTAAATTTTTGCACTTTTAACTGCTGCGCTGGTGTGGCCCAACTGAAAAGATTAGCATTTACTAATTATTAGGGTGGACATAATAATAAGTTTTATGTCACTTAACTTAGCTTTACCCTTTATATCTAGTGGGGTAGGCAGAGAGAACAGAGAGCCAAATGTCACAGTCTCGGCATACCTTTTTCAACGCTTCAACTAATGTCATCAACCTCTTCATATAAGTCCTCTTGCATTTTACGTGACTCTCCTCTAGTACCATACATACTGTGTTTTCTAAGATCAACTCAGGTCTCTCTCTCCCTCTCTTACTGGAGGAAATGAGAGCATTTCCTTTTTAGTTTTTTCTACCATTATTTCTTTACTCATTCACTCATCATGCCTAATCCACCTGAGCATGTTATGTTTTATGTCTCTCCTAATAATTTGCTTAATAGGCTTGACCTGCTAACAGGTTAAAACTCTACGACAACAAACCTATTGTTACTAAACTGTTGTCTCATTTTTAGCCCAATTTTAAAGAAATAGCTTAGTGTAGAATATAATTTATTCTGGAAAATAGGAATCCGAACCATAATCATCGCATATAAATACAGATGCTGAGCCACCACAGTCTTTATTAATTTTACAATATTAAACAATACTGACTGTAAATAACTTTATATTATATATTAAAACAAACAAATATTTTCATACTAACCATTCTTCTACTTCAACTCCCATGATTTCAGCATATCTGTGGATTTCTTTTTGACAAGATTCCAGCAATGCAAAATCGTATCCTTTAATTTGTAGATTTAAACAATCATATATAGGCTCATCTGGCTGCATGCTCTAAATAATAAAAAAAACTTATATAGTAGGTATACACTCAAATATAAATTATATTTTAAAATATTCAAACCACATGGGCAGAGGGAATGTTCACTCTTGTTTAAGCATTAGGAATATAGAGTAAAGCACAGAAGAAGAACATCCACACCCACACTAATGTATAAGCTGTCACTGTATTTATTTTGAACTAGATATAATTTTATATTTTTTCTATGAAACATAATACATACAAGTATCTTTTCTAGTATTCACAGAAGTATTTTTTATAGTCATAAATAACTTATTCAAATGATGGTCATTGTATTTGTCCCCAATTAAAACAAGTTAAGTGTCCACCCATGAGTATGAAGGACATGCAGTTGGATTAATAGTATATATTACCTTTTATGAATACAACATGACAAGCAGTAATAACAATAGTTGTAATGTAAACTTACAATCAAATAATCAGGTTCATATAAGTCACTTTTATACCTTCTGTCTTGTTGTAGCCCCGAGACCGAACGAGGAATACTATGAGGTGACTTAATATAACGATGGAGTTTAGCCTGAAATTTTACATTTCTTTTACATACTGCATAATAAAACATATTATTATGAGTAATACATACCAAACGAACAAGTTTTGTCGAAAACATTATTAGGTCGCGAAAGGGTTGTATGAAATATTAAGAATAGTTGCTTTTTAATATATTGTGACCTTTAAGGGCAGTTTTAAATCATAAAATTATCATACTTCATAGTGAGGCTTCTGAAGTATATAATTAATAATCAAATGAAGAATTAACAAATTGTGTTTGTAAAAGAAGCTTAAGATTTGTGATGAAAATAATAATTAAAGTTAACGTCAACGCTAACATATAACCATAAAATTAATCGAAAGTGAAATATCTTCCGGAAACTTCAAAATGAAAAATTGACATCTCTGTGACAATTATGTCGTCTCTGACAATGAATTGACATTTTTTAACTTTTCTATCCTACTACCTATCTTTTTTTTCAACCAACAGTTTGTATGACTTGTTTTAATATTTTTTCAATAACGAAGTAATAAGATATACAACAATTTGTTGCTTTAATAATAATTAAATAAATGTAAAAAAAAAAAGTGTTTATAAAAATAAAGAAGAGCAATTTTTTTAATGTTTTCTTTATTTTTAGTGACAAAGCGGTCTCTTAATAATTTGTGGCATGTTTTTTAAATGGTCTCCGTTGCTACTGTGTTGTTTCATTGCAGTGGCCACTTTTTACTGTACTGAGATAGTTCTCCTTACCTTAACCCTCCATATTTTTCATGGCATATAGGTAGGCAGTAGATAGTATCGTGCTTATCGTTGGCTTAGTGTGTGAACCTGTCAATTATTTTTTTTATGTACATTCATATGTAGTAGAGAAAACATACGTTGTAATGGTTTGGTAATCGCCTACAAGCTTTAATACTCTACAAACGTTTGTCTATCATTTAAATACTTGTCAAGGCGCTGATATATTCCTGAAAAGCAAGCGTGACTGACGTGAATGTCGTAGTTTTTTCAGCTTTTGCCTTCGTTATTAGCCGATTATACGCCATGGCTTGGCAGGCTCCCATAAGCTGCAATTTTTGCATTGGCTTTTAACTAGACGCTTGTAAGCACCTTAATATGTTTCTGACATGCAAGCATGATAGATGTTGACGTCGAAATAGTTTCTGCTCTTGCGTTAAGCTTGACATATTTATATTTTTTTTATGGAAAAGCCAAAACAAACGAGTGCGCGGGTCACTTGATGGCGAGTGGTCACCGCACCGCCGCCCAATACCCCATGTAACACCAAAGGAGCGTTGCCGGTCTATAAATCGAATACTGACAACATGACTCTCCCACTCGTACTTTAGTCGCCTCTTACGACACATAAATGAAATAATGATATTAATACTAGTCTATTTTTACATTATTATCTAACTAATTAAAATCTCATTAAATATTCCATATTAATAAAATGCTGATTGTATTAACTTAATTAGGTTCGTTTTTTACTCGTCGATTTAGTATTCAAAGTATAATGACGTAAATACTGGTATTAGAAATAATTCCATGGGTTCACAATTACATACACCAACAACGTTAGTAAGTATTTTGTACTGTGTTGGTGTGTATGCTTCTTTTTTATATCTTTTTTATGATTAATATCTTCAGCATTTAATAAGCACGGTAGGCTTTTATATGCCTAGAGGAAGGCCATAGTTTTATTATTTGACCATTTGACCATTGTTAAGATATGGTTATACAAATATATATAGATATTAACGCGGAGATACAAGGCAGTGATACACATACGTTCGGTACGAATTCATGAATGAAACTAAATTTAGACCAACGTATCGCAAACGCTTGTGACAAACTCTTTTGATCTGTGTTGATAAATCGAAACCAGCCCAGATCGGCGACAAGCTCTTGCAAGCCATCACAAGCCACGGTAAACGGAGTGTTTATATGTTGAGATTTGCAGAAACTCGGTAAATCTATTCAAGTGAATATGGAATACTTGACGTGTGCACACGTAGAAAAAGCTTGTCAAAAGCTCCCATTGATCTGCGTAGAAAAACTGACACCGGTCCGGAACGGCTATATTCTTGTTTTGGTCAACGCTTGGTAAACCTCCATAAGAGTGCGTTTAAATGTGGTATATTAAAAGAAAAATAAAAAATGCAAAGAAATTATCAAAATACTAAGCTTGTTTAATACTAATCAAAATATCAATGTTTCAGAATTTTAAATAAAAAATTTATACTTAATTATTTTTATATATTTTTTAAGGTGTGCAGTTGTAAAGTAAAAAGTAAAGCTAGTAAATTCGTTGTCCAGAAAGGAAATAACATAACAGCACTCTCCGGTCGATGTTTTTATGTTATTGTTAACAGAATATTGTATAGCAGGCCTGTCGTGGTATAGCGGCATAAGAGTGTCCCTTCTTTCATGTCTTTCTATCTTTTACCTACTGTGCTCTTGGGAAAAAATAATAAAAATAAAAAAAACAAAATAGCTGTCATGGGACGCCTGGCAGATGTGAAACATCGTGTATGTACAAGTAATATGCATATAATATAATATTATTACAGGAATTAAATATAGCCTACTTTTCACTACCACGAAAAATCCTATCTATTTTCGGGGATAAAATATAGCCTATACGGATTCGGAAGAGTCCCTCTAAGTAATCGTAAAAGAAATTTTGAAATCGGTCCAGTAGTTTTTGAGCCTATTCAATACAAACAAAAATACAAAGGTTTCCTCTTTATAATATTAGTATAGATAGCGTGGCGACCCGTCGCCACGCCAACAATTCGTTTTACAAGTGAGCCTATAGATGTTTCACAACAAAAATCTAAAACGTTGAACGTACTGTCCATAGAGATAAGAACATATAATTAAATAGTTGCAGATAGTTTAGATCTTTCTGATACATTATATCTAGATGATTTTACTTTTATATTGCAATATTCGTCGAACTATAAAACAAGGAGTCTAGTATGTACTAAAAAAAGAATTAAGGATATAGCACATTAGCAAATTTACCCATTATGGTAGAAATTCGTAAAAACAAAATCAATAAAAAGTATTGTAATTGAGACAATAAATGTTTTTTTTTATTTTTCCACTGTAATAAAACAAACGGTAGCTTCGAATCCCGACACTTAGTTCCAATAAATAGTGGTACTAAATGAAAGAAGTGTGGACACTTAGGTAGTCGACAAAGTTGTAGTTACTGGCAGCCACTTCTTTACATTTTTTTTCGTCTTTCAAAAGTTACTAGGTCTTTTATGAGATATATACACGTATGTATAACAAAATTCCACAAGTGATTTGAGACTCGCCACTTTAAATAAAAATTAAGTACACTTTATACTCTCTTTCTTCTGCCTCAGAAGACTCATATACCGATAGCTTCAGAGTATTCCTTCTTTAAATGAAAGCCTAAAAACTCATTTTACTCCTTATCCAAAAACGCTTAACGAGATTCACATAAATGCTCAGAGCATTCCGGCTCATTATCCTCATCTTCTGTCATGTTTTAATAAGACCAACGTCCACGCTTTATTAGTATCTGAATCGTGGTTAAAACCTTGTTTACCATCAACAGCATATTCTCTTCCAGGATTTCACTTGATTCGAAATGATCGCATAAGAAGAGTTGGTGGTGGAGTTGCAATTTATCTTCGCGCTCATATACAATTTAATATTATTGATTATTCTCAAAACAATATTACCGACACGGCAAGCCCTAAACACCTTTTTATTGAGCTTACATTTGCACATACAAAAGTCGTCCTCGGCGTATACTATAGTCCATCGCTTACAGTAGATTATTTCGAATCATTTGAAGTTCTTCTTGAAAAATTTACTCTTTCTTATAAGCACACATTTATAATGGGAGATTTCAACACGTGTCTGCTTAAAAACGATAGTCGAACAAATCGATTAATGAACGCTGTGAACGGAGCTAATTTGCACATTCTCCCTTTGTCTTCAACTCACACATTCCCCAATTGTACTCCTTCTCTTTTAGATTTAATTTTAGTTTCCTCCATTGACCATGTTGAAACATATGGCCAATGCAATGCTACCGCATTTTCCTATCATGATCTTATTTTTTTCGTACAAAGTAAAACCACCCAAAGCATAATCAAGAATCTTTCTTTAACGTAACTTTATTGGTATGGATTTAGAATGTATGCGTGGGGATGCTGAGAATATAGATTGGAATTTGGTGTATGCAGAAAATACTATAGACAATCAGGTGTCTGTATTTAATTCTCAAGTTATTCATTTATATGATACTCATGTCCCTATAAGATCTGTACGTATTAAGCATCTACCAGCCCCGTGGCTTACAAAAGGTTTTAAAAAATTACAAGATAAGAAAAGTAAGGCAAAATCTAAATATAAAAGTGATGCAAATGAGAGTAACAGGTTAAAATACATTATAAGCTCGAAATATATGTAACAGGGTGTGTAGGGATAAACAACGACGCCATATTAACAAATCTATTGTTGAAGAAGACAACATAGAAAAAGCTTGGAAATTTCTTAAAACACTTGGGTTTGGGAAAGCAAAGCAGAACACTAGTCCTTGTAATATAGATTTAAATAAACTCAATACTCATTTTTCTCCTTCTGTTACAATAGATGTACCCACTAAATTAAGATCTCAAAATCTTATTCGTGCTTTAGCCACCCCTAAAAAGCCAAGTTTCAACTTCACTCAATTCACTGAATGTGATGTTAAAGAAAATATATTGGCAATTTCATCAGACTCCGTTGGCTCTGATTGCATTAGTCGTAAGATGATCATACCTATCCTTGATATCCTGATTCCTGTCTTAACGTCAATCCTAAATTTTGCCATAGACAGTAATACCTTTCCTTCATCCTGGAAAGAAGCTCAATTGACGCCACTGCCTAAAAATCACAATCCTTCGACCATGTCTGATTACCGACCTATATCCATTTTATCATTTTTATCAAAAGTCCTTGAACGTCTTATACATCAACAACTTTGCAAATATCTATCTAATAACAGTCTTTTTAATCCGCTACAATCTGGATTTCGGCCTGGTCATAGTACGACTACTACACTGGTGATGACATTCGTCTGACTATGGATAATAATCAAGTTACTGTGATGATTTTGCTTGATTTTAGTAACGCCTTTAATACCATAGACTTTGATATCTTATTAGCCATTATGTATTCTCTTAACATATCTCCTAACGCGATTGGCTGGTTTCATTCCTACTTGTATGGTCGCAAGCAACGTGTCCGTATTCAGGATTCCTTTTCTGAGTGGTCTCCGGTGGTTGCTGGCGTTCCACAAGGTGGCGTGTTGTCTCCTCTCCTATTTTCACCTTTCTTGTCCACCTTTACGCTGACGATCTTCAAATATATCGTCAGTATACGTTACATGATCTTTCAAACACCATAACCACACTTAATCAAGAACTGAATAATATTGTAAAACGTAGTAATACTTTAGGCTTGAAATTAAATCCAAATAAGACTCAAGCAATTATAATAGGTAGTCCACCAGATTTGTCTCTAAAATTAATTTAAATGAATTGCCATTTATATTGCTTGATGGTACAAAAGTCCCTTTTACGGACAAGGTAAAAAATTTAGGTATTATTTATGACCAATATTTATCTTGAAAGTCCCTAATTAGTGAAGTAAGTAAAAAAATATTTGCTGCTGTTGCGTCGTTACGTCTACGACTACGTAACTTTTTACCTATTCCTACCAAGGTTGCGTTGGCACAATCCCTCCTGTTACCAATTCTTGATTATGCTGATTGTTGTTATCTTGACTTAAAAGAGGAGCAATTACATAAGCTTGAACGTCTTCAAAACATTCGCATAAGGTTCATATTTGGCCTTCGTAAATATGACCACGTATCCGAATTTCGTAAAAAACTCAAGTGGCTCCTTCGATCAACTATTCATAATAGTTGATCGAAGAGTGGCTCCCAATTCGACTTCGCCGGAATACTCACGTTCTATGTCTATTGTATAATGTTCTCTTTTCTTCACATTCCCCTTCATATCTAAAAGAACGATTTAAGTTTTTATGTGAGTCACATTGTATCCCTCTTCGCTCTAAGTCTAATTTAACTCTTAAAATTCCTTGCCACTCTACTTCCTTCTATACAAATTCCTTTTCTACCAAATCTGTTCGCCTATGGAATTCCTTACCCCTTAAAATCAAACAGGCTAAAAGTATTGAAACTTTTACAAAAAGGCTTAAAAAAACTATTATTTAGCACTATAAATATATTCTAATTATTTCCTTCTTTTTTAATATATACTCGTTGTTGTGTATTTATAGATTTGTTTGTATGTGTGTATGTATTTATATGTATGTATAATTAAATGTAGACTCTGTACACCCCTTCACTTCTCTTTCATATTCTGTCCTATACCTAAAGGTTGCCTGGAAGAGATCGCTCTCTTAGCGATAAGGCCGCCTATTGGCCGCTCTAAATATAATTACATATAACTATAATATGTCTTTCTGTGTGTACAATAAAGAGTATTTTGTTTGTTTGTTTAAGTAAATGTTAAAAACATATTGTTGAGCAACGCATATTATACAATGATAAGAATGCGTGGGGTTAAACACTGTTGATGATCACTCAGGAAGCTCTTTATGTTATATATTTATTTTAATTTGTATTTTAAGAGCAACTGTTAAGTTTCTTGCCGGCTCTTCTCAGCAGACCCACCTTCCGAGCCTGTGGTAGCTTCCTGTAGTACTGGCACTGGATGTTACCCTGGAGACCCATTGGGTTAATGTGTTCTGTGCTACAGACATCTCTATGTAACTTGACTCAAAAGATTCAAAAGTGCTTATATTGGCTTAATTAAATAAAGAATATTTTGATTAAGATTTTAAAAAATTTGGAAAATTACGAAATTGGGAAATACGGTCGATAAGCTTTGGTGAGTTTTGAGAAAAGAATATAAAATATATAGAAACTCAAAAAAGCCGAAAATATCCGAAGGGCCGAATTGAAGTAGAATCTATCTCATCATGTGACTTTATAAAAAAATAATTGCCATTCCACTTTTTTAATCAGTGTTACTGCTAAGAGAAATTTCGATTTAAATCTTAGCAGGTATTCTTCTTTATAGATACGATATTGAGTTATTAAAATTCGATATACATACCATAGTTCGAAGTTATTTACACTTGAACTATAAGTTTTTTTTAGGTTAACAGATAACACCATTTCGTTTTAAATTGAAATATTTTAAAAATATCATCATAACTGAGTAGTGTTATTAGATACGTAGATACCTATAAGAAACGTTTAAATTAAATATTTTACGGTACGTACGGCACAAATTGATCCACTCATATATAGTAAAATTATTTTTTATTAACTTTCAATGAACGTTACTCATCTGTGCTTTTAATGTCAAAGCGTCAAATGAAAAGGTTATAGAACAGTAAGAATTCGGAAATTGTAAAATTTTAAGTTGATGTTAGTGCTTAGTTTTGTTCGGCATTATAATAAATGGTGAAACTTTAATTTTTTATTTATTCTATAAGTATGTCGACGGGTAGTACACCCTTTCCGAAATGGCAATTAGCCATCCTTCTAGGTGCTCCTTTAGCTATTGGTTTAGGTTACCTTTATCTAAGAAATAGACTAGAAGATCCGGAAAAAAAGAAAGAAGCTGAATTGAAGGCTAAGACAACAATTTCTTTAGATAATGAAGACAATGTGAAGGCCGCTGAAAGCGCTATTGATCGGGCTATGAAATTAAAAGGGGCCGGAAACCGAGCTTTTCATGCTGGTGAATATGATAAAGCTATTGCCTTGTACAACGAAGCAATTGAAGCATGTCCACCTGATCGCCCTGTCGATTTAGCTACGTTTTACCAGAACCGGTCAGCCTGCTATGAAAAGCGTGAAATGTGGGAACAAGTTAAAGAGGACTGTACATTTGCTCTTCAACTTAACGAAAAATATGTGAAAGCATTTCTGAGACGATCCCGAGCTGCTGAAAAAAGTGGGGATCTTGTTTTAGCTCTAGAAGATGTAACTTCGGCTTGTATTTTAGAAAGATTCCAAGTCCAGAGCTCATTAGTTAATGCTGATCGCATTCTTAAAGCCCTTGGCAGGCAACATGCAAGGGAGGCACTTGCTATGCGACAACCTGTAATGCCATCAAAACATTTTATTAAAACATATTTCTCAGCGTTTTCTGAAGATCCTATTAACAAAATTGAGATTGTTCAAGATTCTGATAATGGATTCATGAAGGCAAAGCGAGCACTGGATGCTCAAGATTATGACTCAGTTGTGAAATTCTGTTCAGAGGAATTAGATTCAGATGGTAAATATAAGTTCGAAGCATTGCTATTAAGGGCAACATTTTATCTTTTGCTCGGTAGACATGAAGATGCTCAGAGTGATCTTGGTAGAGTTATAGACAGTGAGGCACCAGCTAAAGTCAGGGTGAATGCTTTAATTAAACGTGCCTCTCTTTACACTCAATTAGAAAACACAGATTGTTGTCTGGAGGATTTTGCAAATGCAGCAAAGTTAGATCCTAGTAACTCTGACATTTATCATCATCGTGGCCAAGTGTATCTATTATTGGAACGTATGGATGAAGCAACAGCTGAATTTGCAAAAGCAGTGGAACTTAATCCTGAATTCTCAATTGCTTATATTCAGAAATGCTATGCTGACTATAGACATGCCCAGTTGCACAAAAACATTGGGGCCTTAACCCAAGTTCGTGCTGATTTTGAGAAAGCCTTAGAGCAATTCCCAAGATGTGCAGAGGTTTACATTTTATATGCTCAAGTGTTGTCGGATCAGCAGGAGTGGGGTCGTGCTGAAGCATTATTTGAATCAGCATTGGCTGTAGACCCTAACAATGCTACATTATATGTCCATAAGGGTCTTGTGCAATTGCAGAAGAGTACAGATTTTGATAAAGCTGTTAATTTAATTAATAAAGCCATTGAAATTGATGATAAATGCGACTTTGCATATGAGACACTAGGGACAATTGAAGTCCAAAGGTAAAAAATAATAAGTTTAATCATTTCTTTATCTTCACAGTGTATGCCCGTACGGCAGAATAGGCAGAAAGAATCTAGTGTTAAAACACTCTGTTCCCCACTTTCTGCCCAATTTCTGAGGTCTAGATTATGGATTTGTATTTAATGCCATGCCCTATTTTATAAATAGAGTACGAAGTTAAGGTGGAACCAACAATTGTGTTTATATTCAGATAATGTGCCCCTGTGCCAAGAAGATGGCTGTCCAGGCTCTGAAATGATAATGTAATTTTTTAAATATAGATAAATACAACAATTGGTAATCAAATCTGTGAATGATTTAGTCTTGTACGATTGTATATCTGTATAAGATTAAGGTTATCATTCATATTTTCAGTTTATCTACTATGGCTAAAGATAATCATCAAGTTGCTGTTTTCAAAAAATCTTAGCTATTGTAAAATAAACACTCGAAACTAAACTACAAATTGTCCTTTAAATTGTCCAAGTTTTGTTTCAATTTATCCAAGTCAATTTAAATAGGTTATTGTGTTATGTAACATTTAGATACACATCAATTGAAAGAATTCTTTAATACTTAACTGATAAAAGTTTATTTAATTATAAATCTCAATATATAAAATACTTTTAAAAAACATATGATGATTGGGGGATGTAATTCCTACAATTTACTCTTTCTGGTTACAACAGATATTAGATAGTTGTGCTGAGTTCCTTGCTTAAAATACATAACTTCATTTTATATTTATATACAGCAATAATGTAATTTTTACAGAGGAAATTTGAGAAGATCATTAGAGCTTTTTGAAAAGGCAATTGCACTGGCGAAGACAGAGCAGGAAATGACACACTTGTTCTCCTTAAAAGATGCTGCAGCTGCACAGTTAAAAGTTTCAGAACGTTGGGGGCTGGACTGGACTGTTAGTTAGATTTTTTAGGTCTTGCGTAAAATGCACAACGAGAACAAAATCCACTATTTTCGATTACATCCTAACAAATGAGAACATTTAATTTATTTCGGATGTCATTTAATAAAAAAAATTGTATATGAATCGTAGAAGCAAATAAAGCTATGCCCATTCAGATATCAATATTTAGAAAATTAAATTATTGGTACTACTGACATCTATAATAATATATATAAAATATTGCCGGCCCTTTTCCTCTTAAATCTTCCATGTACAGACAATGATCAGTTACAAATTTAATATATTTATTGATATTATATAATGATAAATAAAAATGGATATTGCTGTATCTGTATGATTATATAATATCTATATATATATGATTCAGAAGAATGTGTTTTGACCTGCACACAATAAAACTTAATAATAATGATTGCATACATTTGCTGTATTGAATTTCAAACAAAATATATTTTTGATTTGTTAGGACAATAATGTGGTTTGTATCATTTCCTATATTGGAATAATTCTCGTTGTGATAAAATTGTGTTGTAATGTTGTATAGCTGAGCCGCCGCTAACTCGTTGCTTTAATCATCGCTGAATATAAACTATAATTAAAATTTGAATTATATATAGGAAATTTTGTTGTTTACTGTATATATGTATGTCTGTATGTTGTCTCAGTCTTTTCATATATATTAAAGATTCAGACAAAAATGTATATACATATTAATTCTAATTTTATCCTATTTTATTTCAATCACTGTTAATGTCACAATAAACATTTTATTTAAGGTAGACAAAATGTTAGTATAAAGAGGACATTCATTCTTTTAAACTTTACTAAGTATGGCTATTAAATAAAATAATTGTTTTCTCTAATTTTAATTGCACCTATCAATTGTATTGCACTAAAAGCTATAATTAATTAAAAAATAGATATTTAAAAAAATAATGCATAGTGGTGGTGCTTCATATTGAAGTCTTAAATTGTTTTGTTTATAATTTTTAATGCTTGAGAAATTGAATTTGTATTTGTTTAAAGTAACAATGGGTTTTATTAATATTCAATTTATGCCTGTATTTTGAAATGACATGTAAGATTTTTTACTATTTTTTAAAGTGTTAATCCACACTTAAGAAAGAAAAATACTTATTTAGAAAACATACAAATTCTACTACATTAATGTTTTTTATGTTTTCTAAATAAGTGCAGGTAAGAAGTTATTTTATAAATTCTATTGTAACTTAGTACATAAATACCATAATAAATGTGTAATAATGTGTGTAGTTGCAGTTGTACTTAACTATCTTGAATTATTAATGCATTAAACACTGCCAACTGTTGTTGCTCTAAAAATATTATGAAAAGTTTGTATCAACATTTATTTACATTTATATATATTAATTCCTATCATTAGAATGTTATATGTTCATTTATTTATATTTTGGTTAGTAATTTTAAAATTTTATCGTTTTATTTATAATATTCTTATCTGACAAATCAGGACAAAATTTCCAACAAATGTTTTTGTATTTTTTTTTAGTTATGTTAATATTTTCCCAATTAGCACATTCAAGTTAAATATATACATAATATTGATATTTTTTTTTGATTGTAAACTTTGAACATATTCTATATTATCAACAAGTTCACAAAAAAAATATTGGAGATACTTGTATATAAATTCTTATTTCAGCTTTTGAAAAATGTGTCTATAAATACTTATAGTAGTACATACTTATATAAAACATACAATTGAAATTGTGAATTACCGGAAATTTTACAGATACACCATATACGATGCATAATATATATTTTGTATATATATTTTAAATATTTGTTTTTCAACTGTATATATTGTTACAAAAGGAATTGTTTTCATAGTCGGCGTTTAGTTGTTGGGTCCAATGTTGAAAAAAGAAGTCTAGACTTATTTAAATATTGTACTGGACTAAAGATCTCGGAGTTGCAGTTTATTTTGTGCGAGAAGCTTTATAGCGATGGGTTGAGTTTAGCGGCGATGCATTTGCACACATCAGGTGCGTCCAGAAGCTTTGCGATCTATTTTGACATTTAAATATATATATATACGTATATACATATATTGTTTATGTTGTATAGTTTTTTCTTCAGTCAAATGTTATTGAAAATTTAATAGTTGCCATATGTTAATACACATTAAAGTGTATTCGTCGAAGCAAGTTTTGGATGCACCTTTAAATTATCAATTAGATTTGTGAATTAGAATTAGATTGAAGAATATGGTTCTACTAAAATTGTTACCTCACCGATAGTGGATAGTTATCAATTTACGAAAACTTCAAAATATAGTCCAAAAAAATAAGTTTTGTTTATTATTGCTTTTATTACACCTAAAAAATCCCAAAATTGTAATAACTTGATCACAATATTTTTTTATTAATAAAAAAATCCTGTCAAGTGCAAGTCGTACATGCCGTTGACGTACAATCCTGAAATTGGTACGGAACCCTCAATGGGCGAGGCTGCTTCGTGCTTAAACGGTTTTTTAACATTAATTTAAAACAAAAACGGTTTTTTAAAATTAAAGAAACACGAGGACTGTCAAACAAGTTGTTAACAACTTGTTTGACAGTCCTCGTGTTTCTGTAAAACCTAGTGGCCATGACTTTATATTTAGTATTATTTTATCTTTATTTAGTAGTAATCCATAAAAGTTACCAACTCTTGTGTTATAATGGAACCCTATATAATAATTTATATGAAAAAGATCTACTACAAGCTAAAGAGTTTTTCAATTCAAATACGAAACGTATAGCAAGACTACGTTGCTGGTTTTCGATTCTATGTGAAGGTTTTTGATTTTTATAATTTAAATTGTATTATAACAAATAGTTTTGTTTTTTGTAGTTATTAGGCACTTGAGGGTTTTAGAACTACTTTAAAAATATCAATCGTCTATCTTACTCATGTTTTTCTGTGGTTTTCAATGCATCTTTTTTTAGAATGCAAACATTCTTTGCAAATAAAGCAAATGTATGAAAAGTGGAACGCCCCTTGCGTTTGTAAAATCCACTGAGAAGACTAAAAATCAAGCCTAATATTTAAATTGAACTTATTCTTCAAACAGTCTCCCAGAATCCCTGTAAAATTTAAATAGGTAAAATTTAAACGGTCCTGGTTTGCCACTTTCCACTAATTTCCATACTGCACATGTCAGTCATGTCTTGACAAACCATTTATCTTGAGATTGTGTAGAGATATCGAGCTGAAATTAATCTAAAATATACAAGTCTACGGTCCCTTGGAGTAAGAGATCATGCTAATTTAATGCATATTAGTTTTAGGTAATATTTTATATGAAAATCGACATATTTTCATAGGACCTATAGTTATGCAATTTGGGAAAAAATGATAATAGAAAAAACCCAGAAACTGAAAATTTATGAATATTTCATAATAAAGATACTCTTATAAATTTATATTTCTCGTTTTTTTCTTAAAAAATGAAAGGATATGTCAAATGCACAAATTTAAATTGCAATTTTATTCCTTGTGTAGTCAAAAGGATTATTTCTGTTTACAGTTTTATAACAGAATTACGTCTATAATTATGAAATTTGGCTAGAAATGAGCGCGAGAGAAAGTGAGAAGTTGCGGTGCCAATTAGGGATTTAATAACCATTACAAGCTTATATTGTACTTCATTTCATACAAAATTAGTGCACATGCCTGCAAAATTAACTTTGTCTATTTTTATCGATAATTCTTTCCGTAGAAATAAAATTCAGGTACAGAAGTTGTAAACGATTTTATTATGTTACTAATTATCTTATATTTAATTCACCGTGAAAAGTATAAAAAGATTTAAAAAAAATACAAATTTTAGATAACCGTTTAGTTTTTTTATGAATACTCAATATATTGATATCCTTTTTAATGAATATAATAACTCTATGAGCGGTAATCTTTTGACAATTTACAATATATCATACAAATGTCTAAATTCTAGCCGCGTGACAGTTTTTGAAACTGTTTCGTGCCTTTTTCCATATTTACACGTCGCTTTAACACAAGACATGTCCGTAACGTGAATGCGGATGTTTCACATATTAATAACGTTGTGTGTAGTGGGGGCCGTGAAAGCTTTACTTTGCTACAACTGTTCTTCCACACAACACAGCTGGGATCACTGCGGAGGAGACTTTGTAATACCCTCTTTGCCTTTTAACTCCAGCAGATATTATTTGATTAACTGCACTAAAGGTGTTATATCTTACACTATATTAACTTAATATTAATTTAATCTTTAAGTTTTAGTTTAAGTTAGCCCATCGTTGCGCTGTGAGCCAGCCTTTGACTGTAAACATGAACGAACTTGTAAGATTTCAATTTCTACCTTTAAGAAAGAATGCGTGTACCCTCTGCATTCACTATGTGGGCTTAAGCGTGAAGTTAAATAAAAATATAGAAATTCATAAACATGCCTAAATCAGGTAGGTTATTATAGTATTTCTGTATTTAATGTACACCACAGACGATTATAGCGAAATTGATAGTACGCTTTATTGCCTACGTAAAAAAAATGATAATGATATACATATACAGATATTTAATTTGCCTTATTATACCAACTTATATGAAATAAATGTAGGCAGGCATATGATTGGAATATAGGTAGTTAATATTCTGGCAGGTGACTTTAACTTAACTTTACAAAACGATTTATCTCTGGTGACTTACAATTTAAATTTGTCTTATCTAATTTTTAATATAACAGAGAAGATCTAACCTTAATCACTCCGTTTTCAACGGTCCGAATAATTTTTAAAGCGATATAATTGCAAGACAATTTTCAACGGAAATTAACGGAGCAGTTAAGGATTTTTTTATATTTAACCACTGCAATAAATGCTTATATACTGATTGGATCTTATAATTCAACTTTTACTACTGATTTATCGTATTTTGACTGTAGAAAATTCCATGTGCTTTGTACGATCTTGGAGAGCTCGTGATAGGAACGCCTGGATTGTTCAACGAGGATGCTATCAAGTGAACTCCGATGATGTTTTACCTAGAACTATAAATATACCTTTTCGAGCCATGACTTGTAAATTACAAAGGTAAAAAACACAAATGCTTAAAACTAAAAAGAAAAACATGCCCAACTGTTGTAGTGTCCTTTCATCTCTTTCATTCTCTTTATATCTTTACCCTTTATCTTAAGCAATGCTTTCGTTTGACGTTTTACGACTTATCCTTTAAAAGCCACTGTTTTGTAATCCTCCCATGCTGTCCTCTTCCTTTCTACAGCCTCTTTAACTGTCTTATCCCCCTCACGCACTCCCATGTCTGATCTACTAGTAATAAATCAATTGTATTTTTCCCTTTTGTTCGTTACTTTTGTATATATGCGAATTTTATTGTGGTTATACATCGTATCTGCCCCCAAAACACCCTTTTCTTGTAAATTTCCAATTTAAGCTTTCCAGCCTCATACATTCTCCTTTCTCCATACTGAGCTTACTTCCTCTTCGTTACCACTTCAAGCAGTTCCGACCCACCCGTTCAAATCATGACATGTAGCATTTTTTTATTCCTTCTCAACACTACCTACAACGTCCCTGACACTCTCCCAGCCATGTTATCGCCTGTAATACTCTTGTTATCCCCAACTTGAAACGAACGCAAACTATCCTCGGGTTAATCACCATGTATTCTACTCCTGCACAAACCAAAGGAGAGGATTTTATCAAGTGCTAAATAGAGGGGGAGGATCACTTTATAGATAGATATGAAACTATCAAATATGTATATATTTTTTTAGTATATATTTTTTAGTTTGCTGCTGGTCCACCCAGGACGGTATCCTGTGTGGACAAACTAAAGAAAATGGTGTATCCTGCGTGGTATTGAATATGGTAAATGGTAAGCAGAGGGAACTTGGGAACCTACCTTGGGAATGAAATATAAAATATTTTATTTCCTTGAACCCACAATCACCTTTACAATCGCACTGCTGTGCCCCTACGTCACGACGGGCATTATTAAATAAAACAATATTTTAAGTATGAAACGAAATTAAAATGAAGCCCACAAGAACTTAAATTTTTATTTATTATGTACGTGTAGATAACTGCCTTAATACACTTAAATAATTTTGAATAAAAAAGACGCCACTAATAGTATAAAATTATAAATATATCAAAGTAAAATAATATAATGTCTTTCCAGGCTTGCTAACGCAGAGTACAAGACCTGTCTTTGCAGTGCAGACTGGTGCAATTCTGCTAAATTATTTCGGAATACAATGAGTCAATTTAAAAATATTTACAATTTCATTTATTTGCTACCGGTTTATGAAAACTTGAGAGGTTTTTGATGTTAATAATTTCGATATCATACCAATAGGTACCACATGTTACAACGACAGGAAGTACCTATACGCTTAAGGGATGACCGCGGAAGCATTCGTTATTCAGAATTTTCTATGAGCTGTTTGGATTGCAATAAACGTTGACTTTATAAGTTTATAAGCAGCTTTCACTTTATCTTCGTTCCCTGTGTCTTTCTACGAAAAGGATGGTAAGAAATGTGTGTGTTAGTGGGCCGCGTCCGCTGCGCCGGTGCCCGCATATATCTTTTTTGTAGACGTTGGTCAATCTAAACCTATATAATTAGAAAAATACATCTGTTGATACTGTCAATTTTTCAATTGTGGCTACTTTTATAAATATATACATATAAGTATGTATACATATCTCTCATAATAGAATTACTTCAAAGATATATAAACTTCTTATACTACTTCAATGAAATGTGTCAACAATAAAATAACAGTACAAAAAATTTAAAAATCTTTAATATCATTTCAATATTTCATATAAATTACAATTTTCTATACAAAAAATTTGTTTACAGTAACAACCATTAATAACGCTTTTCGTTAAAAATGTGTAACTTAATACTTATAAAAGCGTAGTAGGTATACATAAATGCATTGGTTAGGTAATATCTACATCTTAAAAATAATTTGCTGCTTAATACTAATTATAACTTTTTATAAATGTTAGATTTGTTAATAAATATATTATATATTCATATATTGTTTTATTATTTTACATAGGTACACACGCACGTCAAAATTGGTAAGTAATTTACTAAAATACCCAATCGCAATATGTTTAACCCGACTTCACTGCACTAACAACAGGCACCTAAGTATGTATAGATGCGATACTCTCATTATAATTTAATTTTATACAGATTTATACAAGCTACGAAATTAAAAATTACTGAGGGAATATTATTTGCTAATCTCATACGAATTGTCTTAATCTGTACTTACTATAATAAACAAAAATAAAAAAAAACTGTAAATAGCTAATAGGTACAACACAAATCTATAACTTTTAGAATTTTTGTCTGTCTATTTGTACGTACACATCTTGTTGACTACTTACCAATTTGATTTGTTTTTTGTGTTCTGTAGCTATTAAGCCTGGCAGTATTTAATTATAAAAAATCAAGTATGGAAATCTTTGTAATATATACGGTTCTGCGTAGAAGTACTTGTATTACAAAAATCTTTATAAAAATCACGATAATGTAACCTAAATATTTGTATTGTAATCAAGGTATTAAAAATATAATTATAAGTAGCTTCAATCAAATATAAAAACGCCCATGGGTTCGTTGTTTTTGTATGTTCAGTAGATAAAATATAAACCTACACTGAACATAAATAAAACACGAATCCATTGTTTTAGAAGAAATAAAATATAACTTATGTTTAGTCTTGTCTTTTTTTTCTATGAAATATGTATAAGTGTGTTTTTCCATAGTGTGGTTACAATATGCTACTTTTATTTGTAAACTCATAACTATTTTAAAACCGTTACTGAGTTTTTAATAAAACTACTTTACTGTTTAAATACCTGTACCTGTTTACCTGTAACTGATTTGGAGGATATGATTTTAACGTATTGGTGATTTACAATCCTGAAATTCCAAAATCCAAAATCCAATTCTTAAACTATCGATTGATTGGCTTGTCTTGTGTTAAGGAAAAATTTAGTTCAGGTAGGATCTGCAGATTTCTAGAGTAATTTATAAGAGTATTAAATAGTTATTAATGCTTTGGTTTTCTACCGAAACGGTATTGTTTCAAATGGCAATTATTTCGAGACATATCTGCATTTTTTTATAAAGCCCAACAAAAGTTTTTCAATAGTCATTCATAATTTAATTTCCTTATAAAAAGTATAATTCCGCTATTATTAAGCAAAATACGCGTAATGGTGAAAAACTCTTCCTGAAGTACACAATGAGGTAAATAAAGTACCTCCTTTGAAATTAGCACTTGTGTTTTATTATATTTATTTAAAAAAAAATGGTTTGTTAAAAGATTATTCATCTTTAAGAAATTAATTGTATATAATTTCTTTTATGTGTCATTCTTTTTGAAGCTTTGATAGTTATTTTCATCGGTTTCAACAATACCTTTTCGGTACAACTCAACTGGAACTTCACTGCCATCACTTACGTCGTATTTGATGCCCAAATCAGCTTCTTGTATTTCTATTGAACCAAGACCGGTTTCTATTAATGTCTTTAAGTTTTGTGATCTACTTTCTCTATTTGTTGCAGGTTTTTCCGACTTAATATTGGATTTTTCTTTAATCGGATGCAAATGTTTTACCTCATTGGTTTCATTCGGGTGTGCTATTTTATTACTCCCTTCACTATTTGGTTTCGGCTTAGATCCATATGTCTTTACTTTTGAATGTCCTTGTATAATCAAATATGATGAAATAGATTCAACTGGAGCCTTAGCATCTTCGCCAGCACCAATAGTAGGAGACATCGGTGTAGTAAAACGCATATGTAAATATGGATCCTGAGTATGTGTCGCGGGCTTATCGTGCAGCAAATTATTTAAATGATGGGGGTTTACATGAAAATGTTTTTTGTGTACATAAGGACTTTCCATAGAGAGAACAGGAGGTGGTTGCATGGTTTGCATAAATTCTAAATTTTCACTGTTGTCAGGTGATGGTTCTTTAAAAATATGAATATTATCAGATGAGTGAGCATACAAGTTATCTTCTTGACGATCAGAATCTGTTACCATAGGCATCGATATCATTTGACCAAGCATTCCTATAACATTCGGCTTGGACATAGACATAGGTGTAGCATCGAAAGAGGACATATGTTCCTTTTCAGTTGTACTTTCAAAATTAAAGTGTGATGAACTTGTAATAATTTCAGGTTGTATAGTTTCTTGGAAATTATTTAGTTTTTTTGTTTCACTAACAGTTGATAACGTCGGCGGTACTACAGTCGGTAAAAAAATTGGGGTACTAATAGTATTATATGAACCTTGCAGTGGTAAAGAAGGAGGTGGAGGTGCTTCAGATAAAACAGGCTTATAGAAAGCGAGAGGCTCATTTGTAAATTCAAAATCATTGTTATCTGAATGAGATATAATGTTATGTGACTCATTTATTTCTTCAAGTGGTGTTGTTGGCCCCCAACCGGCATAATCACTACTAACTGTATTATTAGGTAAACTGGTACTTTTATTATAGTTTTGCCAATTTTGTTTTAATGTTGACGATTGATATATAAGATTAGCCTCTTGAAGCGCATAAGTTGTTATAATTTCTGGTGCTATTGTTGTTTCTTTTGTGGAATCATAATCTAATGAAGGCAGAGTAGGTAATAGCAATGTATCTTCTGAGAGTACAAACATGTTGGGCTTATGACTTGGAGGTGGTGGTGGTGGTGGTACAAGTATGGTCATTGGATAGTGATCACTAAATTTGTAAGAAAAATTTTCATACTTCATTGCAAATGTAGGTGGTCGTGGATGTCTTCTTAAAGGAACAGGTGGTCTAGAAGCATCACTTGGCTTGCGTGATGATACTCCTAAAACTAAAACTTCAGATTTCCTTTCGGGGTATTTTTCGCGTTCAGGCCGGTTATCATCAACCCAATAATGAACCTTTTCAAGAACCGGAGGTTCATAATCGTACGTCGGATCGTTACGAAGTGGATCTCCGCGACCCGTCAAAGGCTTCCACTGATCAAAATTCATACGTGGAGAGAAAATTGAGGCTATTCCACTGAGATCAGACTTGTCAAATGAATCTGGAATATAATAGATACCATGTTGATTAGTACGCATATAGTAATTAACATTTAATAAAATATTATTAGGAGATTTGAAACATACATTTCATATTTGCGTTGTACTTATTTGTTGTCTCCAAGTCATGATTAGGATTTGATCTTGCCGTGTGGATATTTAGCAATAAAAATCCCAGAACTGTACATAAACCTTTTTCCTGCAAATAAAAACAATCATTAAAATTGATAGCAAAATAATTCATACCATTCATATTCACATTCATACAAGAATATCATGGCAGGATGGGCAGGAGGAACTTGGGGACCGAGTGCTAAGAGACTACGCCGCGTTTAACACTTTCTGCCGAATTTGAGGCATTGTGTGTTGAGTGGCATAACTCAAAGGTGCGCTTTGCTTTGTTACCAGAGCGAAGAAATTAAAATATTAAATATCTAATATAAAAATATTTTATTTCCTCGAGTGGGAGTCAAACTCACAAGTTACGCGTAAACCTGCGCGTTTTCAGTCACACTTTCTCAAATTGCTTTTGCTCCTGCGCCACAACGGATCTGAACATGAACATCATGTCAATTTAAAACATATCGGAGATGCCAAATAAATTGAAAAACAAGAAGAGATTAATATAAATAAACACTTAAGTTTATTAATAAGCATGTTTTAAAAAAGATATAGCACACCAATAAAAATATGTATATTTTAATTACACATATTGGTATTCATATAATTGTGGCTGTTTTCATGCAATTAGACCGATGGTGGATTGGCAAGCATTTTTTGAGCACGCTACTTGCTCGTTAAAATACCGGGCGGCGTGGTAGGACGAAAGACGGGCTTATTTAACATTATAACAATCCTTCTTATTTATGTATTCCAAATACATGACCTCAATTACTTCTTATGGAAAATTTCATATTGTGAGTGTGATGGGTAAAAAAATATTTTTTAAGGAACGGAGTCTACTTCTAAACATTGGGTAATTGCATATTTACGGTACTCTTTAGTTTTGAATAAAATAAATTACTAGTTTAATATATGGGTAAGTGTTAATTTTCAAGCTGTAAATATAAATCGACTTTGTACGAATGTACATACATACTTTGCGAGCGTTCTTTTTTTATTATTATTAACACGCTTTTATGAGTTGTTACTATGTATGTATGTATGAATGAATGTATGTAGGTATGTAACGGACTCTTTTAGCATGATTTTCACCAATTTCAAGATGTCTGAATATTTTGAAACTTTGCACACCTATCAGGGACCGATGACAATCCAATAAAATAAATCAGTTTTCTATTCTTATTAGAACTGTCAAGATTAATAAATTCTTTTACGGATCTCAATGGGAGTAAGAGAGATACGGCTAGCTCGCCATCTGCTAAAAAACACCTAGGTAAACAAACTAAAAAGGAAAAAATAAATAAATACAAAATTGAATATAACTTTTAACTACAAAGAGATTGTATTACAGTAGTAGCAGGTCGACCGATCAATCATGATCAATTATCTCAAAGTTGTAGTTAAAAGAACAATTTAAATCAGAGTAAAAAGCGCCCCATGCTTTGTTCACGCCTGTTACTAAAATATTATAATCACTCTATAGGCAGCTAAAACAGGTTAGTTAAAATTAAAATGCACCCTAGGTTTTTACTCTTATTTGAATTGTTCTTTTAACTTCAATTTTATTTTGAGGTAATTAATTGATCATTATTGATTGATCGACCTGCTACTACTATTGTATAATCTATTTGTAATAAAAAATAATTTTCAACTTTTTAGTTCTATTAGCAATAAAAGCGTGTTTCTTTTTAAGTTTTTTAATCATGTAAATACCAACACAGCTTACGTAAGCTAAGTATATGTATACTAAGATAATAAGATAATAACAAAGCGAATTATCTTTCAAATTGTGTAGTGTCTATAGATACCAACATTTATAGTATACTAATCGAAACAGTCAAAAATATGTTTTTAAGTGAATATATTTACTAAATAATATAATTAGAGAGGTCTGTCGTGGCGCAGTGTGGACACAAGCGTGTAAATGCAACTGGTTGTGGGCTAGATCCTTAAAATAAAATTTCATTGCAAATGATTTTCATTTGCCAATTTGACATGCAAGCCGCGGCGTGCCTGATTGACATAAGCAAGCCGCGACGGCAAGTTTGAGATAACCACTCAATATCTCATATTCGGCGGGCACTTCCGTTCCCTACTTTCCACTGGCTTTCTAAAAACGTAGTGTATTAATACTAAGATCACAAATTCTCTATGCTTACTCTTCTTCTCTGTGCGGCCTACAGCGTGAAGCTAACAATAGAGATAAAGAATGGGAATGAACAGCGAACGCATCGTGGCGTAGTGAGTTAAATTTAAGTAGCTGCTAAGTACGCTGTGTAATTTCTGTTGTGCTTGATAGAACATAATGCTTGTGGCCTCCAATAGATACATATAATCAACACGGAAGTATGTAGCATATTTTCATTACAGACGTAAGAAAGAAAACATGTTTAAGATAATATTTACATGTGCAAATAATTAAATAAACGTTAAGTTCCAAATATATTTTTTGGCAATATGAAAATAGTTTCAAATTGTTTTTCTTAATTAGAGAAAATCTCCAGTTATCGAAATTATATTGCCTGTAATGGACACTTAATTATCCATTAAGACAGAATATATGGGCGCCAAATACAATCTTTCTTGAACTAAAATAAAAATAAGTTTACTGTATTTGTAGTTAACGAAAAAAACCGGTCAAGCGTGAGCCAAACTCGCCCACCGAGGGTTCCTTAATTTCGAAATTGTAGGTTAACGGCAAGTTCAACTTCAAAAAGCTAATAAACTTAAATTTGCAATATGCATTTAATTTATATAAAATTATAGTTTTTATATAAAATATAATTATGAAGTATATCTATAACATAAAATTTAAAGTTTACTTTTTATTTATTTATACTGCTAAAGGCCAGTCGTGGCGCTGAAAATACGAGAAGTTGTGATTTCGATCCCTCTTGATGAGATGAAATATTTTATATTTTCATTTCTTCGGTCTGGTCAGAACAAATCAGAAAAAACGCGGCGTTGAGTTACGTCACTCAACACGCAGTGCCTAAACAATTTTGCGGACGGAAGTGTAGAACGCAAACGTTATAATACGCAACGACGTTTCTATTCGACGTTATACACTATGTTCACAAGTCCTTTCTGTGTACCCTTTTATCTACCTACGGTGTATACCGTACGTAGATAATAGGGTACACAGAAAGGACTTGTGAACGTATTATAGTTGTGAACGCGCGGATTTTTCTTGCTATAAAGCAAGAAGCGTCAAAAATCCGTGTGGTGAATAAAGTTAAATAGCTTAACTTTGCAGGCATGTGCACTCATTTTGTATGAAAAAAAAAACAGTAAATAATTATAATTGTTTTTACTCATTTTGTATGAATAAAAACAATTATAATTGTTTACTGTGAAAAATCCATACACTTTATTTTTCCGGGTTTGATCACATTTATTTGGAGCCAATAATGATGATGATGAAAGAATGGGTTAGTCTACCGTACCGTAGACTTCCTGATATCATATTAATTTCAGTGTGATTACTGTAAGCAATCATGAGATAAAAGGCATTGACCAACGGACAAACAGACAACAAAGCAATCCTGTAAAGGTTCTGTGTTTTTCCTGTTGATATAAAGTATATTTTACGGACCCCTATCAATAAAACTCCTATCAATTAAATACAGTTAGGTAAGAGGTACAATAATTGTTATTTTGGGAAAAATAAACTCACCTCGACATGTTTCACAGCGAAGTTAGTTCAAAGATATAAGGTAATTCATGAATTATATAAAGAGTAGTTTCGGTAAAAATAATAATAAACTATATCTTGCGCTTCACTTCTTTACAATAAGCTTAAGAAATGCAGATATGCTTTGTCTAAGGATATTTCAATTCGCTTCAACTTAAAATGGAATGGCGAAAAACAATTATATTGTTGTAAGCATTTATTTTAATGTTCACAATATTGCAATTTACACATGTCAAACATTAATTAAAAAAAATTAAATGTTTTCATGTCTCGAAATATTTTATTCTTTTTTAAAAAAGACCTTTGTTTTCTATCAGGACCGTATGCATTATACACTTAACTACAAAAATCTATAACACATATAAGGCAACTTTTCTGTCTTGTCTTTTCAGTCTGCAGTCAGGTCATGTGTTAGTCTGCTAATATTTCGTACATTTTCTTGTTTAGAAAACATACAAATTTTGAACGTAGCGGAATTATAGCACGCGCCTCTTAGAATCCATCCAAGAGACGCAGGTTCAAATCTTATTGTTCTAATCCGTAATCGAAGGAATAATAACTATTCATTTACTATGTATTTATAATGTGTAGTTAAGTTTACGTATGGTCATGATACAGAAAAAATAATGAAACTCGTTTTTGTATCATCGTAAATTCTCTGAGAATGTATGGAAAACACGGCGAACGAGCGGGTAACATGCTCGTAAGTGATCACCCACGATCCTGTGTAACTCCAGAGGAGCTACAGGAGCGTTGTGCCGGTCTTATATTTTAATAAAAATTGTGCTTTTTTTACTCATGTACCTAACTAGTGACTTTTAGTTAGTGGGTTGGTACAGTGATTCTGTACCACACTTAAATTTAAAATAAATCTTATTATTTGACAAGATCTCGGTCTATTTAGGAAATTTACATTTATTCTTATTTTGGTTAGGTAAAAAAAACAATCATTCGTGCTTATCGGTACTGGTGTCATTACACTAGTTAATAAAAAACATCAATCTCAACAAAAATGGCAGTATATTTATTGAAATTTAAGTTTGCGATCTTGTTGGATTTTACGGGAATTGATAGAATCCACTTTGTCTTGTACAATGTTATTAATATCAAAACACACAATTGGTTCAATATTTCTACCCCTCAGCCAAATCCACCCCATAAATATAAAACAAACGGTTATAGAAAAATAGAAAAACAGAAATAAAGTCTTTTTTTACTAATTGAATAACGGCTGAGGGATTTGTCGAAATACAAGGATCTGTAGGCATAGGCAGGTAATATGCCTGTAGACAAAAAATCTGACCTAGAAAATTAACATTTTAAATCCAGCCAATATATAATATTATATATTAGACAACTATAATTTATGAAGTGATTTGAATTATTTATTCTGAATCTCCTTTTTTATTTAGGCACCTATAAATAAATTTCAGGATTATCTACAAATTTACTCATAGACATATGTCATTTTTGACGTGACAACGTTTTATAAGTTTAGTCGATGAAAACCGGCTGCGAGCACGAAAAATTACTGATTGCCACGTTCCAATGGAGTCGAGCGTGCAAACAAGAACGTGAAACAAGCGATAGAGAGGCACAATCAGTCTAAGTTTGTGCGTTAATAATAGGTAAATAGTAATTAATCTGCATATTTACAGATAAAATAAATATTGAATTAACGAGTGAAAATAAATATCAGTTTATAAAAAAAACAATAATTCGTCTTTGTATTTTAACAAATAATAATTAAATAATTCCATTCGATAGATAATGTTTATGGCGTCATCACTTAAAATTATCGCTCGTAAACTGATTTTACAGACATAGGTATAAATTGATTAAAATTGATTAAAATTTATTTGCGTTGCCACGTTTAATGCATGGCAATTCGTTGCCGTGATTTCGTCAATAAGAAACGACATTTCAAATTTTTGTTAATTTTATAATTGAATTATATCAATGTTTACCTAAAACTGCATATATTATATATAAATGAAATTATATTATATAAAAAATAATTTAATGACATAATTAAAAAATAAATTAAGTAATAAAAAATACTAAAGAATGCTCTTGTAAATAGTATTGGTAGGATACATTTGACGTGACCGCAGTGAAAGCTGCGCGTGCGTTGCATTATAAGTACAAGGTGGCATGATGGGAATAGGGGTATGATGTTTAGCATCTAATTTACCCTCCATTTATTGTCCTTTCACTCTGTTATATAACTATCAAGTTAAGTGCTAATCTAAACTTACATGATCATATAAGAACATTTTTGTCAAATTTCTTCATTTATTATATGTCATTTGAATGTCTATAATTACCTACAGGTCAGCTGCTAACGGTATTTACAAGTAATATTATTGCGATTAAGTAACAACTAGAAATTTCTTTCAGTTATATTATAAAGAAATTAACTGGATAGGCTCTTAAACATAAAAAAATATTGTGTAAAAAATATTTTTCTTTGATTAATATTTACAAACATATTGGATACCTAAGTCTTTAAATATTCGTGGTTTATTCATCACGTTCAGCAAACATTAGCTTGACCCTGGACGTAACTTTCAATTTCTAATTTTATAAGCTATTGTGGTTAACCCGATCCCCTAGTTTTGCTTGCGACGAGTAAACTGATCATGTGTACTGTGCACGTACTTAGGTGAAAACGTCAAGAATGCATGTATCGCTTTACCAAACAAATATTAACATTTCCATCTACACATATAAGTTACATTCTAGCTGTCAACAAATAGTGTCTATAAAGAATTGTAAAATATATATTTGTATAATATTAGTAGATGCGAAGACACAAAAAAGGCTCTATCAAATTAACTTTGGTCAAGAGTGAGTAAAACTGTAAAACGAAAATGAGTCGATATATCCGTCAATTGAGAACCGATTTTAAAAAATATTTTTTTATAAAAGAGCGTACTCTCTCATTGTTCCCACTGCCCTCAAGTCAGGATCTTATGATAAAATCTTATTGAAATAGAGTGAAACTTTCAAATTATGTAGGCTTGTACTACTATAAGTCTCACATAATGTGTTTGCTTCTCTTCTCTTATGGACAGTATTGTCCATAAGAGAAGAGGAGCAAACACATCGATAAGCTGATCGTGATAAGACGTACAACTCAACGATCCGAAATTAAGATTTAATCTTTTAAATATCATAGGGATTTATGGAAAGCTAGTTGTACCTAGGGATCTTTCGGAACTTTGGCTTCGGTTGAAAGAGAAAAGAACTTCCGATTCAAATAACACCTCCGACTCCTTTATTGAAAGCAATTATTGTTTTCATAATTTAATATATTTTTTTATTTACTTACGTAGATTGGAGGTGGAGGTTAGTATAGCCCACGCAACTTGCGAAGAAATTAATAAATGAGTTTTAAATATACCTAAATAATTTAAGGTACAAATTCATATTGCCTGAATGTGAGTTTAATTTTACTAAATGTTAGATTTAGTATTATATTATAGTATTTTTTTTTCTCAGCTTCACGCTTCACGAGGCAGGGTAGGCAGAGGGAACCCGGGAACCTAGTGTTAAGTACTCCGTTCCACTACCGTTTCCCACTATCCGCCGAATTTGAGGCATTGCGTGTTGAGTGGCGGAACTCAACGCCGCGCTTTTCCTTATTACCAGAGCGAAGTAATGAAAAATTAAATATTTAAATTGAAAATATTAAATATTTAATTTTCTCGACTGGGGATCGAACCCGGAACCTGTCGGTTACAGTCAACCGCTTGTGTCGCTGCGCCACGACAGGCCTCAATACGTAGCGCATAGTATTTCTAAGAAATAAATTTATACTTGCATTGAAACGTAAAATATAATACTTTATATTTACATTTTATTCTGCATAAGCTAAAATATCTTACACTTCTACTTGTTATTTTGTGTCAGTCTATTAGAAATGATATAGTGACAATTGTCTGCACTAGGCTAAGATAATTTAAAATTGGTTATTAAGAATGCAACCAGCCATTGAAGTTGAAGAAATAAATATAACCAATATCGATTTTTCTACACCAATAATACAAATAAATACAAATATTTGACACATTATTATTTTAAATAAAATATGATACAGATTTTAAGAATTTAATTTAGAACTAAACGGTTTTACGCATTATAACGAACACCTACTTGTATCTATATATTTTTAATCCAACACATTAAAAGATACATGCATAAAGATTTCAAATTTATAACACTGAATTTGAACCGTACAAGAAAAATATTTTAAAATTAACCTTTGAAGGCAAGAATTTGATAATAAATACAGTTTATTTTCCACAACTGGTTTAGATTAATAAATTAATTATCTACGCACTTCCGAAAAAACTGGTATCAGTGTAGTTTTTGGTAGTGAAAGTTTTGAGTCATCTATTTATTAACTTCAATTTGATTCATGGAGGGGACAGGGTGGCGTAGATCATAGCGTGGGAAACACTCGTGCACAGACCGTACGGCGCCACGGGCTATTTACCGCCTACACAGCCGCTGGTGAAGAAGCTCGCCGAACATGGGAGACAATCCGACTGCGGTCTTACTTAACGAGTAAATTGAAATAATATAAATCCTGTTATAGCAGTGATAGTGTAGTGGGCGTTACGCATTTAGTAGTAAAGCTCGTTAGTTAGTGAGTGTTACTAGATTCACTTACTGGCTCGTTCTAGCTCTTTTTTCATTTCAAATAATGAATTATCTCATTAATTATCTACTGTAAAATAATTCATGTGGGCGAAGGAAAATATTAACACTTTCACATGTTTTATGTGTCGATGACTAAATTGACGCACTTCCAAAGTAATATATGCCCACGCGAGATTGTCTGTGGCCCCTACAATAGATATATATATTCACGGATTTCGTATCAAACTACTATGTACGGTATAGTGTATTACAATTATTAATATTTTTATTAGTTTAGTGGGTCTACATTCAGTTCTAAATAATACAAATATATACCTAATAATCTAAATGATGAACAAAAACTACAAAGTTATATTGAAATACTTACTATTTAATAAGAATAGTAATGTTTTCTTTTTAGAGCGAGAATAAAAAAGAACCTTTCAGGTTTTCATAATTCTTCACTGCATACATTATACTAATTATAAACTATTCCATATTGATTTATTAGATTTCTAATCTATTGTTAATCTATTTTATACTTAAAAGTTGTAAGTGTTCTATTAAATTTCGAATAATGAATTAATTTGCAGACCGTGACGAGATGTAAAGTGTAAGTCGAGACATTCACTTAGGTCATATGACAAGCTTTAATTGGGAGCGCATTGAAGTTTGAATGTTTTATTTCATTCGTAGACATTTGTACGAAAATATAAACAAAGATTAACAAGAATTAATAAAATGTATGTTTTCTTAATTATCTAAAAAGGAATAGTTAGTTGCATAGTAAAGATGAGAATTACTTCGTCTATTTTAAATTACATAGAGCTAGCAATTATTACATTTGCACGCGAGTACAAAATCGTCTCTGCATTTTACCAAGATATTGCTTTTTACCTAACGAAGCAATTAAGCCATCATCTTTTTAGAAAGTCCCAAAAAGAGAAGTTTTTTTAATGAATTGTTAATCGTCTCTACTTGTAATTGACATAACTTCCAACCGGTCTGTATAAATTACTAATTTTATAAAATCATTTATAATTATTTCTTATAATGAATAATAAACAACATTAAAAAACAACATTTTACATAGCATACAATATCTATTCTACAATACTATTATTATTTATTTTATAAAAAGTATTGTTATATATTACTACGATGATAATCGGCAAAAGCGCGTTAACGTCTTTTATATGAAACGAAATAATATACCACGCACCAAATTTGAAAAAAAAAATTATAAAATGTTTACATAACATTTAAAAAAATCATTTTCATTAAAAAAATTAAGCAGTTATGTAAGACAACTGACTAAACAAATAATTATAGGAAATATTGTTATATTATATTTACATATTATTTATAAGCAAAAATATTTATCTTACCGAAATCATAATAAATATGTCATATGTGCACTATTTTTCTTCAATCACCGATAAGGTCGAAAGTCACTCACGGCTAGAGTCGCGTTTTCCGCTCGACGTCTGTTGCGCGTCTGCCGGCCATAAAGCACGCAAGGGATACGGGGTCTTGCCGTAGTCCACAAGCTATTGTAAAGACTAAGCACGTGTCTTACCATATCTCTTATACATAAAAAAAAGTTTTCTATACGATTTTTGCTATTTAAATGTAACCATGTACGAGTTACTGTTGTCTGTTGCACTCCTAGTTTTCGTCTTCAAAAAGTTAGTAAATCTTTTATGGGACATGGTACACGTATGTATAATAAAATTCCACAAATAATTTTAAATTTGCCACTTCAAAAATTTAAAGTGAATGTTAAAAATATATTGTTAGGCAAAGCATATTATTCTATTCAAGAATACTACAACGATAAGAGTGCGTGGGATTAAATGCTGTTGGTACTCACTCAGGAAGCTATGTTATATATTTACTTTAATTGATATTTTGAAAAGAGCAACTGTTGAGTTTCTTGCCGGCTCTTCTCAGCAGACCCGCCTTCCGAGCCGGTGGTAGCTTCCTGTAAGGACTGACACCACAGACACTTATATGTAACTTGACGATTCAAAAGTGCTTAAATGGCCTAATTGAATAAAGAATATTTTGATTTTGATTTTGATTTTGATTTTTTAAATTTCAATATAACAAAATATTATATTTGTGAATTTTTAAATCACAATACATTTACAAGGCAAATTAGTGTGTATCTATCCAATCAATAGAACCATGACTATCTGTAAAAAGAATTACCACATCTTTCTATTATAGATGAATTGGTTTTGTCGAGTTATGTTATCGAGGTCGAATCAACATTTTTTAGGGCTAGTAGGTAACATACAACATGTTACCATTTTTATTTAACGGAAGTCGATTAGTTAAAAAAAGATAATAATCTTAATATCTTTTCCTCATCTATACTAGATGATGTAGTATTGTTGACCCAATCATTGGTTCAGTAAAAAAAAAATAATAATTTGAAAGTACTTTACGTTTCTTTTTTAGGGTTCTGTATTCAAATAGCAAAGACAGATTATTATACGCCCTCCGCATGGAGATTTCAAACGGAAATTAATGTCAAATATTCAGGTCCAACTAGATATCAGACTCATAGACGTACGGACACTACTATATAAACGAGTGTATAATAGTGTAGTATATAGGAGATAAAATAGCCTCGCGCTCCATTTCGGGACGATACTACTACATACACCGGAGCTGATAGGACAGGTGGTATAAGACAAGTGGACATTACTTATCGTACGCACGTACTTATCTTCCACCAAATCGTACAAAAACAGTGGTTATTGGTTATTTTATTCACCAATACAATACCAGCTTACCCTTAAACCCGTCGAACCAGTTACAAAACATTCAATATTTTATTTTTTGGTCAGAGGTCTTTTTGATCCAGAATATATTTGAACTTAACTTATAAGATCGTGCCATTGGTACCATAATCTTTCAGAATTATATATATATATATATATATATCATACGCAATGAGCGCATACGCCCGCCGCCCGCACACTTAAAATTATTAAATTTATGGAGATAAATCAAACCTTCTAGTGTATTTCTCATAAATTTTTGGCGATCACCCTGCTCTCTTGTCTAAAATCTATTGTGTCTTTTAAATATCCATTTTTTATTTGTCGTAAAAGACAATTTAAATCTACTTGTATATAAGATGCATAATATGTCTAACTCAGTTAATTGGTTAAAGGATAATACTGGGTTGCTTAATATTTTTTTTTTCGAAGATAATCTTTTTTTTTGTCGTTAGTAAAATATAAAAATGGTTTCTGTGGGTTGTCTTAAGGAGATAGATATGTGCACTGTGACTGTAACTTTTTTTTTCAGAAGTTTTAAAGGTGAACAATTCTGTCATACATGCTTTTTGTGTACTTCTAAAGGTACACTCAGCGCACGCATGAAATTTCTTGATTTTGCCGGATTTTAAACAATTTTTATTTTTTCTAATGTAATAACTCTTATAGTCGTAGAGTAGCTTTCCTCAAAATATGACTCACTTCCGTTGACTATAATCCTAAACTTGATACAGAACCCTCGGTGCGCGAGTACGACTCGCACTTGGCCGATGTTTTTTTTCTTTCTAGTTATTATCAACCTATTGAAATGTTATAAGACTCCTTGTGAGGATTAGTCAAAGTATAGGTCCCGCCCGACTGTTAATCTTTATGAACTATTTAGCATATTTTTTTCTTTTTTTGTAATGTTGTGCACTCCTTTGTTATGATTTATTTACTTCGGTTACTTTGAATTTCGTATTAAGGGCACACTAATGAAATACTAAAATATATCTGTTATAAACATCAAAAGACTCAGGCAAATAATTCATAAAACTGCTTTAAATTAGTTCACTAAACAGCTTTAAATAATTTACCGATAGGTGATTAATTAGCTGGTTTAAATGTAAATATAGGAGCTATTACGGTATAAGTAGTTTAATATATAAATAGATACCCGGAATAGGTATAGGACTGACATCATACTTATAAATTCGCTAAAAATCGCATTAAAATTGGTTTTGTGCATGGTTTAGGTTCGGTCCGGTTAGCTTGGTTCAATTTCAAAGAGGGGAACAAGATATATGATACTGCTATTATCTTAATAATTACTGTGACTGTTATCTTGACTTTATTAAATACGAATAAATCTTAAACTTGGATACTGTAGAATTTATAAAATTTTCTTTACCATTCTTAGTTATAAATTACATAACTAACATAAAATTAAAACACAATTAACTTTATATACTATGTTTTTATTGGGATACACAGAATATATTAATAACTCAGCCTGATTTACCAAAGAATCTTTCATTAGCAAACCTTAGGAACTTGGCGTCGGGCAACAGCGCCCAATCGGGGCTCTTTTTTTCTGTTTCCTCCATGTCCTGAGATTGAGATTCGAATAAATCTATCGAGTTGTGCCTCGGCATTTCAATTTTTAATCTTTTTGGATCAAATTTAGTAGTTTCCAGCTTTTTTTCATTTTTAACATCGTTGAAGCGTGCTCGCGTATTCCAAACACACTGTTCGATAGAAGGTTTAATTAACACTTTCGGTGAAGATAAGTATGAGAAAAAGGGAGTAGGTTTTACAACCTTCTTTTGGTCTTCATTTTTAGATACATCTAGGAAGGAAAACGTGTAGTCGGTGTCGACAACTTCGCGCACGTACGACCTAATATGGCGACGTGAAACAGTCATGGTGGTCTCATTATTAAAATTATTTATTGTTCTACCCAAGGTATTTAATTTTGTTTGAGACTGTTTTAAAACCGCTATAAAATTGTAAAACATCTCAACGTTATGAGCACATTTATAACAAATGTTTGTTAATCGATCCGTTTCTTGGACTACTAGCTGTATACACACCAATATTTTATCTAACATATTAGTTTTACGACAATAACTGCTGAATAGTGAAATATTGAAGTCATTTGTAGACAGACATAAGCGGCACGCTTGACTAGAACAATCCATTTTCAATTGTAATTTAAGTTCAGATTATTCGTGGCGAAAAATTATTTAGATTTGCCGCCAAAGTACATACACATACAGATAAAACAGAAATCTTAAAAAATGTTTAAGCACTAAGGTTGAAGGAACTGTACATATTACTAAATTCCTATAAATAATAGGAATTTATTATTGAATGCAATTAATTAGGTTGTTAATATAGGGATAAATGTTATTTTCTGTCGCTTACTACTTCTCTTAATATTATACGGTACAGGTATACGTATTCTTATTGAAATTTGAAACAGTTGACATTGAAATCGTAGAAAATAAAAATAATATCGAAAAAAGTAATAAATATTTTTTAAATATTTGTGTAAATGTAGAAAGTTAATATGATTTTACGATGAATTATTTTTTTGTGTTAAAAAGATTACCTATTACTGCCTAATTTAGTAGATGAAGTAATTAAATCAACTTCAGCTTACCCTTAATCCTTGACAAATTATGACTATATCACATTAGTCGTCGAATATTAAAAATAAAAAAAGATTTAATCCAAGACTGTTTTTAACTAATTTATTAATTCACGAAATTTAGTAACTCTAACTTCAGTATAATAATTGGCTCATAGTAAACACAAACCAATTTAAATGAGGACGGCTTTGTCATAGCCCACATTACACAACTACACATCCTTAAAAGTTTTAATGATCAAAGGTCCTTGAAGAATAGAAATGATCGCTTATTATATAAATAAATATCTAATTGCTTAGCGATTATATCATCAAGTACTTATTTAATCACTTGCCACAAAAGTTGTTAATAAATAAATGTTATTTAATTCATCTAGAATTTATAGTGTAACATCAAGGCAAGCTGAAAACTAATGCAATCTTTGCAAATAAATATCTAAAAAAAAGTCTTTCTTTTTATTTTAATTTAATGTATTTAAATGATGCCTCCTGTACACCAAGAATAACCAAAAAAACAACATTTTTTAATATGGTTCTACAATAAGTTCTATCAAAAAATCATACCCAAAAACTAAATCTGCCAAATTAAAGTATTTTAAAAATTTAGATATTTGTGTACTACTCTCACTTAACATATTTTTTTTACCATTCTAAACACTGATGTAAAATGGACAAAAGGATACAGATAAATTAGCATAAAATACACATTTTATTACTATAAATTATTTTTATAAAGGTTACAATAATCTAACTTAACAGTTAATCTAAACTTAATCATGATTTCAGGGGTGATTTATATTTTTAATAAGACCAATGACACTAAGAAACAAACCTATAACTTTTTTGTTTGAAGGGAAATGTTTTTATAAAGGCTTATGAAAGATTTTTTTTGATATGCTCCATGAATGTGTCAAGGGGATCACCATTGACATAATTAGATTTTTTGTCTTTACTTTTATTTTCATCTAAATAATGCATGTGGGCTTCAAGTGTCTCCACATCATTTTCTTCAGAGTCAAAATATTTGTCTTCAGCATCTTGTGATATTTGCTGCAAATCATCATATTCTTCATTATTATCAACAGAATTGTAGTCAAAATCAACATCTCTTCCTTCAATAAAACTACTATACATTTCCTGTTGGAACTCTTCTCGAAGAAGATTTCTTTCATTTGCATCTATCATTGCCTGCTTTTGGGGTTCTGGAAATATATTAGGTTTGGTATCTAAAATGTCAAAATCACCCCATAGTTTTCGCTTAATTTTGATTTCTCCTTCTATTTGATCATGATCTTCATTAAGTAATGATTTATTGAAAATTTCCTCATTCTCCATTTGCATTTGTTTATTCTGTTTTTCCCTCATTTCATTTCTATCCACGGTATCCAGTATCATAGTAAGAAAATTCAGGTTATTACTGTCAATTGCATCTCTATCTCTAATCTCTTCTTCAGTCAAATATTGACCAATCAATTGTTCATATAGTAAAGGATTACGTAGCATCATTTGTTTTTCACTAAAATAATCTGTATCTTGTTGTAACTTTTGTAGTGCTTTATATCTTCTATTTCTTATTCTCTTATTTAAACTTTCGTCGGAAAAATATAATTTTAATTCTGATACACATTTTTGAAAATTGTCGTCATGTATTAGCACATTTTCAAAGTAGTGTAAGTGATTTGGAGATAAGAATTTTCCAAATTGTACCAAAAATTGTATAGGAGAATGTTTAAAAAGATTATATGCAATTTTAATTTTTTCCTTCGTTTTGATTTCCGGTTGATTAATACTCGAATTTTTAAATGAAATTTTAGCACACCTTACAAGAAAGTCAATAATATCAAATATTGGATCCGAGTCACCACAGTTTTCTCCTGATGTAGATGTTTGTTCCATTTTACTATTAAATATGAACTTTAAAGGTTAATAATAATAAAATAACTATATTAAAAGCATTTTCGGAATAATCGTATTATTTATGAATAAAATTGATATTTATATGTCATACAAACTGAAAAAAAAAACAATTACGAAAAGTAATTGTCTTTTTTGTTTATTATTTATAAACTAAATAACTCAGTAAACCCAAATTAAGCTATGCTCTTGGACAGTACGCTACGTTACGTTGTGTTGTTCTTCTTATCATATATCTTAGTATAATTACTTTACTCTTTGGTTGTTATGTTATGATGCTTATGCTATATACTTGGTGTAAAAGTATCGATATTTGTAGTTCAATACATATATCGATGTTTTTATATATATCGATACAAAGTATGCAACATCGCAAAATGGTATTAAAATGTTTTTTTATTATCTAAGTACAGTCACTAAAAAAAACTGCAGAGAATAGATATAAACTAACAGAACAACTATATTAGAAACTGAATAATTGGGTTATGTCATCTAAGAGTACAAGTATTTACCTATCAAAATCAAAATATTCTTTATTCAATTAGGCCATTACAGACACTTTTGAATCGTCAAATTCACACAGTACATAGAAATATCTGAAGTGTCAGTTTTACAGAAAGCTACCACCGGCTCGGAAGGCGGGTCTGCTGAGAAGCATAGCATTATTTCACTTTTAGGAACAAAAGTACTTATTTAGAAATCATATAAAAATTAACATAGCAAGATTTAAACCTCCTCTTGGAATCCGATGATTGAACAGATTTTATTAACAAGGTGCGGTTTCAAAAGCCCCTACGTTCTGATTTTGATATGTTTTCTAAATAAAGAGCAATATTGGTTTGCCTTATATAATAAGATATGGGTTATATTTAAAAAAATAACTTTTTAATTTAAAATATTTTACTTTAAGTTAGTTTAATGGAAAGGAATACTGATATTTTTGAACATTATCTTTAAACATTTTTAAGGTCACTATTAAAAAAATAAAAATATTTTGATAGTGACCAATATCTCGATATTTTGCTGATATATCAATTTTTACCACGATGTATCGACGAAGATATCGATATTTAGGTAAATATCAATATTTGACATTATTCTCACTTCCAATGTCCCCAAGATATGTTCTTTATGTTATGGCTTTTAGGCGTGTCAGTAGATCACAATTTATTTCACCAACAACAAATAGACGTATAATGAAAATGGCTCGATGTAAATTGGTCAGTTACATAACATTTGGCCCTGTACAGGCCCCAGGTTCAGCCTCATATGGAATACTGTTCTCACCTCTGGGCTGCCCAGAGGTTTCTCACCTCTGTACCCCTTTTGTAGTTTGATCGCGTACAACGTAGAGCCGTTCGAATCGTTGGGGACCCAATGATCTGTAAGGGACTAGACACTTTGGCTTTGCATAGAGACGTATTTTTACTGTGTGTTCTCTACTGCATTTATCACGGGGAATGATCTGGAGAAATTTTTGACTTGGTACCTGCCGCCGAAGTTATCATTAAAAATATAATTTTCATCTGTGACTTTTCATTTATCTTCAATGTTACTATCATTTAAGTGTGATAAAATAACTTTAAATGTGATTGGCTTTGGTACTTTGACAATTGGTTCATGTTGCTTTGATCGTCATTGAGTTGAACAACGGTTCTGAGATTTGGCTGTTTATATGACTTCTAGCAAGATGGAATCAATTTTAATACAAAAGATGTAACATTTTTCAATATTTTTTCTGAACAATATGTCAGTGTATACTTTTTTAGCATAATATATATTGAATTATGTGAATGATGCTAACTCATTTACACTTAGTAATTTACAAATTACAAATGAGACCAAAGAGCCACAATGACAAGAGCGAAAGTAACTGTGATCGACAGGTTGTGGGTTCAATCCTCGCTGGAAGAAATGTTACAAATTTATATTATAATATTATCAAATGAATTATATAATATGTTCATCTCTTTACTGTGGTAACAAAGCAAAGCGCAGCTTTGATTTCTGTAACTCACCATGCAACGCCTCAAATTCAGCAGAAAGTGACGAACGGATTGTTTTAATACTAAAGTTCCCAAGCTCCCTCCACATACAGCCTGTAGCCGTAATGAAAATGAATAATATAAAAATATTGCGTGCTTTAGTGAAATGTCAGCAAGAGAGGCAGTTAGCTATTCCTGATTATAATTAAATAGTAAATAGTACATTTAATACAAAATTAATGACCAATAATAGTTGAGGCCTGTCGTGGTGCAGCGGCACTAGCGTGTGACTGTAACCAACAGGTTGTGGGTTCGATCTCCACTCGAGGAATTTAAATATTGAATATTTTCATTTCATCGCAAGGCAAAACGCGGTGTTGAGTTTGCCACTCAACACGCAATGCCTCAAATTCGGCATAAAGTGGGGAATGGATGTGGAATCTAAACAGTAGGTTCCCAAGTTCCCTCTGCCTACCGTGCCACGTGAAACTGATTAATAATATTTGTATGTATCAAACCTAGAGTCTTGTTTTTTTTTTTATGATTCATTTATACGGATTCCATGACTGATGAGCACGACAGGCTTTTGCATGCTTCAAGGAAGGGAATTATGTCTACTCTATTATATACCCCTTTGCCCTCTAGAAAATAACAAGACAATTAAAAAGGTTTCCTACAGTGTTGTACTTTCGTTTTTTGAAGTGAAAACTTCTTTAGGCGCGTTGAGCGTTTTGGTAGAGGGTAAAATCCTCGGTTCGCGTCACCGACATGCTAATGATAATAGCAGGCGTGCGACTAGCGCATGCGCAGTAGTACACGTATACACTAATATAGCCTGTGTACACGTATACACTAATACATCGACTATTTCTGACTGTATTATGTGCGCGTTGGACGCTTTTTGGATAAGTATAATTTTGTGAGTCACGTCACCAATACGTTATAGTAGCAGTACCTATTGCATCTTTTTTAGAATACAATGAAATGATTGAACGGACAGATAATCTAAGTATTGTCGAAATTAATGATGACAATGATGTAAATAATGAAAATAATGTTCAAACTTGAATTCATTGAAATTCGTGTAAATATAAATACTATGTATAATTAAGATAATTGTATATTAATTATTTTTTCAACCACTTTGTATTTATATTTTGTTCATGATTTGTTTAACCCATTATATGTAACTAATAAATAAAACATAAAAAAAATCATATTATTTTTTGCATATAGTTTTAATTACTCTCAACTTAATAGTTCCGTTTTCACTTCTATCGGCAGTCCCAAGACTGCTATTAGTTTTTTTTTTCTGATTTTGCAGTTATCATAATATTATTTTAATCTTCTTATTTTAAGGATTCACAAGAACCAACTGAGCAACACCAAATTGACTGTCAGGTACTCGGGTCATCAAATGTCAATATTTATTTTTAAACTGTCATACTTGTGTGAGCTAAAGCTTAGATGATAACAAAATATAGCAACTGGTTTTTACCCTAGAGTTTAAATCATAAAATAATAATATATAAAAATTATCTGGTTGCATGTGCTTTAAAGACTTAGTCATTAAATATAACGTGTATATAATGAAGCTTGTTAAAATTTACTGATAATGTATTAAGTATAGTTTTGTTGTTATAATGATGACTTCTTTCATGAATGTAACGTGGAATTGGAAATATATATGTGGTCCTGATGGCTTACAACCATGGGATGACTCTAATAAAGATTTTGGAACTTGCTTCCAAGAATTGTTTCTGCAGATACCTATTTATTTTATTCTAGCTATATCCTCTGCATATTATATAGGATATAGAATAAATTGGGTTGTAAGGGAAAAAACACAAGAAAGAGCTATAACATTGCGAAGCTTCGTTGTCTTAAGCTTAATGTGTATTCCAATAATAAAAATATATATTTATCTGACTGACAAAGATTTCCATTTGTTTCCCATAAATTATTTCTCTGCTGGAGCTGCAAGTTTATCATGGCTTGTACATTTTGGATACATTCTAGCTTTAAAACATCGTCTTGGACAAAGTGCTCGGGGTCCGTTATGCCAACTTGTACTGTGGGCTATTTTAGTATTTTTGAATATAATAGCACTACGAAGTAGTTACTTAGCAGGGCTTATAAACCCTTTTAATATTGCTGAGATATGTTGTCATGCAGTATATTTTTTTACTTTGTTACCTTCAAGTGACTCTAGACCAACATTCTATTCACCATGTCTTGTTGGTTCACAACATTCTCATGTAAGTATGTCTTAATATCAATACCTTTTGCAATATTTTTTACATATAATTTGAATTAAAGTAAAAGATACGCATGAAATTTATCCAGGCCTCCTAGTAATTGTATTGTTTTTATTGAATTTGATATAAATGATTAAGAGTTATTTTATTAAGGCCTATAGAAGCACAGCAGCACAAACTGGAAAGTGGGGAACGGAACAAAATGTCCTAACGTTAGGCTCCCAGGTACCCTCTGCCTACCCTGCCATTTGCAGTATATAGTGTGAAACTAAATAAGAATATATTTTAAACGCACGAGGCGGGGTAGGCAGAGGGAACTTAAGAACCTAGTGTTAAGAGACTCTGTTCCACTTCCGTTCCACACTTTCCACCAAATTTGAGGCATTGTATGTTGAATGGCAGAACTCAACGCCGCACTTTGTCTTATTACCAGAGCGAAGAAATGAAATATTAAATATTTATAAATATTAAATATTTTATTTCCTCGACCGGGGTTGAACCCAGAACCTGTCGGTTACCGTCACACACTTGTGCCACTGCACCACGACAGGTAAATATATATATAGATTTTGAATTAATTTGTTTCTCCATATAAGAATATAATTTGCCATTTTTATTTTTGCCATCACATTAACAGCGATGTTCATGCACCACAATGGCAATTTGCTTTAATATATTTAATTATATTATAGAGTGAGTACACTCCACTCCTTCCCCATGGCGATGAAGGTATTCTGGGCACTGCTATGCAAGGTTCCTCCTGTTGGTCAAGACTTACATTCTCATGGGTTGACCCACTTCTTCAAAAAGGTAAGAATATAGCATGATTGTGTTATTTTTACACAGCATTAAATATTTAATTCAATAGAATATATATATAGTATGTTACACACATACAGAACTGGTATCATTTGCAATATAATTTGTTTCCAGGATTTGAAAATAAACTGCAAGATCCAGAAGAGTTGCATGACATTCCAGCAAAATACAGGTGTTCTTATGTTGGAGCTAGAATGGACAGAGCTCTTATTGGGAATGTTGATAATTACCAACAATTTGCCGAAATACCACATGAGCCATTTATAGGATCAGGTAAAATAATTATTGATGTTTTAAGAATCATGTAGGTAGGAAAGACAAAGAGAAGCTAGTGTTTATACTCTATTCTACATTTTCCTGCCAAGCTTATTTTTGGCGGAATTTGAGTAAGCTTATTTGTTTACTTTTAAAATTAACAGACAGATTTGCATAGAATTGTAAATCCAATCTCCACTCACTCGGATTGAATTATTTATATTGCACTGGTATGGTAAACATTTTTTTTTTATTTTTTTTCCAGTTTCACACTTTATCCTGAACATGGCAGGGTAGACAGAGGGAACTTAGGCACCTAGTGTTAAGACACACTGTTACCCTAACGGAAACTTATGTTTCCTATTTTCGGCCGTATTTGAGGTATTGAGTCCTGGCTGGCGGGACGCAACGCCGCGCTTTGTTACCACAGCGAATAAATGAAAAATAAAATATTTCTTTTCCTCGAGTGGGGATTTAATCCATAATCTGTCGGGTTGACAGTACACGCATGTACCCCTGCTGCAGTTCAACATACTGAAAACACGGATAGAAAATAACAATTAGGGTGACTTCAACTAGCAAATAAAAACTATTATAATGTGTAATACGAAGACAAATTTATGTCTTAATTTTTTTACTAGGTTATGGAGCAACAGGTGAAACACTACCTCAAACTTCAACACCAGTCACACCAACTTCAAGAATACTCGTGCGCCCGGAGCGTCGTCAGAACGTCTCATTACTTCGTGCTCTTCACTATTGTTTTGCGCTTCAGTTCTATGGAATCGGAATTTTGAAACTTATATCTGATATGGCAGGTTTCGCTGGGCCTATGCTTCTCAATAAATTAATATCTTTTGTGGAGGATGATTCCATTGATCAACACTATGGGTGGGCTTAAAATAAATATTATTTTGATAAGATATATATTTCAATATATAAGGGAAATAAATACCCTGAATGTTTTGGTAATGATGCAACTTTGTAAAAATTACACATCAAAGTTTGTTTGTTTTGATGGCGTTGACTTAATTATTTCTGTGTTTCTCGGGACTGTTTAATATTTTGATAGATCAAACGATGGACGGATAACTACTAAAATAGTATAAATTTACTACAAGTAAACCACTAAACACCCTATTTTCTTGAGTGTTGGAACACTAAAACACTAATTTACGTTTATAATACATACCTAATTTAGTGGTTTTAAATGTATAATAATTTTAGATACATATATGCAGCGAGTCTCCTAGGAGCAACAATAATTGCTGCACTGTTCAATGTTCATTTTAATTGGTCTATGTCAATCATTGGATTAAAAATGCGTGGGGCTATTGTGTCTGCCATATTGAGAAAAACTCTTAGTGTGACGTCAACGGAGCTTAGTAAGGCCTTTAGTGTTGGTGAAATTACAAATTTCATGTCAACGGACACTGATCGTATCATCAATTCATGCCCCAGTTTTCACTCGCTGTGGAGTATACCATTACAGGTAATTTGAAACAATATACTAAATTCGTCACAATAAAAATCTATATGATATATATTTATTGTGTTAAATGTGTATGGTATTTTTTGTGAGTGACTTATATTTCTGAAATAAACATGTTTGAAGTTTCGAAAAAATGAAGCCGTAAACACGACGGTTGTGGGTTCGATTCTCATTCGTAGAAACGATATATTTAAAATATTCATTTCCCTCGCGTTAGTAACGAGGCAAAGCGCGACGTTTAGTTTCACCACTGAACACGAATTCGTGGAAAATGGGGTGCGTTGGGTGCTGGGGTAAATTGTACCCTGCTATAAAATATTTTATTATTAAAGATACTGCTAATAATCACTTAAATTAAAGAAATATTAAAAGATAGATAAAAAAATAAATAAACGACAAACATGTGATTGTTATTGTCATTTCAGCTTGTAATAACTCTCCTCCTTCTTTATCAACAAGTTGGAATATCATTCCTGGCTGGTGTGGGCTTTTCTGTGATACTAATACCTATTAATAAGTTTGTGGCGAACAAAATAGGTGATTTGAGTACTGAAATGATGAAGCACAAAGATTCCAGGGTCAGTTTGATCAGCGACATGCTTCGTGGTATTCGCACTGTTAAGGTGCATGTTTGGGAGGATTACTTCATAAATAGAGTATCAGGTAAATTATGTTTTTTTAAGAAAAAAAAAACGAGGCAAAGAGCGTACGAGTCAACTTAAGTAGGTGACCGCCGCCAGCCTCGACCCCTCCTGACGCCAGAGGACGTACAGTTCTACATGGATAAAGTCTCCATGTGTTCCTGAGTAGAGTTTATTTTAGTGATCTACATATTAACTTTAATAAATGAAATGGATGCATGGATTATACTTAGGAGTTACACAATTTTTAAGCGCCAAGTTTGCCGGTTCGTTCTTCATTAGGGAAACTAGCTGTTTCATTAGTTTTCTAGTAGTAATTCAATTCAACTTGTCTGAAAAAAGTGAAAGACTAAAAGTGAAATTTGCTAAAGTTTTGACTATAATATAATGAGACGAATATTAGTTTTGGGTAGAGGCAATCATTGATTTTAATAATAAAAAACATTGTAAAGGTTTCTAACTTATTTTCTGCCACATTAAATGGTGTGAAAAACGACAGTAAAAAACAGATTCATAAAATCTGTTTTTTACTGTCGTTTTTTTCGTTTCATCGGCTTTGAAATCACAATACTAAAGAATTGTTCACTTCAAAAAATAAAATGATTGCATGATTGCATACAGAGGCTCGTAGCAAGGAGCTGAAGTACCTCCGTGGTAGGAAGTACCTGGACGCGGTGTGCGTGGTGCTGTGGGCGACCACGCCCGTGCTGGTGGCCGCGCTCACGCTGGGCACGCACGCCCTCCGCGCACAGCCCCTCGACGCACCCACTGTATGTATATGCTTGTTTCACGGTTTTATTCAGTTTTATAGGTATATTTTCCATTAGATTAACTTGTAGTCTAGAAATTCGTCTAGATTGTAAAACGTAAAACCCCGCAAGAATTTTAAGAAATTCTCTCTTGGTGGTTACCCACCGCCCATCAGAAATAAGCAAGTGTCTTCTCTACGCGCAATCTAGAAAAAGTCAAAAATGTAAAAGTACGCTGTATGATTTATAGATATTTGTCTAAAAGACTTGGTTATTAAATAAATATAGTTAATATTAAATAAAAATGATTTTAATGTTAAATAAAAACGATTTCCAGGTATTTACAACAGTGGCCTTAATAAACATGTTGATAGCACCACTAAATGCATTTCCTTGGGTTTTAAATGGATTAACAGAAGCGTGGGTCTCCATTAAACGCATTCAAAAGCTATTAGACGTAAGTAGACCGTCACAATAAGCTTATACATTACGTAAACAATCTTGTATTACGAAGGTATTACAGTAACAATAACATACTTTAATTTTAATTTTTAGTTGAATGATATGGATGTTGAACAATTTTATGACCGTCTCAATACAAATAGAGATGAAGACAAAATAATTATATTAAATAAAGCATCATTTTCTTGGCACAAGCCCTCTCTTCGGCCGAAATTGCCGTCTAAAATGAAAAAAGACAAGGGCAAATCTAAGAAAAAAATATCAAAACGTGTTCAGAGAAGGGATTCGGTCTCCTCTTCCGAATCGCCAACGCTGGAACCGTTTTCGTTAAAAGATATATCGTTAGAATTAGGTAAGGAGGAGCTAGTGTGTGTAGCTGGACCCGTGGGTAGCGGCAAGACCTCCTTGCTATTAGCTCTTATAGGAGAAATGACGAAACAAAGTGGCGATATTCAAATACCAGAAAATCTTAACAGTGAGTACACATACGTTCTTATTGATTACGCGACCATCCCGCGACTTTGCCCGCTTGAATTAAACTATTTTATTTACTAATTTCAGTTATTTTATTGTTTTTATATTATTATCATTTTTGACAATATGAATAGGATATTGTCAATATGTGTACATGTTTCAGAGGATTGAAATTTCAGCTAAGTAAATAAAAAAATGTAGCAATTTTGTCGAATTTAATATATTAAATTGACGTAACTTTTTTTTATTTTTTAACCAATTTAAATAAAACAAGCAATAAAAAAGAAAGGTTACCAAATTATAGTATTTAATGCAGTTATCAAACTGTATTAAACACTACAACGTACAAACAGACAAAAATATAAAAAAAAAACTCTTTCTGGTTCTATTACATTAATAGACGTAGACTATAAGATTTTTAAAATACAAATGTATTTCATGTACAGCCAGTAATCACTTACAGATTTATTATAATACAGATTTATTTATTAGATTAGTATATATATTATATAAACAAAAAAAAATACAATTGAAAGTTTAAATAAAAACATCTGACCTTATAATACTTTAGCGTGAGTAAACTAATATGATTATTATAATAGTATGACCTTAGCTGATAACGTTCACGAAGGCTTCCTAACTAAAAGTATTTATCTGCATGGTTGTGTAGTACGCTACGGCTACGCTTAATGCTTAAAGCCTATATATGCAATTAGTGTACATACTCTATTCCGCGTCATTGCTTAATCTGCGAGAGTCTGGTGTCAAGGCACTCCATTCCTTATGAATATACAAAGCAGTGCCTCCTTAATAAGCTTAGGAAGATAAAATTCCTTGGAAGGTCTTCAGAAGGTTGAAAACCGTTTAAATTGTAAACGTGGTATAAATAAGTTGAATTATAATATTTATTTATTTAACAAGCGATACAAACTCTATGTTACCCCCTTATACTTAAAGCAATGCTATGCCCAAATTGTACAAAATCTTTTCATAATTTGCCAATGTATTATTCTTTGATGCCATATTGCAAAATTCAGTACTTTTCTGTTAAAGTAGAAGTAACATCCATCTTTAAAATGAAATTAAAAATAGATTTCGGAGATGTTTGTTACCACTAAATTAAGTAAATTAACAACTGTATGATTTTCAGGTTTTGGATATGTATCGCAGCAACCATGGCTCATACGAGGAACTATCCGTGACAATATATTGTTTGGAAAACCATATGACGAGGCTAAGTTTAAATCTGTTATAGATGCTTGTGCGTTGACAGGTAATTTTTTAAGGCTTTTTTTAAATAATTAGTATATTACTGCTGTGAGTTTTGCATAAGATTTCTTGTCCAATAACGTGGGGATTTTTTAAAAAAATGTCAAAATGTTTATTTATTGTACAGTGACCGAATTAAATATATATATTAGTTTTTGATTACATATATTCATAAAATATAATGAAGAAATATCGTCCTGGCACAGGACACAAGCCTGTGACTGTAAACGTGTCGATTGTACAGTCGATTTCTATCCGAGGAGATGAATTATTTTATATTTTCATTTTCTCGCTTTGGTAACAAGATAAAGCGTGGCGTGGCATTCGAAGGATTGAAACGGAATGTCATATATGACGAATGTATATTATATACTCGTAGCTTACTTTTAAGTGCTTTTTTCTACCTATAGTTTACAAAGTATTATTTTCGTGCCTGCTATTAGTTTAATATATACTTATTAACTTTTTCCCGTGGCTTTGTGGTCAAACAGATATAATTAATAGTTGTGTTAGACACATACCACACTCAAAGTACTACAACGTCATAAGCCGTACAACTTTAATCCCACAAGCGCACTGGCTTACTTCGAAACAATTACTGTGATGCAAAGTAACTTACATACTTCCACAAATAGATTTTGTAAAATAATTTTTCATTTTAAGCTGGTAGTTCCTGCGATTAGCACATTCTAGGTTATTTATGGTATAGAATAAATAAGTTATTAAATCATTAAAGAGGATTTGAACGTGTTGGGCTGGAACGCGTACGTGGGCGACGCGGGCTGCACGCTGAGCGGCGGGCAGCGCGCGCGCATCGCGCTGGCCCGCGCCGTCTACCAGGACAAACAAGGTAGGCATTATTATAATAAGTTAGTGAAAGAAAGGTAACTGATAGTTGGTTTTATACGTAATATTGTACATATAGACGTTATTGTAGTGCAGTGTAAAAGCGCCTAACTAAAGATAGTAGTGATGGTCGGATATCTGAAGGAAGGGAAAGATCCGTACCGTATTGATATCTGTAATATTTTTTGCGGATATTTTACAGATCTTTTATTTTATTTCTTTAAAATACTTATTGTCTGAAAAAAAAAACTCTAAGGGAGTTAAATTGCGTAGGCGAGAAAAAGGCTTTTTAAAAACTTTATTTATTTAATATCACAAAACAACCTTTTAGTTCGAAAGCAAGTTGAAGACAATCATTTATTAATTTTAAATTTATATTATTAAAAATAATGTAATCAACACATATTTCTAATCCATTGTTTCTTTCCCGGATCTACATGTGCGGTGTCATCGGAATGCGCCGTTATACCGTGTTAACTAGGGCCGTGTTAATAAAATTATAAACAGCTTCTTTCAAGTTTTACCTGATGTTACTTTGTATAACATTTTATTTTTCACTGGTATTATATCCACAGATAAACTTTGTTAACGATACAAGATATCACTACTAAAAGATATATATTGATTTAGGAATATCTTGTATTTAATCGTAAAATAAAAGCAAAATGTGTATATCTTAAAGAAATTAAAGAAAGTTTTTTTTGCTACTTTGAAATATGTTTGGAGATGGACAGAATAAAATGAGCAGTGTTGCATTACTAGTGTAATGATGTTGTATTCAGTTTTATTCTCTTAGTAAGTAAAATCATATATTTTTAAAGTTACGATAAATTTGCTTACTTTTTATGTTCAGTTCACATAATTACTAAATTTAATTCATAATGCTGTAATTGCGGTGTCTTGCCTATAAAATTCGGCGGAATGTGAAAAACAAACGAGTCTTTTTGGAATCGAGTGTCTAGTAATCTTACATTAGATTCCCAGTATCGGCCTGCCTACCGTGTTCATAGAAGGATTAATTTTGTATTAAGTTAATATAGCCGGGTAAGTTAGTGCAGCGTAAAGCTAAAAAAACATGTACAAAGTTAAATGCCATTGTATATTAAGTTGACAACAGCTGTTGTATCCTGTTTAAATGTACTGAAATAAAAGGTGGAAATCGGGATATTTGTATAGGTGCGTGTAGTTGTAATGGCCTGCAATGAGTGAGTGAGGGCGTGTGGCGTGTTGCAGTGTACCTGCTGGACGACGTGCTGGCGGGGCTGGACGCGCGCGTGGCGGCGCACGTGCTGCAGCGCTGCGTGCTGGGCGTGCTCCGGCACACGGCGCGCGTGCTGGTCGCGCACGCGCCGCGCACCCTGGCGCGCGCGCACCGCGTGCTGCTGCTGCGCGACGGCCGCCTGCACGCGCAAGGTTATACACATACACTGTACTGGGCTGCGCAAATTTCGTTTTATTCTTTCTGCTTTTATTTTTTAGAAATGTGTATTAATATTACAAATACTTTACCATAATCAACAAAAAACTTTACACATTTGAATAATCCATGTCGACTGTGCAAATATGGTACCAAGAAACTATAAACGTAAACATGTCGTAATAACTGTAAAATTGTACTACTGATTTGTTGTTACCTTTTTTTTGGTACTAAATGTTGTTGGCCTGGCAAGTGAGGACGACGATAGAGTCGGCAAAAACTTTTAAACTATTTAACCGGTGTGCAATGTTTTATGTTTTATCTTTAAATATTTACGAAGGCCATCGGAAGACCGTTGAAGTACAAGTATTATAATAATTTAATCTCGCTCTGGTAACGAATCGGTATTTGCAATCAGACACTATGCTAATTCACAAAGGCGTCTCCTTCCATATTCTATTTTAATATTTTTGATGCATAAGGTGTTTAATTTATATGTATATATATACGGATTTTTTTCTTATAAAGTATTCCCGATTATTTATTAATATTTTATTGTCTAGGACCCCCAGATGTTGTTTTAAATGATGTAGAAGATTTCCTACCAAGTGAGACAGACTCTGTCGGAGAGGAGCAGCAGTTAGACGTAATCGAACCTAAAAGTGACGAGACCGATAACATAAGTCAAAATAGCTTAGATAACGATGTAAGTCATCTATAAAACCAATTAACATACAAAATAAACTTTGTATAATGTAAAAAAGTAAAATTTATTTTAATTTAATTAAAATTCCAATATGTATTTGAAAATAATAGGCGATTACTGATATAACATAAGATATAATTAATCAGGACAAACTTACAACGTATAGTTGGCAACTGTGTTTAGTGTGTGCTAGAATGTAGTAACATTCTATGTACCGTTTACAGTTGTAACAATGTTTGCGAGACAGATTTATTAGCAGATTTATAATAATTTCAGGAATCCATGTCAGAAGGTACCGTGGGCTGGTGGGTGATCGGATTATACCTACGATCCGTTGGCGCTTTTCTTACTATAACCATTATAGTATCACTTATACTTATGCAACTTTCACAAAACTTCACTTTCCTCTGGCTTACATTTTGGGTTAGGAATCAAGCAAAAAATTCGACGGCACTTCAAGTGATAGACAACGTGCACGAAAACACAACGGTTCTCGATCACGGCATTAACATAGCTGACAATGTTGTACATACAATTGTTAACAAATCTATGGACGTCATTAATATAATTACTGGAAAAAACTTAACTGATAACATAATTCCAACCGGCGCTACTGATTCGACGTCCATCAAGCCTGAGCTAGGAATACCGATGAGCTCTGATAGTTATTATTTGGGAGTTTATTTTGGTCTTGCTGGTCTTAATTTGGTGTTTACAATAATGCGAGCGTTCTTATTCGCCTATGGGGGTGTTAAAGCAGCAGCGAAAATTCATAAAGCTCTTCTGAAAGTCGTTGTTAAAGTAAGTATAATTAATTTAGCTTAACCCTATAGCTTTGTATAACCTCGATCTATTGTCTAACAAAGAAAAAATAATAAAGTTTACGTATTAGTCAGGTCATTTTTCCAGTGTCTCATTGACATAATAAAATATAATATTTATTATGTTTCTTACCTACAGGAATAATATTTTTTTTATTATTTCAGGCAAATATAAAATTTTTCGATGTAACACCGATTGGCCGCATTGTTAACAGATTTTCATCTGATACATACACTGTGGATGACTCACTTCCTTTTATTATGAATATTTTACTGGCTCAAGTGTTTTCTTTAGTTGGTTAGTATTAAAAATTGTCATTATTTTTTATTTTTTTATAACTATCATACAACTGTTATATTACTTATAAGAAAATATCTTTAACTCACAATGAACTTTTGTATCCATATCCTAGATTATCTGTATAGATTTATATTCACTTTTTTATTGTTTGTTATTTCAGAACATCAATACATAAAAAAATTATTAGTGTTACACAAATACTAAATGTAATGTTAAATCATAATATTAGACTACTAATTTTTCGGTACATATATTAATATTCTGTTAATAAGTGACTTTTAATCTATATATTTTTTTTTTTGGTTTTTTTTTTGATTTACATATATGTAGGTGATGGCAATATTATGAGTGGATATTTTTGACATGCATTCTCTTATCGTTTTTTTACCGTACAATCTCCTTCGTGTGTACACCCTCCAACTCATTCTAAGTGATTCTGTACTTAACTGAGTTCCGAGTGTGCACTCGGAACGCCATAGCCAAAGAACTGAACTGAACTGTATATGATGTACAAACAACTGATAAATATATATTGTGTACAAACATTATTATGTATGTATTGTATAATAATATATATTTCATATTTTTTTGACTTGACTAGGCGCGGTGGTGGTGACAGTCTACGGCCTGCCGTGGTTGCTTGTGGGCGTGCTACCTATGACTTTTATATACTACAGGTGTGATTTTTAACAATTCTTCACAATCCTTTTTTTTTTGAAAACGCTTAAAAATTAGAAGCAGCGGTAGCGGGATTTGAACCAGCGCCTCTTTGGAAACCGTCCAAGCGCTCTGACTAACTAAGCTATACGTTCTTATCTAGCTACTTATGTAAAAAAATTAACAGAATGAATAATAATTCTAAATTTATTAACTTAACAAATATATTTTTTACCAAGTAAAAAAAATCACAATTTTGAACAGTTCGTTATTAACAGGTAAGGAGATTATAAAATAAAATGCATTTAGTTTATAGGAAAGGAATGTAAAACGGACCCTGTAGGCAAAACGGACCATGCTTATAGTTTGGAAACTATTAATGCCATCTATGATCGCGTAGTGAAAAAATGTAGGCCGCCATGTTCCCGCTTTCGGTCAGTGTACACAAATCCACCAGACGCACGTGCACAATTTTAGCAAGGTAAGTTTGTTTTTTTGTGTTTTGATGTAAAATTAATGAAATTCAATTAGCCTACAGTTTGGGTTGGTTTGTGTTAATGTGTTCTCGTGCTATCTGTATGTAAACTGACCTTCGATTTAATGTTTAACAAAGTTTTACGGCGATATCTGAATTGGTAACCTTAAAATTTTTAGTTGTTGTTATTTATGCCTAAAAGGCAAGACGGACCTAGGCAAAACGGACTGGGGTACCGTTTTGCCTTCAAGCCAGTGATGTAGGTACTAATATAAATTAAAGCAAATTAGAGTGTGATTATTGTTATTGTATATTAATATATCTTTTTCAACAGCTACTGACATCGAACTACCGGACCCAAGTTCAGATCCATGTTCGACGAGGGTCGAGTCAAGAGTTTCTTCACCGTCTATTTTAGATAATCAAATTGACACCCAACCTTCCGCAACTGCAACACCAAGAATAAATGCTGGTGAACATGAACCAACTTTATCAGATCTCTTATTTTTTCATCAAAGTGCAACGGAACCCACTGTATCAACCATAGCAGGCCACACCGATGCTTCTTCTAACGTCTTTCGTTTGGGACCGAAAGATATATTGCCATTCCCGAAAACTACAAACGCAGAAGAACCAGTGTCAAACGTGGAAAAACAGCCATTATCACGTCATCGCCATATCGCCTGGAACTTGAATCTTCTCAAAATAAACAGGCTCGAAAGGTTAAAAAAGTTCTGAGTTTGGACAGTGATACGGTACCTTCAAAGAAAGGAAAGGTAGAAAAAAAGGCAACCAAAAAAGAGAAAACTGAGAATCGTTTCAAGATTTCGAAAAAAGGGAAAGCAAGAAAGAAAAGTGATGTTAAACGCTCAAACCCAACGAAAAATGACAGTTCATCAGACGATAATGACGCAGAGTGCCTATACTGTACTCATCTCTTCTCGGAATCAAGTGGAGGTTGGGTGCAGTGTCCAAAATGTCGTTTGTGGGCCCATTGCGCTTGCGCAGGTTTAGAGGACGAAGATGAAAACACAGTATTTTTATGTGAGAAGTGTGCTAATTATTTTTTTTTAACCGTCCGTTTTACCTTCACGTGTGGTCCGCTTTGCCTTACATGTGAAGGTAAAACGGAACAACTGAAAATATTATAAATCATTTAATATTTTTATTGTCTGTGATGTTATCAAAGTCTGATTCGTACGTAACATAGAGTTAACAATGTTGATTAGTTTTACTAATAAAGAACTTTAATAAAACAAATAGTTTTTTTTCTACATTTGTTTTTTCTTAAGTGGTCCGTTTTACATTCCTTTCCCCTATGGGGTATTTCAATGTATCGATACGTAGCACAGGTATATTACTTATTTGAAAAAAAATCGAGGCCTGTTGTGGCGCATGGGCATAAATGTGTGTTTGATCCCCACTCGGGGAAATAAAATATTAATTATTTTCTATTCGATTATTTAATATTTTATTTTATTTCATTTCATCGCTTTGGCAACAAGGAAAAGCGCGGCGTTGGGTTCCGTCACTCAACGCGCCTTAAATTTAGTGGAAAGTGGAGAACGGAGCGGAGTGTCTTAGCACTGCGTTCCCTCTGTCCCTACCCTGCTATAAATAACCGATATTTAATTTTACTTAACTCTTTCAGATTACAGCGTCGCTATCGTGTGACGTCACGGCAGCTCAAACGTCTGCAGAGTGTTGCTCTGTCGCCAGTATACGTGCACTTTAATGATACTCTTGAAGGTCTGGATATTTTTTTATATATAAATAGAGAATAGAATTTTATATATAGAAGCGTAGACAGGAAAACATTGTTAAGAAACTCCGTTCGCCGAATTTATTAGTCTGCGTATTGAGGGCGTACAGCACGTACAGTCACACACTGTGCTACTACGGCGCCATGTAAGCATCAAGATCTATATTACTCTAACATATTCTTAGCTTCACGCTGTATCCCGCACGAGGCAGGGTAGGCAGAGGGAACCCGGGAACCTAGTGTTAAGACACTCCGTTCCACTTCCGTTCCCCGCTTTCCGCTGAATTTCAGGCATTGCGTGTTGAGTGGAACTCAACGCCGCGCTTTGCCTTATTACCAGAGCGAAAACATGAAATATTTAATATTTTAAATTGAAAATATTAAATATTTCATTTCCTCGACTGGGGATCGAACCCAGAACCTATCGGTTACAGTCACACGCTTGTGCGCTATTTTAACATATTAAATTTCTATATAAAACGCGCTGTAGAAAAACAACGATTGTTTGTGTATATGAGAAATATATAGTTTAGTAATGTAAGTAGAAAAATAAAAAATACTATGATGTCGTTGCTTTAAGGTGATAAATATGTCATCACTTTTTTGCAATACTTGATGCATATTATAAAGACATAAGTACATAAATGAAGGTGGGTTTTTTAGATGTTGCACAGTTCTGTATGTAAATTATTTTTTAGTATAATAATAAATAGGCGGCGGTGAGTTCCGCCATTCAACACGTAATGCCTCAAATTCGATTGAACGTGGAGAATCGAAGTGGAACGGAGTGTCTTAACACTAGGTTCTCTCTCGAGTTTCCTCTGCCTACCCTGCCGTATATGGTATATAGCGTGAAGCTGAGTATAAATAGGCATCCATATTCATATTTTAATTGCAAAAAATATAAAAGAAAAAAAATCCATAAACATGACCGTATAGTGCAGTTGATGAGTCGTTGCCGTCCTGAAGTTAGATGTAGTTGGTAGTGTAGATTTTTCTTACTTATGATTATTTTCTTCTCGAATAAATGGTGTAAAGTTTAGAAAACCGAAGTATGTACTAACACGCCTATCGCTGGCACGCGAGTGACACATATCAATAAATAAACAAAGGAAGTTAAATAGTTTAATCGTGTGAGCAGGTCTCAGCAGCATCCGCGCGCTGGGCGCGGGCGGGCGCTGGGCGGAGCGCGGCGAGGAGGGCGTGGAGCGCTGGCAGCGCGCGGCGCTGTGCGCGGCGGCGGCGGCGCAGTGGCTGGCGCTGCGCCTGCAGGCCGCCGCCGCCGCCGCCGCCGCCGCCGCCGCCGCGCTGGCCGTGCTGCAGCGCGCCACGCACGCCGCCGACCCGGGTACCGCACGCAGACCTCTACCGGATAACCGGATACTGTCACATTTATAATTTTTTTTATTTCGTATCCCTGTAAAAGAGATGTTTAACTTAAGATTTAAAAAGCACGTAGGATTTATCGTGGCTTGAAATGAAAGTATGGCTGAATTGATTGAAATTTCGAACAATTTGTATCAAACGTCAAGAAACTTTTCATACAAATAAAATAGCCCGCTATGTTAGTTATACTACCTAGTATACACTATCATCTTCTATTAAACAAACATTTATATCTAATTTAAATTTCTTGCAAGATAATTACATAATTGTATTTTATAAATAATTTTCAGAAGTTATTAAGTTAAAATATAAAATAGTGTTTACTTTAAAGGTCTCGTGGGCCTCGCGATATCATACGCTCTGTCGATGACCTCCATGCTGAGCAACGTCCTGAATGCCTTCACGGAAACTGAACGCGAGATGATCGCTGTTGAACGCGTCGGCGAATATATTAGAGAGGTCCTATAAATTACATTAATAAGCTGATAGCTATAAATTTTTAACATTTTTATATAAAAATAAAGTAAGTATAATGTAAATAATCTTCACATTTCTAAAATCTTATTTATATGTATTTATATGTATTAATAATTCGAAGAAAGTCGACAAAACGTTTGATAATTTGTGATATTAGTTTACTGTCTAATAAATATGAAATATTTATATATGTCATAAAAAATACTACTTGAGATAATTCCACTCAGTCTTAATCTTATTATCTTAAGTTTAATGATTTAAAACAAAATTCTATTACAGGTAGAATGTGAGAAAATTGATGGAGATGCACCTCCATACGGCTGGCCATCTCAGGGAACAATTACTTTTGAAGATGTCTACCTTCAGTATGGGTAAATATGTTAATGTTATGAATACAAAAATCCTCGCTTTGCGTCGGATTTACATAAATTGAAACAACGTAAAGTAAAAATAGATTTTCTATAGCAGACCATTTAATGATCGAAGACAGGTTCCAGGCATACGAAAATACTACCTTTTAAAAATAAATTGAACAAAGTAAAATTTTTAAACAAAAATAATATACCTACAAAAAACGTAACGGGTAAAAAAAATACAAATTTATGTGAAAAAGAATATTAGTCTACTAGTAAATAAATTGGAAAAATATTTATCTTTTTTGTAACCAAAAACACCACGTTAAACTTTTTTTTATGTCAATTTAATATTCTCGTTTTAAATAGCACGAACACTACATTAACTCACATTACGTAATTAAACTGAACTCTAAAATAAGCAAAACAAAGTGAAAATAGAATTGTATTAAATTTGCGTGGATTTTTAGTTAGATAGATAGAATGCAACTTCGAAAATCTAACGAACGACGCACAGTGAATATTAGTAAAAATTTAGCAGCGATGCAACTTCGATAAAATCGCAAACCGAAACGACAGCAATCGAGGTATTGGTGTATTTAATATTAGTTTCAGTTTAATATAAAGATTATATAATATTAAATATTCTGCTATTATATTAAATGTTTATATTTGTTACCATTTTTTAGAATCATGAATTAAATTGTATTGATATTGTACAGTAGCGGTGGCGGTGGCGGAGGCGCGCTGCGCGGGCTGTCGCTGGCGTGCGGCGCGTGCGAGCACGTGGCGGTGGCGGGGCGCACGGGCGCGGGCAAGAGCTCGCTGCTGCGCGCCGTGCTGCGCCTGCCGCCCGCCGCCGCCGGCGCCGTGCGCGTGGACGGCGTCGACGTCGCCGACCTCGACCTGCGCGCGCTCCGGTACCTACCCAAACATCCTACACTGCTTGGTTTAACAACTGTCACTGACAAACTGCGACGTTGACTATCGCTATTTTTGCTATACTCGAAGCGCTCAATATCCAATAACAATGAGTATTGCAAACAAGGAATAAAGCAGATTTTATCCTTGAAAGTAGTTTTCCTAAAACATCTCTATACTACTGTTAGTTAGTTAGTTACTTATATACATCTCTATACTACTAAAAATTTATATCAAGGAACTGTTCCTTGATATAAATTTTTATTCTATTTATTTTAAAACTCTTTCCACTAATGGCAATCCACTTTTATTTATAAATAATTTTTAAATCACAATTCCAAACGTTTTTAAGCTTTCAATGGTAGATAGAGTGATACGTGACATGTAATGTTTTTAACAACACAAAAATAATACAGATCGCGTATCGGCATGATACCGCAAGAACCCTTCCTGTTCACGGGCAGCGTGTTGGAGAACATAGACCCGCTGGGGCAGTACCTGGAGGCGGAGGTGTGGCGCGCGCTGGACGCGTGCGGCGCGCGCGCGCTGGTGGAGGCGCGCGGCGGCCTGCGCGCGCCCGCGCTGCCGCTCGCGCGCGGCCACGCGCAGCTGCTGTGCCTCGTGCGGGCGCTGCTGCACAAGCCCAAGGTAAGGGAGGCCAGCCTCTGAGTATAACAGTTTATTAACTCTATTTTTAACTATTAATTTGTAACAGAGTTTTAATAACTTTCTTCTCATTTAATTTTAGTATAAATTTTAATGGCAAAACAATAGTGATGTACCTTAACCTCATGTTCTTGTTCGTCCTAATAATATTATATGCTATATTTACTGTCTGCTCGCAGCTTCGCCAGATTAAGGTTCGCTGTTATTTATTTGATGTATTGCTTTTATGCTTGTATAATTAAGACGTGTTTACAGCGTCCTTATAATAATTTAAACATTTTTAAACTACATATGTGGTTAAATTATTTTTCATTGTTTTCAAAATACAAAGCACAGCCTATATTGATATTAATAACGTAATTTTAGCCTTATTAATAATGTAAAATCACTTCTTCTCAGTAGTTTTCAATATTTCAAGTAAAGATTACTCTTTATCGGTTTTGACTTTTTTATAAACAATCTACAATGAATATCGGAATAAAACCTAAAACTCATCTCCAATAGTAACGTGATGAAAAATTAACAGACAGACAGACTGAAATTCTGCTGAGTGCTATTTTACTTCTATTGTTGATATATTAAAAGATCAAATAATAATAATAATAATTTTATGATTTTCAAGTACAAAATTGACTTTTCTATCTCTTTTTTATATATAAACAGATCCTACTAGTGGACGAGGCGACAGCCAACCTAGACGCGGACACGGAGCGCACGATACTAAACACGCTGCGGACAGCGTTCGCGGCGAGCACCGTGCTGTACGTGGCGCACCGGCTGGCGGGCGCGCTGGAGTGCGCGCGCGTGGCCGTGCTGGGCGCCGGCCGCCTGCTCGAGCTGCGCGCGCCGCACGACGCGCTGGCCGACCCGCAATCGCACTTGTACAAGCTGCTCCACCCTGAACGAACTTAATGAACTATAACTGTAACTGTATCATTGGATGCATCGTATGACGTGCGCGATCAAAAGTGCCCGCGTTGTCGCACCGGGTATTGGACTTTGATCGAACTGAACTATTGTGCATGACACGTTTATAAGCTATATATATATATATATATATATATATATATATATATATATATATTATATATATATATATATATATATATATATATATATATATATATATATATATATATATATATATATATATATATATATATATATATATATATATATATATATATATATATATATATATATATATATATATTACTTTTTTGCCTACTGCTTTATGTCCCATATAGTTAATTTAACGTGAGAACATTCCGTTTCCGTTACAATATTAGTTGTCAGACAAGTCAAACGACTGCGTCTGATGCGGTGTGCAACGGCCTTTTTTATATGTTGATTGATATTTTAGTCACTTATTCATTTAATTTATCAGTAAGAAAATATAATCTGATGTGATGCACTTAGACTTTTGAGTAATTTTGTACAGTTTATAATTTCGTTAAGAATTAAAGTGAGCAAACTTATATTTCTATTTTTTTATATATGTAATATTGTGTTTGTGTCTTATCGCTACAGGTAAGATTACACATTAATAGTTCAAGGGTGTCTTTCCTTAAAAAAATATATCTTTTCTATAGCATCTAATACTTATTATAAATAAAAATATTATTATTTTTTTGCATTCGCATTAAAAAATGCTAGCTCAATAATTCTAGTGTAATTTAATTTTAGTACACAAAAGACTTGTGTTGTTATAATAAAGTGTATTTTCTTAAAATAATTTAAATACCTTTTCCTATATCTATATAGAGCTTAACAAAGCAATATAATTGAAAAGCTCTTCTTTTGCTGAAATAAGAACACTATTTTGTTTGTCTAAAATACCTCTTACACTTTGTTTAAATGTTATTTGTACAAATTAAAGTCTCATATTTCTGAGACTATAACAATATATTTGTTGTTTACTTTAGCTTAGTAGCATTTAAAAATGTTCCAAAAATTAATAATTTATGTATTTATATGATATTATCTTTATACTCCTTTATTAATAATACATTAGAAAAACAGGGTTTGTTATTCCAAATATTTTAGAGATTTTATTTAACAGTAAATATTAGTAAGTAATAATGTTAAATTATAATATTATACACATTTCTATATTATAATTATTAAATATATTTTTAAATAATCTACTTATTTATCATTATATTTAAAATCCAAATGTATTCCTTGCAAAGTATTAAGTTATATCATTCGTTATATATTTGCACATATCAAAATGATTGTTCGATTTATTACTAATATAGAGTAATGCTTTATGATTTTTATATCATACTTTTTTTTCCTATTTTTAAGAAATATATGATATTATGATGTATGCATGCTTTCGGAACAAAGCATGCCTTATTAATATTACATTTTCTACTCACTATATTTTGTACTATTTTTCAGCTTCACGCACGTTCAGCGAAGAAATAAAAATATAAATTAAATTTTCCATTTAAAAATATTTAATATTCCATTTAAAAATATCAAATTTTTCATTTCTTAGAGTGGGGAACGAGCCCACAACCTGTTGTGTATACAGTCAGACGCCTGAGCCGCTGTGCCTCTACCAGCTTCAATTAGTTTGTTTTTTTAGGATACCATGTAGTAGTTTTTTCTTTCATCCAGATATTTGTATAATATTTTAAAGACATATGTACGGTAGATATATATTTATTCATTTTTTTTTACTGTAGCTTCTATTATTCTAGAAGTACTTCGATGATGTTAGAAAGTGCGAGTCAATTATTATCACGATAATTATTATTCTTAAGTGTATTCGTTTAATTTTTATATACTATATTGTGAATTTAAAATGTTACATTTGTTTTAATTTCTATAGAAAATAATTCTAAATTTGTAATTTTATGTTTATATTATAAACAGAAAACAAATTGTAACATGCTTATATAAATAAGTATGGCTTATTTGGCAATTGGATGGTAGACAAGAGATGCGAGCTCGAGTCCAATTACGCTTAATATTTGATATGTTCCTAAATTTATTAATATCTTTTTATTTAGCGCTACGTTTTGGTACGACTATTATGTTAATAGAAAATATTTTATGTACCCTATGTATTTTATTTTGAAGCGCTGTTCTAATTAACACATTGTTTACATTTATTATTTATAATGTATAAATATATTTTAATGTAATAATTAATAATTTCTGTTCGCAACTTAGTAAATTTATTGTATTCAAGTTTCATTATATTCAAATCACATGTTTCGCTCTTCTGGCTTTTTGTATGGGTAATCGATGTATTCGAAGATTTCCTCTTCGGAAGTTATCGGCACCGGCTCACCTGGGACACCTGAAGTCATCCATGTATTTATAATAAATCTCTCATATCTTAAATGCTAAATAGAAAAGATAAACAAATACATAATTTTAATATATTCGGTGTTGTATTTTTTAATGCCTAAATATTGCTATTACCTCATATTATTTAAGTCTCACCAGTAACACCGATTGGTCGTAAAGAATATTCATTCAGAGTAAATCCAGTTTGCAAGGCGTGCGCGCGCATTTCCTTATTGAACACGTCGCTCCCGGTGAAGTAGAGCACGGCGCAGTGGAACTGGTCGCGCGGCACGAGGCGCACGTCGAGGCGGCGGTGCGCGTGCGCCGCCGACAGACGACTCACGCCCTGGATCACAACAACATAATGCTCTAGTAGACAAAGTGCAAAGTGCAGTTATACTCCAGGCGCTGTGCTGATGATTAGCAATAAGCAAACGGAGTGTCTTAGCACGAGGTTCCCCCTGCTTACTTTACTACCTACACAGAACAAAGCGTGAAACAACAAAATGTCGTTAAATTACCTCAGAGTGCAAGGTTACAAAATAGGATAGAAAATAGTCTATTTTAGAGTATCTGTTCATTAAGTACAAGTGATGTTTCCCTCCTTAATATAATACTGCTAAAAACCTTGAATAGAATTACTCCGCTTCAAGCTGTATCCCGCACACAGCAGGGTAGGCAGAGGGATTTTGGGAACCTAGTGTTAAGACACTCCGTTCCACTTCCGTTCTCCACTTCTGGCCGAAATTTGAGGCATTGCGTGTTGAGTGGCGGAACTAAACTTAAACAGAATTAAAATATAAAAAAAATATAATGTTTTATTTTCGTATATTTGTTTTAATCATAAATCATGGATCATTTCAACCTTTATTAACGTTCATGACATCTCCTTTTTTGAAATTTTTATTTAAGTTTATTCATACCTACCATAAATTTAGTTTCCCCTACTGAAATAATGTCAGTGACGAGATCGTCTAAAGCTGCTATTATCTTCTTTAATAGGCTTTCACCATATTTTTTCTTTCCGCCAGACGAACTCAATGAAGAGTGAGTAACCAATGCGTCTATATCACCACTTTCTGCTTTACCTCTCCTAAGGTCAAATACAAATCAATAAAAATTAAAATCTCATACGGTATATAATGTTAAGTATTATCGACAGACCACAATATTTTTTTGTAAACTATTTTATATACGACCTGTAACTGCCGCAAATAGTTACAGTAAACTCCGGATCCAACTTGTGAACTCGTTCAATGATTTTTTCTTCAACTTCTTGAATTTCCTGTCGAGGTATCTTGTTTTCGAATTCTTCAAAATATCTATAATTACATATGTTTTAATCATTACTTTCGGCGCTTGTTCATGGAATATATATGAGAAATTTCAGTGTAGGGGCTATTATTAAATGAGCACGATAAGGACGCTTGGATCAAAGACCAAAGAACGTTCACTTCGATCGTTATAAACTAACCAAATTTGATACCACGCTCAAACAGGCCTAAATCACATAGGATAGTGGATAAGACCAGCTACCCTATATTGGCAGAGTCTCTTCGAAATAGTCTCGCCCATCTGTCAAGAACCAACGAGGTCAAATGGATTTGATGTGACGCACACTCTAACACGCTCGAGAGTTGTAATGGCATATTCTTATCTCAACCAAAGACTCGATCTTCTGAGGGATCAATACACGGATCAAGATACAAGTGTGCATCCATCTCAGTCGATTCACTTAGCCCGCTTTACCTGATCTACACGAAGGCAGAGAAGACGTAACCTCATACGCCCAAAATATATGGAGACAATTCATGCATCGTCACTATTAATACGTCCAAGGATTTACATATGAGTCTGTAGTCATTCAAATAAAGTCTATAAAGGGTGCGTACAATACAGCATATAAAATGTTGTCGTTGCAAAGATAACAAATAAATATGAAAAGATGGCATACATTATACCCAACATAAACTTAAAATCATAACAAAATAAACAAAATAGAAGAAAGAGTAAAACAATGCAAGGGCTATATACCTACTCATAATTAGTATATATACAACTGTTTTTTGGGATTGTGAGGGAATATTACTCATTGATTATAAAGAAAAGGGTACCATTTAAAAAAGAGCTAGGGGGAAGGAAATTTTCCGACGATAACCAAGTGAAGAAGGCAATATCGGCGCATTTTGAGGCCAAAGACAAAAAATATTTTTTCGATGGTTTAGAAAAATTAATTCATAGATCATAATAAATGTATTAGACTTATATATATTTTTTCGATAACATTTCTACAAAATATTTGTTTTATTGAATTGGCTGATTTTACACTCTAGTAAAAGGGTATTGTTTTTTAATAAAATAACACGAAAGTTAATCAAAATTATTGTGAACCATCAACCACGCGAACTTACGCTACGCTAGCAGATCGCTAGTCTTAAAAAATACAAATGTGCTAAAATCGCAATTTGTGCTCTCAAACCAATTTCTATGAACATTATTGGTTATGTACCAAATTCGCATTTATAGCACTTACTACTCAAAGTATATACACCTAAATACCAAAATTACTTCGTACAATAAAATAAAAAAGACAAAAAACTGTACAAGTTCTCCTTAATTAATAATTTAGAAGAAAAATGATTTATGTTACAACTTATTCTTTAGGCTCTCCGATTTCATTAAAATATATGTGACATTGTGAAAAGTTTATTTTTACTTACTTCAGTCCAATAAGTTGATGATGATTTAATTTATTTTCGTTAAGTCTCAAGTCTTGTAATGTTTTAATGCCCATATTTACAAGATCTGCTGCTTTTACTGGACCAATACCAGACACTCTTGTTAATAAGCTAATAGCCTGGGCAGTTTCATCGTGTTGAATATTTTCTAATTTTCTCAGTTTGCCCGTTTGTAAAAATTCGTCGATTTTTTTGGAAATCTTGTCCCCTATTCCGTTTAGTTTTTTTGCTTCATCACCAGATTTTATTCTTTTATTGCACAATGCTAAAACACTCGCGGCTTTTCTATAAGCATTATATTTGTGGATATTACGACTTACATTTTTTTCATATTCAGCTAATTCCATTAAGAAATCACAAAAATCTCCATTTAAATTATCATTCGTAGAAGGATTTTTACGTTTACTCATATTTTTGATTTCTAAAAAAATCACGCATACAACTTTTTAAATATTCTTTATTGTAACATTTTTATTAAAAAAATATGAATACTACATTGTATATGGTAAATAGATACTAAATTAAAACCGAATAGCATAGAATGAAACGTAGAATCTAAATTGGCGCGCAATTTCACTATGTTGGTATAGCAGTTTGACGTATTTGACATTTGTAAAAGCAAATATTTCTTGAAAATGTCTGTCAAAGGTTTAGAGTGTTTTTATTTTGCAATTGCATTACTTAATTTTTATTTACTCAAACTAAATTAGTATCCAAATTATAAAATAAACTACTTAAAATAATTTAATTATATGAAGCAAATTACCTGTTGGAGCACTATTCAAAATCGTCACAATGGATAACGTAACAGAAAAACTATTCCAATATTTTGGTTACCGAAAATTTAAAAGCGAACTGCAAGAAAGAGCTGTAAGGGCAATTGCAAGAGGTAAACTTAAATAATAAGAGGCTCATCTATTTAGAATATTCCGTTGTGTCAGAAGTAAAAAAATATATTGCTGTCTATCAAACCTGGTCTTCAAATCATAATGACAATGTTACCATATGTATATTTTTAAGAATTACATTTATTATTATTAACTATTTGATACTATTTTAATATTTATATTTATAATGGTAATTAAATGCTTCTGCCTCATAATAATAGTAATTTTATTTATTGTATGTCTTTGTAGGTGTTCATGATGTATATGTTTCAATGCCTACAGGCTCAGGAAAATCTTTATGTTTTCAATTACCAGCTATGTTACAAGATAATAAAGTTGCTGTTGTATTTTCCCCATTATTAGCTTTAATTAAAGATCAAATAGATCACTTGACAAAGTTAAAAATCCCTGCTGAATCTGTAAATTCTAAAATGACAACAAAAGATAGAGAAAGAGTTTTAAATGATCTCCGAAGTATGAAGCCTGATACAAGATTTTTATATGTAACTCCTGAGCAGGCAGCTACAAGCACATTTAAATCCTTATTAGAACATCTAGTCAAATATAAAAAAGTCTCGTACATAGTTGTTGATGAAGCTCATTGTGTTAGTGAATGGGGCCATGATTTCCGACCAGATTACTTAAAATTGGGTGATTTGAGAGAAAAGTATAAGAGTATACCGTGGGTTGCACTTACTGCTACAGCGAGTGTTGAAGTCACGAAAGATATATTAGCAAATCTCAAGCTGCTCAATCCTGTTGCACAATACAAAACACCAAGTTTTAGACGGAATCTCTATTATGATGTAGTTTTTCAAAATTGCATACAGGATGAAATTGGAAATTTAGTTGAATTTTTGAAGAAGCACTTGAAAGATGGTGATAATATTAAAGCAGTAGGTGTTTCTAAAAAATTAATAACTAAAAACTTTTTATGTAGTTAAAAACTTATAATATAATGTGAATGTTTTATTGAATCTAATCTTAAAGTAATTTACCCAAGTAATAGATAGAATAAAAACTTAATTTCAAATATTTAATTTTATAAATTGTTTATCACTGATTTTTTTTATAAAAACAAATATTTCATTTTAGAGAGACAAAAGTGCAGCTATTGTGTATTGTCGAACTCGGGAACAGACAGAGGAAATTTCAAACATGCTTACAAAACGAGGATTACACTCCTTAGCTTATCATGGAGGTATTGAAAAATATATTTCTTAGACTATAATTAGTAATTATATTTTGTATCTTCACATATAGTGCATAAAGTAGGACAGGCAGAGGATACTTTTTGGCCAATTTTTATGACATTGATTGTTGAATGGCAGATTTCAACTAACGGAGAATAAAAAAGATGTTTTCCTTTGAGTGGGAATGCAATCTCCAACAATTGCATATATACTTTGATGCTGCTGCAGTGCTAAAGTGAGCTCATATTTACTATCATATAATAAAAAGATATATATATATATATATATATATATATATATATATATATATATATATATATATACATATACATATACATATACATATACATATACATATACATATACATATACATATACATATACATATACATATACATATACATATACATATACATATACATATACATATACATATACATATACATATACATATACATATACATATACATATACATATACATATACATATACATATACATATACATATACATATACATATACATATATATATATATATATATATATATATATATATATATATATATATATATATATATATATAATTTTTGTCTTGGGTTGGATAATTAGTTGGTATGTGTAGAGTGAGTGAGACTGTCTTAACACTGGGCTTACGCGGCCTACTCAGCTATGTTTGCAGGGTACGACGCTACAGTAAGACGCTAGCCAATATCAATATTAACTAACTATTTCCTTTATTTATAAAAATGATAGGTTTGAAGGCGTCAGAACGTATCTCAGTCCAAGAACAATGGTCTAACGGGGAATGTCCGTGTGTGTGTGCGACAGTTTCATTTGGAATGGGTGTTGATAAGGCAACTGTACGGGCCGTCGTGCACTGGGGTTTGCCGCAAAATGTGGCTGCTTACTATCAAGTATAATGAATGTTCTTATTAAATTAATTAATTAGTTTTGTTTATGATTAAATATTGATATCAATATTTCTTTACAAAATCGTAATTTTAGAAAATTATTTAAATATCATTATTCCTTTGAATAGGGATCTGTTCCACTGCAATACATCAGCCTTAATTCAAATTATTTAAAAAATAGTAACAATAACAATATTTCATTTCAGTGAATGTATTTGATTGTAGTATAGTAGTAGTATAAAAATTGCTTAAAATTTGTGCCTAAATCTAAAGCCTTTACTTGAGCGGCATTTGTTTCTCTTGGTATGACATAGTAAATAAGATAATATTGTTATACCATATTATTCTACTTATTACTTTAAATAAAGACGCGAACACGCTGTAGTCTTGAATTTTTAAACACTTGTTACGTAATAACAAAACGCGGCGTTGAGATTCGCCACCCACTCATTCACACTCATGACATATCCGGAACATTGGTTCCCAATGTAAAAATAATCAACTCTTCTCAGGAGTCTGGAAGGGCTGGGCGAGATGGTAAACCGGCGTTTTGTCGGATATACTATTGTCGTAGTGAAAGAAATGCCGTGGACTTCTTGCTCAAATCTGATATGGGCCGAGCAAAAACGCCCGAACAGAAAAACCGCTGCAAGAATGCCTATAAAAGTTTCGAAATAATGGTCAAATACTGCGAGGATGTCAGGTATTGTGTAAATACTATTCTACTTCTATTTAACTATAAGTTTAAAAAATTTTAAACATACAGAAAAATATATAATATGGTGCAGTACAGTTAAAAAGTTTTAAAATTGTAATATACATTTCATGATCATCGATCATCGAGTACCAAGGGCGCCAATGGTTTTTGTCTTGTATTAAATTTTGTCATATATCTATCAAATAAAAAAAATAAACTAATCCCCTTCCATATATGGTAAAATTTTGAGATAAACTATTATTGGAGACCTTTATAACTAATAAAACCTATCACTAACTAAAAATATTTGTCTGTGCATGCTTATCTCAAAATATTTTTAAATATACTACTTACTGTTGTATTGATAAATGTTTTCGAAAATTATCCGAAAGTCAACCAACTATTTGTCATATCTGCTCACACGATCTAATTTTCCTCTTCGAAAATTTGAGATTAAGAGCGCCATTTGTATGTAGCATTCGTTATTGCCTGAACCCTTCCAGGGTGCAATAATGATGAAAGTCCTTTAATTACGATTTCGAGGTTATTGGGTCTTAGATTTACAAACTGCGAAATAAAAACTCGGTCTAGAGATATGAAAATTGTTTATATTAAAGACGAAGCATATACATTAAAATATCAACAGAACTAATTAAAAATTAAATAATATTATAGAGAACTTAATTAAGATTAAGTATGTCTTATATAAAGGACAATAATGATCAATATTTGTAATGGTTTCACAGTCATTGACTGTGAACACAGTTACCCAATTTAAAAATAAAAGAATATTTTTAAAATGTTATCGCTCACTTGGCAATTTATTATCATTAGGCGTGGTTTCGAATCTCGGAACGTAATGTTTATAACTATATATAATTTGGTAATATTTATACATTTTCTAAAAAAGTAAGTATAACTATCGATAACGATATCGCTAATAACGTACTAATAGCAGGATTGTAGGTCAATCAAAAATAGCACAACTAATCAAAATTGTATAACTGAAGGTTGCGGGCGTATGCACTGATTGTCTGTAAATAAATATAAGTATACGTATAAATGTTTACTTCGGATTTTTCTATTAATTAATGTTGTATTTTTTCCCTTCGTAGCAAATTTCATAAACTACCCCACCCTGGCCCATATACCCTAGTTTTGTTTCCAGCGAATTTTATAGAAAATCGTCGCTTAGTTGCTCAAATCTTTGATTGACGTCATAATTTTTCATCATTCATAAGAATCTTAGATCTTTTCTAGCGCTAGATTTTTTCTGTGCTCCAAGTATCGCATAAATCCATGTTTTCATGTCATTGAGATAAATGGTCTTTACCATCAGACAACAAATCGATTTTAAAATGGCCCCGTTTCCTTTTGAGAAGCGGAACCCTAAAGATAATTTAATGTTTAGCATAACATCAAACACATAGCAAAAGACAAAACTGTACGCGGATACGCTAGATGTGATAGACATTGATCATGATTATGATCACTTATGACGTTCAGCGTTCCAGCCGTGTGTCCAATATTAAGTACTAATTATCTCGGGAATGTAAGAAATATTATTAAATTTGTAAATTAAAATATTATTAAAATTATAAACACCAACATTTATTAAAGAAAAAACACTACCAAAAATAATATGATCTACTATTTTCTATTAGCGCTTACTCTTATTTAGTTTACGTGTGAATAAATGTCAATAACTGTATCAATTCATATCGATTATTTAACTGTGCCTGAAGCTGCTCTGGTGTTATACGGGGTCGTGGGCGTCGCTGATCACCATCAGGTGCCCTTTTCGCTCGATTGCATTGTCTGTTCCATAAAAAATAAACAGGTGTCGCCATAAAACATTTGCTGATTACTTCGGAGAGGAGGCGCCGGCGTGCGTGTCGCGCTGCGACGCCTGCTCCGACGAGCGCTCCGTGCGGCGCGCGCTGGAGCAGCACCTGCGCCGCGCCATGAGTGCTACCCTCGGCCAGGGCGGCTTCATTACACACATGGATTCTTCGGATCTCTATGGGGAAGGCAGATTCGGACAGAGGAGGTACAACATACAGCTTATTGGATTTTTATTGTAAAGAGGACATTCAATTGTTCCTTTAACCAATTATTGGGGGGCTAATATTTTAGTTTGATTACTGCAATCGCGCGAATAGTCTATGTCCTTTTTTTCTTTATTTTATGCGATTTTTTTTTTATTTTTCAGTAATGAAGTAATAAAAAGATTGCCACCTTAGGAGAACAATAACATATTTTATCATTTTAAAAGCACCCTTTGTTTACGTTACTTAATATTTGAAGACAGTCCAAACTGTGTTGTTTTTTTGTACATTGTTAATATGTCATATTCATATGTTTCTAACAATTATAGGGAGGCCGAGTCGTACTATGGCGACGGTAGTGGTGAATCTGATGCAGAGAGTGAACGTCAGCGTATCGCAAATGATACTAAATCACTTATAATGCAGGAATTTGCAAATAGAAAAAAGAATATTGAAAAAGATAAACTATCAAGTAATGAAGCCGAATCCGCAAAATACTCTAAGTGTAAAGCAGCTGAAAGTACTGGGAAAAAGGTAATTTCGGCCGTATTTGGCGAGGCATTTCGTGTCGAGTGGCGGAACTTAACGCTGCACCTTTTCTGGGTACGAGGTGTGTTCAAATAATCATCATCAGCACATAATTTGCAGGTAATATAGGACTATTACCTGCAAGTTATGTGTAATTTCAGGGTAGTCGGTCAGGTCAATAAGGATATTGACCGCCTACCCTGTGGCAGAAACTCGTGACTGCGTGCTGTTGGACTCTATTTTACGATTACAATGGCGTGCACCACGCCATTGTAATCGTAAAATAGAGTCCAACAGCTTATTAGCAATGTTCATTCGAGTCAATTTTTAGTACGAATTTCGCGGTCGATCTGTCTCATGGCCAAATCATCGATAAAAATTGAGTGGCACGAGCCAATCGATTGTCAACTTATTCACTTCATCATTTTTTTCGTCTCTTGTTGATGTACTCTCTGGGGATCGGCAAACTCTTCGTCGTTAATATCTTCTCGACTTTCAGAGAACATGAGAACTAACTTAACACCATAAAAAAATCGAAATTCGAATGTACGTTATCCGTGACAATACAAAATTTGCGTAACTTTTTGAAAACACTTCGTATATCATAGTATCCCTGGTCGGCATCGACGACTGTCATAAAGTTATTCTGGAAACGAAAAACAATTGTTGCAGGTCAATGGTTTAACAATAGCAGGACGAGAAAGTTATCTGTCGTTGCTCACTGACGCCTTAAGAAATAATCTTCAAAGTTTAAAAGGCATTGACGAACCGGATAAAGCATTATCGCGACGTGATGTCGAACAATGTGCTATAGAACTAGAATACGATGCATTTTCAAGTAACACCGTTATAAGTTTATACAGACGAGCTATGGTGAAATTGGCAAGTTTTCCTTTTTTTTTTTAATTATAGTAGGGTGGACAGACAGAAATTAGAACTAATCAAGAAACTCAATTTTAAAAGCATTGCATGTTGAGTGGCGGAGCAAGGAAATGAAAATAAATCACCCCTAGTGGCAATAGCACCTGCAATCCCAGTTTAATAACAGTAGGAATGCTGTGTCGCTGCCCCACGACAGATTTTTATAAAAAATTCTAATAATTAAAATTATAATATATAAAATCACCAACTATATTATTAAAAATTTTAGATATCGTCTATAAAGTCAAGCAAAGACGTTTTATATCCAGATTTAAAAAATTTTGAGCCCAAGCGTGATACACTTGCTGATTTCGTGAAAGATTTTGAGAAGAATCGTCAGAGCTCTCACGGTTTTATGACAGCGTCAGAAGTAGAAAAACGTATGTATTTGTTTTTATTTATGATATAAATTTATTTACATTATCTTTTTAAAAAAATAACTATATTATTTACAATATAGATGGCGTGGAAAAACATGAGCAGCGATCTCTTTCAAAAGCTGATAAGGAAACGAAAAGAAAAGCTAATTCATTTAAAAGAGATCCTTTAACTCAAACAAAATTGCAAAACTTTTTTTCTACAAAATCACCTCAAGAATCTCCAACCTTAGATGACAGTGAAGATGAGGGAGGTTTAGTTATAGCGGAACATTCGAGCCCCAATTATGGCGAAGAAGAGTCTGTAAATAACGAAGATGTTGATAATACATTAAAACTCGATTCTTTAAGAGATAGCCCTGAAAACAAAGATTCAAAAACATTGGTTATAAATGTGACCCTGCAGGGTATACCAAAAAAAACTAGTAGTGATGACAAAAAGGATAGCAAACTGGCAAAGAAGTTTGAACAATCGGCCAAAGAAACAATCTCTGAAATAACTAAACCAACTGCCAAAAGAAAAATTAAAGCTCTCTTTGGGGAATCATCTGATAGTGAAATGGAACCAGAAGACATCAAAAAGTGTAAATTTTCAAGAGATAAACTAACTTCAAACAAATCCTCTAATGATAGTAAAAGTGAAAAAGATAAATCTAAACACTCTAAGAAAAAGCACAGACACAGAAAGTCAACACATTTAGATATAGAAGTTGAGAAAAATACAAATAAAGTTGTTGGTTCTAAAGATATTGCTGCAGAAAATACTCTTATACTGGACTCCAATGAAACTGAAAGTGCCGGTGACCCTGCCACAGCAATGGAAAGGAATAATTCAAGTGACTCTTCAGAATTGATAATTGACCAGAATAGAACAGAAACCATAAACATTGTAGATGAAAAATCATTTAATAAAGCACAACAACTAAGTTTAGAAGCTGACAAAGTGTTACAAGAGCTAAAACAGTTCTCTGAAATTAAACCGGAGCCAGTAATTGAGGAAAAAAATCCAATTGAAGATAAAACAATAAGTGCTAAAAGCTCTGTTGTGATATCTAAATCACCCACCAAACATGGTACTAAAGAAGAGGAGAAGACAAAACTTATTGTACCACAAAAGCATATGAAAGAGAAAAAAAAAGCGCCAGATATAAGAGATAAAGAGCATTCATCTCATAATAATAAAATAAAAGATTCTTCTAAACACAAAGAATACAAAAGTAAAGAAAGAAAAACGGAGAAGGTAGACGTCGCCAGCCTAGTGGTCAAGTTACTGATGCCTTACTATAAGAAGAAAAAGATAAGCAGTAGGGACTTGTTTAAGATTACTGCAAGACATATAGTTCATCAATTACTTGCCATACAAGTTACTGGTAAGAACATTAACAATATTATTTTATAATATTTTTTATATATCAAAATGAATTAATTTTCTCTAATTTCTTTATTTCAGTATAATATATTGTGGAAACTTCAAAGATTCCTTTATGTTGAAATATTTAATACACATTTAACTATTTCTTTTATTATTTCCAGAGGAAGCAGCAATAAACATGTTACTGAAAAAAAACATTCAGTAAAATTACTATTAATAAAGAAAGTGACTTAGAAAGTAAGTTAAAGTTAAGTAATGACATGTAATTTATTGTTTTTTTTTAATTATATTTATTGTTAGGCACAGGGATGTGCACTTTAATAAATTATTATTATTGTATGCTGTTTAAATAAAAATATTTTTTCACAATAATTTATTTCACTTCTTGCTTTTAAATAGACCATAGCGTTTGGCGCTCCGTTCTCTCTGCCTACCCGGCTAGGGATATAGCGTGAAGCTAAGTAAGTAAGTAAGTAAGTAAGCTTTTAAATACTGCATCTCATTAGTTGTTGGAACTACCTTGACTATAATACTTTATAAACACTACACAATAGTAATTTAATTTTATTTAATTTAATACTTCATAATAACAAACAGAATAACATTCATAAGGGTTTTTATAAATGAAAAAACAAGTTCAAATCTATAATAATATTACCAAATATTGTTTCAAAACGGACAACAGACAATATTATAATTATATTTCTTAGCCAATAATTGGACTAATTCTTTGACTTAGCAATAACATAGATCAAAGTTATCTTTTATGAAAAAAATATTCTTTATTTTTAAAAAGTGTATTTCTCTTGTATATAATTAGTGAGTACCACAAGATTTGCCACATGTAGTTGGGGCTGGCGCCTCGCTCACACGCGCAGCGCGCGCCTCTTGGCGGCGTGCGCGCGGGGCGGGGCGTGCGGGGCGCGCGGCGGGCGCGCGGGCCGCTTGCGGCGCGGCGTGTCGGGCTCGGGCGGCGCCGACGACGTCACGAGGTTGCGCGCGTTGCCGAACGACGTCTCCAGCCCGATAGTCTCCTGGAACTGCTGTACGCGCTCCACTAGCTCTTCGTCGTTCTCTATCAGCTCTTCAATCTGAAATTTACATTTTTCTAAGAACATTCTATTTCTAATGTATAGTAATGTAAATAGTGGCAATCGGATAATCAAGAATTTTATCACACCCAATCGGGGAAATGAACCTAGTTTGAATATAAAGAACAAGCATCGCATGTAATAGCAGACAGTCGTAGGCACCTCGTGCTGGTAGTCGTTGAGCAGGTCGGTGGCGATGCGCACGAGGTAGGCGGCGAGCTGTCCGCCGCGCCGCCGCATGTGCGCGTACAGGCGCAGCACGCCCGGGACCAACTCCTCAGCTACTGTTCGCTTCATTTTCTAAACATTGTATAATCATTTTTATTATAACATTTTTTGGTTTATTTCACATCCTAACGGTTACTTTATATTAAATTTCTTTATGTAATAATAATATTTAAAAGGGCAATTTATTTCTTGAACTGTAAAAGATATAAACTTATTTTTTGACAAACACTAAAAATTTATTGAATGTCAAACCAAAAATGCCTAAATAGCACTAAAATATCTGGACAATACAAACAATTAATCATATTATACATATATTAATGTTATTTATGCATTCATTAATTCGTAATGTTATCGTAATTAAATACAATTTCGTGTTATCGGGAATATTATAAACTAGACATTAGTATATCATAATTTTTAAGAGAATTGATGCAAAACTTGCAAATGGCTTATTTGTATGAACAATGTAAACTAAGCAAACTAATATAATAATAGTTTCGTAAAATATCCTGACACAATAATGTGAGGTTGGCTAGTATATTTCACATACTACTAGTAGAAAATTTAAATTAAGAATGATAAAACATAATCACAAGTTTTGCTCAATTCATATAATAAAATATATTTACAACAAGCTCTAATTGTACCTGTTCTTTATCCGTGAAAATCTAGGACAGAAAGAAATACTTAGCTTGTGACTATCTATGCTTATAATAATTGTGCAGCTGATCACTGTCTGCTCTCATGGAAGATACATGTAAATAAATCTAATAGGGCAGCTTATGAATGGGCCCTACTACAAAATAGAAAATTTTAAGATTTTTATCTGTTTGTCTGTTCGTTTGTACGCGGTAATCTCAGAAATGGCTAAACAAAATTAAATGCAGCTATCACTACTATATTTTGGCAACTTTCTCTCAACAGGTCCGTATTTATAAACAGCTCTAAACTTGAATAGACCAAATTTAAGCATAATCTTGAGTTTAACATATTAACTCAGCAGTAAATCATACAGCACTTAAGTGCTTTCTCACCGTGACTTGTGATATTGATAATAGCGTAACTTTTAGAAATGTTTTTTCTCTATTTGATTGTAATTATGTTTGTAGATGCGTTTTTGCCTTGTACCAAAGCGAAGAAATAAAAACATTAAATATTTAAATTGGAAGTATTAAATATTTCATTTCCTGGAGTTGTGCTGCTGCGCCAAGACGATGTTGTCTTAAAAGTGATAATGTTATTAGAACATGACAGCAATTACAATTAGTAAATAAAATAGTAGTTCAAGCAGGCAAAGCCCCGGGCGGGTAGCTAGTTAATAAATATAAGAGGTCTGAAATTTGAACAAAACAGAATTTGAACCCGCGCCTCTTGGAAACCAAGCGCTCTAATCAACTAAGCCATTCGTTTTTTAGTTAGTCAGAGCGCTTGGAGCGTTTCCAAGAGGCGCGGGTACTAATCCTGCTTCGTTCAAACATTTATACGTTTATAAATTTAGTATAGTCCTACTTATCTGAAATATAAAACGATATATTTATTTTAGCGGTCCTAATAAATATTCTCAGAACCATAATCGACTTGTGGTATATATTCTATACATTAGCGAAAGCAAGTGGGCAACAAAATTTATGAAATAGTGGGCCACAAAATTCATGACATGTACTCACACATAACTTACATTAACACAAGATAAATAGCATATCTACTATGTACAGGTGTCTCAAAAGAAATTTTATAGTTATTTAGCTTACTGCGTGACCGCAACGTATCCGACGGGCGCGGGGGTTATGTCAATTGGTAGCCTGGTTGTCGGGAATTCAGTCGCTATGGAGCGTTTCTAGGGGACAGACCGCGACTTGTGCGTGTGAGTTTTACAAAAACGGTGATTTGGCGACTGAAGCGCGCAGAAAGTTCTGCAGTATTCGAAATTTTCGCCAATTAAATGAAGTGCCAAACATTTCCCTTATTCGACACTTGGTAAAGAAGTTGGTAAAGACTTGTACAACGCTGGATAAATCAAAATCCAGGCGACCTAGGTTATCAAGAACGGTAGAAAACGTGGAGAGTGCTAATCAGTCTGTTCGTCATGTCCCGAACCTTTCATTCAATCCGGAAGCGTGCAAGTGCTTTAAATATGCATAGATCATCACTATATCGTATTACGACACAAAGACTTAAAGCTGCACCCCTACAAAATTAAATTGGTGCAACAATTAAAACCCCAAGATGTCAGTCAGATGCTTTATTTCGTAAATCAGGTGATTGAGCGATTTTCAACGTTTACCAACATGTTTTCGTATGAAGCTCATTTTCATCTTAATGACCACATATATAAGCAGAACCGCTGCTACTGGAGTGCAACGAATCCGAAATGTAAACATCAGAAATCCCTACATTCGCCTAAAGTGACCATATTTCATTGCAGGAATTAACGGCTGTGTGGAAATAAGAAAATTTCTAGGACTGCAAAACTTTCCTGGCTATAACCAAAGAACATGCTTCCTTTAACCTAACATTTTTTTTTAATTTATCCATTTAATAATACAATTTCTTTTGAAAACACCTTTTATAAGTATACTGCTATGTAATATAAACATATTACTTATGTGGTATAACTTACATGAGACACGATATTTGTAGTGACGCGCTCTTGGAGATCGTCTATATCGGCATCCCCTCCCTTCTCAGGTTTTTCTATAGAATATTAATACATAGTTTGTTACATTACATAGATAATTATATATAATTTGATTTATAAGATATTAAATATAAATTCTTTGTCTACTTCATAGTGTATGTCATTATTATGTTAAATTTCAATTTTCAAAGAAATCGGGGGAAAAAAATTAGAGAAGGTGTATTAACATTACTCTCGATTTGAATAGCTACGAAAACAACATAAATTTCGATGAAGATAAGCGACTCACTAGGCAGCTTCATGCGCGGGCCGCACAGCAGCGTGATGGCGTCGAGCAGCGCGGCGTGCAGCGCGGCCGGCAGCTCGTCCGCGTCGGCCAGCTCGTCGCACACGCCGGCCGCGTGCTGCAGCACCTCGCGCGCCAGCCGGCACTGCACGTTCAGCTTCTGCACCAGCGACATGCGCTGCAGCATTATGTCGTAGATCAGCTGACGCGAGTCGAACGGGATCGAATCTGCAAACATTCATTAATCGTGACAAAAAACATCTTTTATGTTTAGAAATATAAAGCAGGAAAAACCTAATGTCCTTTACATTACTTTCTTACACTGCATACTAAGTTTTGAGATATCCCATCCATTATAGAAATATTGTGTGTTTTAGGCGGCGGAAACCAACGCTTACTCATAAAATTATAACAAATTATTAAATGGAAAATCATAATATTAATGCCTTCAATTCTGAATTGAGACGCGAACCCATCAATCAAGTAATTCGAATGATCATAAACATATTCTGCTGACACTTAAAGACATATTTAGCCATAATCACAAAATACTAAATTATGTAAGATGAAACAACTATATAGTATACCTGTATCTTGATTGTTGTAATACAACACACAATCAACAAAGTGATGGTAAATAGTGTCCACGGTGAGGCAGCACGACACGTAGTACTCAGCGGGCTCGCGGACGTCGCGGTCGTCGTCCGCTAGCAGAGCGCAGTAGCTACGAGCGAAATTAAATTATATATATATATATATACTAGCGACTGCTTATTTATTGTTTCGTTATAAGTGAATTATACAAAACTTACAATTTTACTATGTGTGGAAGGAACATAGGAGGTTAATTAATTTGAGATTTGCAAAAAAAATTCAAACTAAGTGACCGATCAGCCACATTACTATAATGTGGTCAGTATTATAGTTAATATAGTAGTTAGCCACGACATATTAATTCAAATAAAATCAAATTATTATCATTATCTACGAGGGCCTGTTGAGATGTAGCCGCAGGACTACTATTTCGACTGTAGACGCTAGGTTGTGGGTTAAATCCTTACTCGAAGAAATTATATATTTTTATTTTCTTCCCTCTGATAGGGGCCGTCCATTAATCACGTGAGGTTTAAAATGGGGGGAGGGGTTTCGGCGAAAATCACGAAATATCACAAGGGGGTAGGGGGAGTGCATTCACATATCACGTGTACATATAAGTAAGTATTAATAAGTTTAAACCTCACCACGTATCACTAAGAGGGGAGGGGAGGTTAAAAAATGGTACAAAAAACATCACGTGATTAATGGACGACCCCATACGGAGGCAAGTTGTGGTGTGGTGCGGCGTTAAGTTCCGCCTCTTCTGGTTCGGAAAGTGGAGAGCGGAATGTTTCAAAGGTGTTGTATATATGATTATACCGGTAATAGAGCGGCGTGCGCAGGCGCAGGTACCCGGCGAGCAGCAGGCGCGTGAGGGCGCGCACGCCCGCGCGCCGCAGCTCCGCCTGCGTCGACGGCGCCAGGCAGCCGCACATGGACTCCATCAGCGGCTCCACTATGCACGAGTATCTGAAAAGTATCATGGAGCCTATTTTTATTTATTAAATATGTGTATTTTATTAGTTTATGGTAGGACATGCTTCGGTAACGTTGTGGTGTTGAGAGATTTACTTCGCCAGGCACAGCGAAACTCGAAACTTTACATGTTGAGTGGTGAACCTATGAGCGTTAAAAATAATATGTAATGTAACGATTGGTTATTTTAATGCCCATATAATATAATGTTAAGAATTTCCCCCGCTTAACAACTCAATTTCCCTCGATACTAGAGCGACAAACTGAAAATACTCGATATTTCATCACCTCGAGTGGTAACTGAATCAACAACTTGCTTGTTTACAGTTGCACGCTCATGTACCTGCGTGACGACAGACCTCATATTTATGTAAAGTAGTATAATTGTTACTAAATTATATATGCAAATAGTATATCTACTTAAGTAACTATTAATAGTATAACTATTAGTATAGAAATAAGGTCTATAAGTAATTATGAATATAACGTAGCGGCAATTATGTCTAGTTCTAAGCATGGTGGTTTAAGCAATTTATAAAAGAATATAAGAATTTTGTAGGACTTCAAAAACACATGGATGCCGTGTTCGTAGTTAATATAATGAATAAATGATACCTGGTGCAAATATCAGTGAGCGCTAGCAAGGAGTTGAGTCGCGCGCACAGCGGCGCGGAGGTGTCCCGCAGCAGCGCCGCCAGCGCGGGCGCCAGCGCCGCGGCGGCGTCGCGCGCGCGCACGCACAGCCTGCCCGCGCCCGCCACGCACTGGCCGCGCTCGTGGGGGCCCCATTCTTACAAAACATTATTATTTATTATTTTTCCCACTTCAAATAATATCCCGCATGTTGATAGTGTAGTGAGGCAGAGCACGCACCGGGCGGCGGGTCGGCGAGCGCAGTGAGGAACAGGCGCAGCAGCTGCGGGGAGGGCGGCGCCGGCGCCACCAGCGACACGTCCGCCGCTCGCAGCCACTCCCCCACCTCCGACACGCCGGCCGCCAGAGCGCGACTTTCAGCTGACAAATAATATCACATCAATCGTAAAAGAATACAAGAGTTTTAATAACTTAAGATAGTCAATTACAAAACGTAGATAATAATGATAATTGAGGATAATATATCCAATATCGCAGGTGATCTTTATAACGAAACTCAGGAGACTTAGCATTTTTTGTCGTTATAGACAGCTATCATTATATGGAGTGAACAATCAACATGTGGGTTTAAACGCAAACCAAGTATGTTGTGTTCTCTTCTACTTTATAATGAGTTTATCGTTATAAAGTATAACGTTATAAAGAGTTTACACCGTATATACAAAAAAAAACAACTTATTAAAGTAAGTTTATAAAAAAACATTGTTGTGAATAAAGAATCATTTGCTAATAATTGGTAAGAAATTTAAACATGTAAATAAATATTAATTATTCTTACAGCAAATATAAAGGTAAATCAACTTACATATCTGCAATAACTCTGTGGCCCACTGTAGATTCTCCGGGTCGAGTTGTGCGGCAAGAGAGGCGCATGCTGGTCTACATCCTAAAAGGAAAAATATCAGTATTAGAGGAAATTGCAGTAATTTTTCGAAAATGCATTATTTCAATCCTAAATATATTAAATATAACAATTTTCTTATTATTCGAAATATGTGGGACGTAACGAGAAAAATAAAAAAGAGTTCATGGCCCTAGAAAAAAACCGCCATCGCGTTTTTTACGTTTTGACTGTGTATGCAGGCATCACGTCGACCACACCTTTCGTGGCGCAGGGACACAGGTGGTCAACTATAAGTGCGACAGGTTAAAGATTTGATCCCCACTCGAAGAAATGAAAATGAAAAATATTTAATATTAATATTTAGTTGTTTCGATAACAATGAAAAGCGCAGCTTTGAGTTCAACCATTCAATTCAGAAGAAAGTGGAGAACAGAATGTTTAAAGTTTCAAGCTTCCCAAGTTCGAGCTGGCTAGCACGTAGCGGCATACATTACCGTCGTCGGCAGCCCGGGCGAGGCGCGCCACCAGATGGGCCCGCAGCGCCGCGCGCGCCGCCGCCGCCAGCGCGCGCTCCCACTCCGCCAGCAGCTCCACCGTCAGCGGTAGCAGCCGACCGTCGCGACCCTACCGTCGGCAATTATAGATACATCATTTTCCTTAATAACTTGACCTCAATGCGTAGATATTTTTAGGGATAATTGCCACAAATGGATAATTTGTCTATCATATTAGAAAACATATAGAAAATTTAACGTTGCGCGTTTTGAACCCGCGTCAACCTCTTGGAATTCGTACAATCGTTGTGACCACTAAGCCTTATAGTAAATATACAAGTAAGTATTTTTCTTTCCTAAGTATGGATTATCACTTTAAAAATAGCATAAAATCAATAATAATAATAAAGTACCTGTGTTTCTGTTAAACTATAATAGTAATCCAACAGAAAGCCTATGTCGGAATATTCCACTTCCCGAGCCACACTAGTTAACAGCACCAAACATTGCAAATCGCGTTCATCATTGAGTACTCCAAGATGCGTGCTCACTAAGTCTACAAGACGATGACTGAAATAATTTAAAAAAATGTCGTACAACAGTAATGATAATAATAATAACATTAAAATAATTTATTTCAGATTAACAATATAATTCAATATATGGAATGTTGTTAACGTGTTAATAACATTTTTGGGAACAATATAAAAAATTGTTCCCCACTCTCCGCCGTATTTGAGGCATTATCTACGTGTTGAGTGGCGAAAAAAAAATTTTATATATTTAAATATGAGCTTACTGGGATAGTTGGCCCCAGCCAACTATCCCAGTAAGCTCATATTTAAATATATAAAATTTATAGTGTTCCAAATTGCAATAAGTCCTTACTGCAGGTGAATATTATAAAGCTGTAAAACATATTTGGTTAAGTGCTTGCTCCATTTGTTCATAATCTTTCAAAATTATATCTGCTAATTCCTTAGGTGTAGAAAAGTCCATTTATCTAGGAAGGCTTTAAATAGACTGAATCTAAAATATTAATAATATCAATATAAACGCTGTCTGCAGCCTTACATAATTACGTCGGGCATTTCCTCTTTGAGGTAAAAGGTAGAATAACAATGTAATAGCAATAATAACACTCACTTAATACAATGCGAGGATTTATGAAGTAATGTGCAGGCTTTTTGCAAATGTCTCCTCATTTTGTGTCGCGTCACACCAGCAAGAAAGAGCCACGGCGTCGGGTCCTCCTCTTGCATCTTTTTATACTGACTAAAGCGTTCCATAAGCAAATTCTTAATAAGACTCACTACTTGTTCTTGGATCTATTAAAACATTAAAATATAATCGATAAGTATCGGTA